>CAJQZJ010032455.1:1938002-1973105 GCA_907164525.1 Lophiomys imhausi
TTTGACTTCTTCATTTCCAATTTTTATCCCTTTGATCTCCTTTAGTTGTCTTATTGCTCTAGCAAGGACTTCAAGTACTATATTGAAGAGATATGGTGAAAGTGGACATCCTTGTCTTGTCCCTGAGTTTAGAGGAAATGCTTCAAGCTTCTCTCCATGTAATTTGATGTTGGCTACTGGCTTGCTGTATATTCCCTTTATTATTTTTAGGTATGGTCCTTGTATGCCCGTTCTCCCCAGAACTTTTAGCATGAAGGGGTGTTGGATTTTGTCAAATGCTTTTTCTGCATCTAGCGAGATTATCTTTTGTTTTTTTTTCTTTCAACTTGTTTATGTGGTGAATTACATTGATAGACTTTCGTATATTGAACCATCCCTGCATTCAAGGGATGAAGCCTATTTGATCATGGTGTATGATACTTTTGATGTGTTCTTGAATTCGGTTTGCTAGTATTTTATTAAGTATTTTTGCATCTATGTTCATGAGGGAGATTGGTCTGAAGTTCTCTTTCTTTGTTGGGTTTAGGAATCAGAATGACAGTGGCCTCATACAGTGAGTTTGGCAGTGATCCCCCGGCAGCCTGAGTGGACCTCTCTCCCCAGCAGCTCAGCTGTGGGTCCAGGGATCCCTGGCCCCACCCATGCCTGTCTCTCTCCCCAGATGACCTACCATGGGTTCGCGGGGATTTGGCCCTGCCAGCCGTGCTCCCTCCCCAGCTGCCCTGCCGTAAGTGCGCGGTATTCGGCCCCTCCCACCTGCCTTTGTGTTCCCAGCTTCCCGCGCTCTCTTGGAACCACCCGCCCTCCGCTTCAGGAGTGGCTGCGGACCACCCGCTGAGCCCCCTGTTTGTTCCTTGCTAAGCCTTCCACTATCTCGCAAAGTTTTTTAAGTGGGTTTAAGTTCTACCTGAGGTGTGGGGAGCCCAATAGGCCAGCGATATATGGCCAAGTGGACCCTCTTTCTGCCTGCTGTAAGTTGGGATCGATCTTACCAGGCTCCTCTCCGAATGGGAGTCCCGAATCCCGGGTTTAGTGGCTTCCGTGTCTGTGAGAGATGGGGAGAGAGCCTTGCCCTGGGACTTTTAACAGTCCCTTGGGAACTGTGAGTGTTCCGGGGGGGGGTCTAGCCCCTCCAGTTTTTGCACAGTGCCCAATAACTCTGTGATTTTATGGCTCTTTTTCCCCCCGCGTTCAAAATGTGTCAGTGTAGGTCGCCACCATCTTGGCCCCCTGGATATATTTATCCTTATTGAGACAGGGTTTCTCTTTGTAGCTTGGGCTATCTTGATTTGCTCTGTAGAGCTCTGTAGATTAGATTGGCCTTGAACACACAAGGAAACTGTTTTTACCTTGTCTCCCAAATTTTGAGATCAAGGTATGAATTTAAATAATTTAATTACCTTTATTAAACAAAAACATTGATTAAACCGTTTTGTATTAATTTGAGTTCCAATTCTCCCATGGAAACACCATTATTAAGGAGACTGGTGTAAAACAGCATGATATGCTATTTTTCTTTACTGCTGGCTGTGGGAGGCATACAGATTTCAAGTTCTTCCCCAACCTAACTCTGGGTCATTACATTGGTTAAGAGAATATCTCTCTCTCTCTTTTTTTTTTTTCTGAGGCAGGATTTCTCTGTTTATCCTTGTCCTGGACTCACTTTGCACCAGGCTAGGCTTGAACTCACAGAGATTAGCCTGCTTCTTCCTCCATAGTTCTGGGATTAAAGGCATGCACCTTCATGCCCAGAGATTAACATATCTCTTTTAGGGGCACAATGCCTCTTAAAACCAGTTCTCCAGTGGGAGTCCCACAACTAAGGAGACTGGCTTGTGACCCTTTTCTCTTTGCGTACATTTAAGATTATGTGCATTTATCCATTAGATCAGTAAGGACATTATTAAACTTAACATCAAGAAAAAAATGTGTCATTTTAAAATTCTAGACTGTCTTTAGTAAGCAGCTTTATCTCCTCAGCAGAGTTCCCTCCCTGCCTTCATTGTTTAAACCAGGCTGGTCTAGAATCCAGAGATCTGCCTGTTTCTTCCTCTAGTGTGATGGGATTAAGGGATTAAGGGCGTGTGCTAGTACCACCCTGCTCAAATATTTCACTTAAATCCCAGATTTTAATAACTCTGTAACCTAGAGAGTAACTTTGAACTGCAGTGACACTTCTAATTCTGCCCAAAATCTTCAAAAATCTCTTATGTTTTAGCAATGCCAAATCAGAAAAATATCCTTTCTACCTCCCGATATAGGAAAATCAAAGACATCTAAATAAAAATCAAGCAAAGAAACAACATTCCAAAAGCCTTGGCATGTCTAACCATGCCATTCCATGCTGCAATTAAAGCTTTGTTCATTATTCCTTAGAATCTAGTTGCGACTGTATTACACTGGTGGGCCAATACCAGAAACTCCTGACAGGCATCTGGTACCCAGGGAGCTCTTAGCTCCAGCTGCCATCAATTTTCTATTATTTATCAGGAAAGGCCTCCCTCTTTCCTTCATTATCATTGTTGGCAATTTAGCATTCTATCTGTAAATTCTTTCCTTTAAGACTATCCTAGTCTGAACTTTCTCAAAAAAGATACACAGAACCACAATTGTCAGGGTAAAAACCATTTGCATGCTAAGAGGAACAAACTCAATTGGAATCCAAAAGTATTGAGGCATTATGAATTCCTCCATTTTTAATCTAAGTGATTAATTTCCCTCTCAAATTCTGTTTAGAAAGCTGCCAGTTTTTTAGTACATAAGGAGAGCTAAGCCTTAGCTCTCGGCCTTTGCTGCAAGGCAACAGCTTTTGTTAAGTTAACCTTTGAAATGCATTTGAGTTCAGTTCCCTACTCTTGGGCTAGAAAACTGGCTTTCACCCAGGCCTCTCAAGCTGTAAGCATGGATTCTAATTGCCGTAGTTGGAGGCCATATGTAAAAATATATGGCTAATTAAATTATTTATCCAGTATTTATATTATTTTTAGTTGGTTTGTGGCTGTTAATCTTTAAGCAGCCATTATAAATGAATACACAGAGACCACATGGATTTTAACAACCCTAGGCCTGAATTGTGCAATCCGAGCCCATCTAAGCTAGCTCTTAAGTCTATTACCCAAATATGACCCCATATATACATACGTCCCCTTGGACTGCCATTCTCCACGCTATGCCGATGTTCCTGGCCATGTGGAATGAGGTTCTTTTTTCTAACCCATGGCGTGTGTCTTCTTCTTCCTCCTGCTCCTGGCTGGAATCCCTTATTTCTCTGTCTAAAGCCCAGGCTTCCTGCTCTAATCCCAGGAAATCCCACCTTTCTCTGTCTTTGCCCAATCTCAGGCCTTGGCATTTTATTTAACCAATCAGATTCAATGTAAGTAACAGACAGCAAGAAGGACCAATTAATTAACATTTGGAATGCTTAACACTACCCCAACACAAGGGGATGTAAACATATATATTAGGGTCTTACTTATTTGGGGAATAACATTAAAAACTAGCATAAAATGGACTAAGATTGCTCAATCCAGGCTAAGGTTTGTTAAAATCCATCAGGTGTCTGTGTGCTCATTTATAATGGTAGGTTAAGGATTAATAGTGTCTACCAATTAAATATAATATGGATATTGGTAATAATTTAATTAATTATTTATACAACTGCTGTTTTAATCTAATATAGTTTTGAATTTAATAGATGTACCTGTGAAGGCACAGGCAGGATGTTGCACATTGCATATAGAAAACAGTGCATGAAGGAGGATGCATACAGCATGAATACTGGGCCTTGCATGGAAGTACAGCTTTCACAGGCATACTGGGTATTTTATTCAAACTCCAGACAATTTTACTATGAATGAATGATTGCTGAACCTTCCCTCACATGTAGAGAGAAGTTCAAAACTGAATTGTCCTAAAAACATCATGATTTTCAATTAACCCAGAAAAACAAAACATTGTATGCACTTAAGAAAACACATTTTCAATAATAATATAAATATGGTGATCACAATATAAACTAGTACTTAAAGTGGTACAGAAATATGACAAGAATAAAGTTAACTAGGAAGGGCTTATTCAAGATATTGCAGAAAATCTGCCACTTTCTCCCTAGTAGCAGGTGATTTTTATTCATTAGCAAGATAAAAGCAGATAATAAATGAGAAAAGATCAATTATGGTTCTGCAAACAGAATTGTTATTGAAGAAAAATTGTATCTTTCACAACTAAAAAAAATAAAGGCTTCTGTAAGAGATGAGACAAAATTGTATAGACTACAGAATGAAAGGAATTTTACAATGAATTCAAATAGAAATATGAAAAAAGTAGATTATTGATCCTGGTCTACTTGAACAATATAGAAAAATATGCTAACATTAAGTAGTTTAAAATAATATAATTCTTATTTGCATATGATAAAGAGCCATATCTAGAGAGGTTAAATATCTGGACAATCCAATATAAAATATATTTCATTAGCATGCAGGTCAGATATGTCAGAAGACAAGGGGATTGAGGCTTTCACAGATTAAGTATGAAGGCTTCATTAAGATTGATATCAACTCACAAAATTGCTAAATTAATCTCACACTAATAAAGTTTATTTGTCACTTAAAACTACAACAGTGGCTTTGAATATATCAAATGATTATCATAATTTGTGAATGATGTCAAAGTTCTAGAAATAGTATAAAATAAAAATGATCATCAACTCACCATCTGGGAATTGAAATAGTTCATGGTCTTTTACATCTAGCTCCAGTAAGCATAAATGTCTATTGAAGGCATACTTTTAACTATTTATTAATAACTCTAAATACCTTCCAACACACCAAACTGAGGTATAGGAGAAAGGATGCTGTTATATGAAGAAAATGAAGATGTCCTCAGGAACAGGTTCTTGGGGCAACGAGTCAGCAGTCCATCCAAATCAGCATACACAGGAACAGATGCAATCAACAGCGGGAACACAGCAAACAACATCAGTAAGGATAGTCAAAGAAGCAGCCACCTTTGCGGCTCCAAACCGGGCCTGACCTGGTCACAGCCCTACCTGGCCTCAACCTAACCTGGGCAACAATCTTAAGCAAGTGTCGGCATCAGCAGACTTCTCCAAAGTATTGTCTGGGGTCTTTTGAAGCAATGAAGTGATGAGCAAAGATGATAAATGATGTCAAGCAAAAGGCCCCTCTGTGTTTTAGGGGCTTCATTTATACCTTCTCAATATATGCACCAAGATGTTTCCCAGTTTTTCAGCCTTATGTCCCCCTCACAAGGTACTTCATATAGACCAGGATCATGAGCTTTCCAAGGAGTCTATCCATCAAAGGATGTAAATACGTTACCCATACGTGGCAGTTTCTGGTTGGCAAAACATCATATGATCTTCTATCAGGATGTTTTGCATGTTCTTTTCATGAGACTTCTTTTTAGCAGTAGACAAAGCACTCATACATACCATCACTAGACCAAAACAAAAAACACATTAATTCAACACAACTGTGCTTCTAAACAAATCTAAAACTCCACCACAGTCTATATGCTATGTTGAAGTTATACAAAGGAGAGGAAGAGAAAAATGAGTGAAGAAGAAGACTGAGAAAGATGAGAGAAGAAAGAGAGAGAGTGGCAGAAGAGATTTATGTATGTATAAATGTATTTTGGCAATGTTTCCAGTTCCTATTTTCTTACCACTTCTCAATGTAGCTTCTTATGTAACCTAAGTTTGCCTCAAACTCATTGGAGAATGAAGTTGAACTAATTTAATTCTTCAGCCTCCAATTACCAAGTGCAGAAAATCTGAATGGGCATCATCAAGCTCCAAGTTTAAACCAAATATCATCTTTGAATATACTCACAACAATGCACATTATTTAGTACATATGCTACATTAGCTCTATGCATATTATGTTTTTCTTTAAAATAAGTCATAATAGTTGATCATTGGGTCAGCAGTAAAATGTGCATATGGTTCTTGTAGAGAACCAGATTCAGGTTTCTAAAACTTTCATCAGTCCTCTCACAAGCCCTTTGTTTCCAGCTCCTGGGGGATCTGACACTTCTGGCCTTAGAGGGAACAAGCACTCATGTGAACATATTCACACACAGATGCACACATAATTAAAGTAATAAAGCTAAATATTTCCAAAACATACATGTTAACGAAAATTATTCTATGATTTTTATCCTTAGCTCTACACCAGGTATTATGAGAAACAATGCTGGCTCAGCTTCAACAGCATATGTATGGTACCGAAAAAAAACTATATAATAGCATTAGGTTTAGAAGCGCTATAGTTAAACATGGAAAATAGTTCTTTCTAGGTAACTCTCCCAGTAATCCAAACATGAGTGCAAGCAATGGCAAGAACAGAAGTCTTTTGTCAATGACAATTCAAAACATGTTTGAGTAAAGTGGAATAACTTTTGCTAGGGAAAAACTAACCATTTCCTTCATAAAATAATTTAATAGCAACAAAATGAAAGAATCAAAAGAATTTCAGGTTATTTGCCTGCATTGGGACAAAGCTGGATAATATGGTTAGGAATAAATTATAAAGTATATAGAACAAAAGAAAAATGCATGGTACATCCAGTGTATTCATCCAAAGTAGTCTAGTAAAATTTACCAGACACACAAAGATGTAGAAAAATATATCTCATGCTCTAGGAAATGTCACTTAAGTCTGACATAGAAATGTCATAAATTTAAGAATATTAGAAAGGATATAATATTATCATGATTATGCTAATTATACTCTACATGGTAAAATGCTGGAGAAAATTGATTAGGCTAGATAAAAAGAAGAAAACTACATTAAGAGAGTCCTACTGAACATGGAGAAATTTCTAAATATCTAACCTATATGTATAACAGTGAAATTCTGCTATCTGGAATTAAACAGCTAAGATCCTCCAAATGCAAAGATTAGTGAGCTTGTAAGACTGATGATAAAAGAAGAATCTGTACAAATGAAACCCTCCAAAAGGCTGAAAGAAACAAATGAACTCAGTTGAAGTAAAGAATTTGTAATATGTGCAAGAGCTGGAAGAATTAATCACTAGGAAACCTTTATATTATGTCATTTCAGGATAAATTGTCAGCAGAAGTAAAATAATATCACAAAATTTGATCCTAATGAGGTAATGAAGATTAAAGGGAAAGAAAATTACTTTTTGTAAACCATAAAACAAGTGCAACATAGCATTATGGAGTTTTATACACACAAAATTAAAATATACCACCACCACCCCAGCAAAAACCAGGAAGAACTGAGCAAAAGGAACAATATCATAGGCAAATTTAGTTTCTCACAGAAATCCCTAGCCCAAGATCAGGATAAACTTGATGTAAAAATCACCATAATGAACTATTTTATGAAACATAATCTAGTACTTATATTTACTTTGGAGGTTTCAAGTCTATAGTACATATGAATGTGTCAAAATCATAGAAAAGCTTTAATTAAAAAGTAGCTTAAGGTGCTTTAATTCACTATTCCTAAAGATTTCATTACTGAACCATTATATTATCATGCTAGAAGCTGTTAACACTTCAACAAATGTATCAAAGCAAGCTTTTTAAAAATATTTATTTATTACTTCAGATTACATCTCCATCACAGTGTCTTCTTTCCACCCCTCCAAGTCCTGCCCTCCCACCTTCTACTGCCTATCTCTTCCATCACATTCCTCTGGAGTGGAATGTCTCTACATAACAGTTCTCTGCCCCATTTCAGCAGTCATATGAGAGCCAAGAGCCTCCTCATACACTGGGGGCCTACAATGCAGCACCACTAGGGAAAAGTGTCTCATTGACAGGAAAAAAAGTCTATGTTCATGTTCCCTCTGGTGCATTGGTTGTAGTATAATTAACCTCTACTATATGGCTAAAGTCCAACTATCAGTGAATAGATGCCATGTACATCCTTCTGAGTCTGGGTTAGCTCACTCAGGATGAGCTTCTCTAGTTCCATCCATTTGACTGCAAATTGCGTAATTTAGTTGTTTCTGATAGCTGTGTAGTATTCCATTGTGTAGATGTACCACAGTTTTTTTTCCATTCCTTGGTTGAGGGACATCTGAGTTGTTTCCAGTTTCTAGCTATTACAAATAAGGCTGCTATGAACATAGATGAGGAAACTTCCTTGTGATTTGGTGAGGAATCATTTAGATGTATACCCAGAAGTGGTATGGCTGGGTCTTGAGGCAGAACTATTCCAAGTTTACTAAGATATCGCCAGACAGGCAATTTCAAAGCAAGTTTAATTGTTGTCACTTTGTAAAGAATTTATTGGGTTGTCATTTTCCTCACCTACAACCGAATGAGCCATATTAGAAGAACATGAACTTTGAGTCAAGCCATGATGATATGGATGCCTGAAAACTCAAATTCATGCTTATGTAATTTATGGAACATATTACAATCTGGCCCCACACTCTTTTGTAGCATTATGAAGCTATGTGTTTCACTGACTCCATAACCAGGCCAATCAGGATTCGGCACAAACAGGGCACCAAACAGTTTGGTGAATAAGAGAGAATGTAAAAAGATCTTCCTAATAAAATCGAGTTATTTTAACTCGAAGACAAAAATATATTGACTTCTTTTTCTTTGTCTCTTTTTATTCCACAAGGTACCCAAATTTTGTTTATTATTTTTAGTCTTTATTATTTTCATTTCATCTTTTCTCTTTCTCTTTCTCATATGCTTTCCTTTAAAAACAAGTATTTTTCTTTTCCCATCCCCCATGATTCCTGTTTATATTTCAGTATCGTATTATTATTTCACCTTTATTAAATGTTAAGCTCTTAGTGGATTCTGTATAATCACTTTTTGCTCCTTTCCACTGACATCAGTGCAGGACATACTTTAACTGTACTTTACTCTCTTCTGGAACATGGTTGAACTTGGTGATGTTGCCATGACTTGAGTTCTCTTCTGGAGTGTTACTGGGGATTGAGCTCTAAAGAGAAGGCTGATGACCAAGATGGCCCTTTCTTAAAAGTGGAAGAGGGACCAGAAAAAAAAAACACATGATCATCTTGCTAGATGCTGTAAAAGTATTTGACAAAATCCAACACCACTTCATGTTAAAAGTACTTGAGAGAGCAAGCACACAAGGACCATACCTAGAAATAATAAAGGCGATATACAGCAAGCAAGTAGCCAACATCAAATTAAATGGAGAGAAACTTGAAGCATTTCCTCTAAACTCAGGGACAAGACAAGAATGTTCACTTTCATCATACCTCTTCAACGTAGTATTTGAAGTTCTTGCTAGAGCAATAAGACAGCTAAAGGAGATCAAGAGGACACAAATTAGAAATGAAGAAGTCAAATTATCCCTATTTGCATATGATATGATAATATATATACAAGCGACCCCAAAAATTCCACCAGAGAATTCTTACAGCTGATAAACACCTTCAACAAGGTGGCTGGATACAAAATTAATTCAAAAAATCAGAAGCCCTTCTTTGTACAACAAACAAATGGGCTTAGAAAGAAATTAGGGAAACAACATGATTCACAATACCACAAACAATATAAAATACCTGAGAGTAACTCTTAACCAAGCAAGTGAAAGCCCTGTATGACAAGAACTTCAAATCTTTGAAGAAAGGAAAAGATCTCCCATGCTCATAGATAGGCAGGATCAACATAATAAAAATGGTCATCCTACCAAAAGGAATATACAAATTCAATGCAATTCCTATCAAAATACCATCACAATTCTTAATAGAACTGGAAAAAGCAATTCTCAACTTCATATGGAATAACAAAACACCCAGAATAGCCAAACCTATCCTGTACAATAAAAAAAACATCTGGAGGTATCACCATTCCAGATTTCAAGCTGTACTACAGAGCAATGTAATAAAAACAACATGGTACTAGTATAGAAACAGACTGGTGGATCAATGGAATAGAATTGAAGACCCAGATATGAACCCACACACCTATGGTCACTTAATTTTTGACAAAGAAGCCAAAACCATACAATGGAATAAGGAAAGCATCTTGAACAAATGGTGCTGGTCCAACTGGATGTCAACCTGTAAACCAATGAAATTAGACCCATCATTCTCATCTTGTACAAAACTTAAGTCCAATGGATGGAAGACTTTAACCTAAGGCCAGACACACTAAATCTATTCACAGAGAAAGCAGGGAAAACCCTCAAACTCATCAGCATAGGTGACAACTTCCTGAACAGAACACCAACAGCTCATGATCAATCAATAAATGGGACCTCATAAAGCTGAAAAACTTCTGTAAGGCAAAAGACACTGCCATTCGAACAAAACAGGAACCTACATATTGGGAAAAAAATTACCAACCCCACATCTGAGAGAGGTCTAATATCCAAAGTTTACAAAAAATTCAAGAAATTAAATGCTAAGAAACCAAATAATCCAATCAAAAAAATAGAGAAGAGCTAAACAGAGAATTCACCAAGAAGGAATTCCTAAAGGCTGAGAGACACTTGAAGAAATGCTCATCATCCTTAATCATCAGAGAAATGCAACCCCAGACAACTCTGGGATTCCATCTCACACTTGTCAGAATGGCTAAGATCAAAAGCTCAAATGACAGCACATGCTGGTGTGGTTGTGAAGAAAGGGGAACACTCCTCTATTGCTGGTGGGAGTGCAAGCTTGTATAACCATTATGGAAGTCAGTCTGAAGATATCTTAGAAAACTTAGAATAGCTCTACCTCAAGACTTAACCATACTACTTCTGGGTATACATCCAAATGATTCCTCACCAAATCACAAGAAAGTTTCCTCATCTATGTTCATAGCAGCCTTATTTGTAATAGCTAGAAACTGGAAACAACCCAGATGCCCCTCAACCAAGGAATGGATAAGAAACAAAAACAAAAAACTGTGCTACATGTACACAATGGAATACTACTCAGCTATCAGAAATAAGAAAATCATGCAATTGCAGCCAAATGGATGGAACTAGAGAAGCTCATCCTGAGTGAGCTAACTCAGACTCAGAAGGATGCACATGGCATCTATTCACTTACAATTGGATTTTAGCCACATAGTATAGGATAATTATACTACAAACAATGCACCAAAGGGAAGATCAACATAGACTTTTTTTTCTGTCAATGAGACACTTTGCCCTAGTGGTGCTGCCTTGTAGGCCCCCAGTGTATGAGGAGGTTCTTTGCCCTCATATGACTGCTGAACTGGGGCAGGGGACTGTTACATAGGGACAGTCCACTCCAGAGGAGTGGGATGGAAGGGAGAGGGGGTAGAGGGTGGGAGGGTGGGACTGGGAGGGGTGGAACGAGGACAGTATGTTGGAGATACAACATGAAGTAATAAATACATTTTTTTTAAAAGAGCACTGGCTGCTATTTCAAAGGACCTGCGTTTAATTTTCAGTACCCACCTGAGTGTCACAACTGTCTAGTCCTAGGGAATTCAAAGGCCTCTTCTGTCTTCCTCAGTCACCAGTCACACAACATAGTGCACTGACATACATGAATGCAGATCACCTATGCATATTAAAACAAATAATACAATACAATAAAATAATTTGTTAAGTGGAAGAGGTACCATCCAAACAGATGCACAAATGTCAACACAGAAACACACGGAATACAAAATGCAAGACCACATGACTTTCCTCAAAGTTTATAACCTTTCAGAAATTGTATGCAATGATAACAAAATGGACAGAATGCAATGTGTCTCAGCTAGGTTTATGTCAACTTGACACAAGCTAGAGTCATCCCAAAGGAGGGAACCTCAATTGAGAAAATTCTCCGTAAGATTCAGCTGTAGGACATTTTCTTATTTAGGGATTGATGAGGGAAGACCTATCCCATTGTTGCTGGTCCCATCCTTGGGTAGGTGGTCTGAGTTCTGTGAGACAGCAGGCTGAGCAAAACATGAGGAACAATTACGCTAGTAAACAGCACCTCTCTATGGCCTGTATCAGCTCTTGCTGCCAGTTTGAGTTGCTGTCTTGCTTGGATTCCTGTTGTGAATTTCTTCAATGATGGACTAAGATGTGGAAGTGTAAACCAAATATATACTTTTCTCCCCATCTTGGTTTTGCTCACGGTGTTTCACCACAGCAATAGTAATCGTAACTAGGTCAACCACTATCACTCACCACCACAGGGAACACTAAAACTGACCACCTCCATGACCACCACCGTGACCACTGTGGCTGACCATCACAGTGAACCCAGCTCACCTTCATATGAACATTGCTGACCAATGCAACTGAACACATTAGTAACCACCTCAGCTGACAAATGAATCTGACCATTACAAGTCACCACTGAAGTGGCCATGTGGCCCATTCTGGAGACACTCATTACTTTCCAGATGTGACCCACTCAGATGTTACCCCTACAGATGAATTTCTTTCTCCACAGCCTCCTTATTTGTCTTCTGTGAGTAAGGGATTTTGGGGCTTTGTTAGTATTCTGTTGCTTTTTGTTTGTTTATTTGTCTTTGCTACCAGAGATGGAACCCAGAGTTTCACACATCCTTGCAAGGGCCCTGTTGCTGAGTCACACCATCAGTTCCTCAGTTCTCTTTCTTCTTTGGAGACACTAAGTTGTCCAGGCTCTCTTTTGGTTCTCCTATTTCAGCCCAAAAAGCGGCTGTGATGGGAGGCCCCCACCAACCCATCTACCACACCAATAGCTCATTATGTCACTCATTCTCTGAAGTCATGCCAATTCAGGATTTGCCTTGCCTATGGTTACGTCTCTACCACAGAGGACATGCATGACACCCTCTTTTCCAACATCCTGGAAGCAGCCTTGGGTTCTGATGGTGGAATGTCCCACAGCCAAATTTCCTCCAAGTTTTATATAGCTGCTATCCTTAGTGTGCCTGCCTCTAATTGCAGCACCCAGGAGACTAAGGCAGTAGGATCATGAGTTATTCCTAGCCTAGATAGAAACACAAGAACCTATCTCAAAAACAACAAAATAAAAAAAAAATCTGTTGTAACAATCAGATTCCCATCAACCTCATACCCAAGGACCTTTACACATGTTTCCTATTTTTATGACTCTTAATGGTCTTATCTCTTCCATATAAACCTCACTCCATCATTGTCTCCTCAGTCATTTTCCTGACCAACTACGGAACCACACTATTCTGGCTACCATAAACCCCATCAATTTATTTCCTTCATAACTTGTATCGCTGTATGGCACACACTTGGTTGTTGGACTGTGTCTTGTCTATCCAGCCTCCTCCCCAGAACTTTGGATGCAAAATAGTGATTTATGTCAGCTTTGCTAACAATTAGAGATGGAAGTTATGTGTACAAGTGAGAGCCTAGATAAAACAGGTGCTAAATAAAGATGCAATAGACAGATGAAGAAAACACTCAGACACATGAGCTTCAGTTAAAACTTTAATTATCAGACTCTTGTCTTCAAGAATCTTCTTTGGCACCCACTGGTTTATAGAAAAATCCGCAAACCCCTATGGGGACATTCAAAAGTTTATGAATTGTTCCCAAGCCGAGTGTTCACTACACCCCAGAATATAAGCAAGTAATTCATACAGAGTACTAGGAAAGGCCCAACAGGCAAGGAGACAGCCCAGTGGGCATCTCAGTTTGTTTTTTATTACTACAATAAACACTGTGCCCAAAGGAAGACATGAGAAAGGTGTTTATATCATTTTGCAGATTATAATCCATCAGCAAGGGAAGTTAGGGCAAGAACTCAAGAATGAAGCTGGAGACAGGAACAGAAGCCATATAAGAACACTAATTACTGGCTTGTTCCTCATGACTTGCTAAATCAGCATATATATATATATATATATATATATATATATATATATATATATATATATATGCATGTATGTATATCTGTGTGTGTGTACACCAAGATATTATATTAAATTTGGTAACCCAGAAAGACAAACACTATACAATCTCTCTTATTGTGACTCTAGCTCTGAATCTTTAGATTTGAGGGTATAACCTGCAGTGTAGATTTGGCAACATACAGAAACCTGGAAAGCACAAAAGGGCTATGGGGAATCTAGGACAGAATGGCAGCTACAATGGGAGTAATCGGACATTGAAATAAACAAGGGAAAATCTAAGTGGAGAAGGAGAAAAGGAAGGAGGGGTAATACAGCAAGGAAAGTTAGAAAAATGTAAATGCCATTAAGGGTGTTTGAACAAACCATAAGGAAAGACTATTTAGCACACTTAAAATGTATGTGAATATACATGAGTGTACATATTTAAAATTGAAGAGGAGTCATACCACATGACCTGACAATAATCTCTTCAGAAGCCATAGACTATTGCACAGAAAGCTCAGTTGTCTGGGAAGAGAAACCTCCATTCAAGTTGTTGGAAACAGAATTTGTTCAAGAGACTACCAAAACAATATAAGCTATTGCCATTTCCTTCGGTTGTCTCCAGAATTTGAACGGAAGACCCTCTTGCTAAAGACAGCATGTATTTTGGGCACAGAGCTTGGAAGAATCAAGGTGGATCAGGTATTGACCAGGAATCATTTGTCTTGAGGAGGGACACTCATAGTACCAGAAGGTGCTATGCAACCAAAGCATCTGTAAACCCTACAAGTCATGACAATGACCATCTTGACAAGCTATCCCATACAATGCAAAGTTGGCATTTCCTGATATATCCAAGATTAGAAACCATCATGGAAAAGAGCACAGAGATATGGTAAGAGATATGGCAGAGAATAAAGATGAAAGCTGTGAGATGGTGTCCTCTATACATTCCAGGGGTGCCTTATTCAAGAGCTCTCAGTAATATGGTCTCATAAATAAGACCTCCACAAAGACAACAACAATCAATATGCTGGCTTGGCTGTATGTGTTTGATAAATATCTGCAATTGTATATCCTTATTGCATTTCCATTTTGTTGTACTAGGAAATTAATTGATTATGCCAGTGGCAAACTCTTAATTAGTTAGTTTCAGACTAAGTAGAACAGTCAATTACTGTTCAATCTATAAAATTTTCCTTATGCAACAGTAAAAATTTTCATTTCAGGTGGCCATTGGCTTTGCTATTACTATTAAAGCCTGGTATTAGAGAGAAACAAGGCAAGAACTATGATCATGAGGGAATGTTATTGTCTCCTAATACATAAATTTATGAAAAGAGCCTTCACAGGTCCCTGAGTCATGCCTGTGAGACGATAGATGTCTTTCTACAGAGAAAAGGCTCAGAAATAAAATTCCATTGATGGGCACCCTGGTTATTTATATTTGTTTATTCTGCCACATTATTGAACTGCCTGATTAAAAATATTGTTCCATTATTTTTATTTTGAATGTATAGGTATTTTGCTTGCATGTATGCCTGTGCATACAATGTGTTCTGTGATCAAGAAGGTGTCTGATCCCCTGGGCTTTGAGTTGCAGATCGCGGAAATGTACCATGTGGATGCTGAGAATTAACTCGGGTCCTCTAGAAGAACATCCAATGCTCTTAACTGCTAAACCATCTCACCAGCCCTGGATTAACATTTTTTCCAACTATATATGGGAGGCGTTGTGTTGGCATGATTTCCCTCTATCGATTTTGAGGACAGCAGAGCAGATGGATTTAGAAGCTGCAAGTTCTAACTTGAGCTTCAAATTTGCCTGCACTCCCTGAAACACAAAGAATTCCATCTTCAGTGATGTAATGCATAATTATTTTCAAAGTCAGATTTTTCCCAAGATCTTTTTTTAAAACTTGTCACATTAATGTAATTCGTATACTTACATAAAATATGTGCATACATTTCGTCGACATACCTGATAGCTGTCAACATTAAATCATCATAATGATATGGAAGCATTCTCTTATCATAAAGCATAAATCATAACATTTGCAGTAATTCCCAAGAAATATTTATAGCAGTCTTATATAAAATCACAGTATTTAATTCACATTGTATGCCCGAAATACGAAAACTGTGGGTGAGTGTGTGTGTGTGTGTGTGTGTGTGTGTGTGTGTGTGTGTAAGCAAAGAAGGCAATATGCTTAACAATAGCATAGAAATTCAACATTACAAAATATCTACATGAGTTCTCAAAGGAGAGTATAATTACCTGAGTTCCCAGGTCTCCCATGTATACTAAGGGTTTTGTAGTAGTATTCCTTTGCCTCTCAAAGTGATTAGGAATCATGAACATTGTAAATATACACAATGGAAACTATGAAATATAAGTACATAAAATTAAAATCAAAAGTTTCCAATTATTTACTAAAATAAAAAGATGAGAGCTGGTGTCTTTAAGAAAGAAAACAAAATATTTCCAATAACTATTTTTCAAAAGCTTATAGAATTTGCTATTACTCCATAAAACATTTATTTAATACTTTTATCAATTATTTTTGTAAATGTGAGGGAGAAGAATTAAAATGCATGAAAATAAAATAAAACAAAATAGATCTTTAATATAAGTGTATTTTGCCATTGTGTGAATAGAGTTGTCACTTAAAAAGGATGTTTTGCTTCAACTGATTAGGTTTAATATTACTTTTTTAATATTAGTAATATTAGTTTTAATATTACTGAAATAATTTAGTTTTTATTTAGCATCTTAATTTACTTAATCTTAGTCTCTTATGTTTGAAGGTAATATTTAATTCATTGAAATCATTTGACAGCTTAAGACACACCTAACTCTTCCATTTCACTGGTCCATGTAATTCATTACTACAGTTTTGATTATATTAATTGTCTAAAAACCTAGGTTAAATGTGTTTCAATGACTTATTTATGTGAATGTATGTGTGTGCATGCATACATTTATGTGTAAAATATACATGTAGATACTGGCCAAAAAAGGAGATCAGATTCCCTAAATGACCTCAGGTCCTCTCCAAGAGTGCTCTCTTAGCAAGTGAGACAACTCTCCAGTCTAGTGAATGCAATTTCTCCTGATCTTTGGTATGTTCTGAGTTTAGTACATGATTTCTCTTTCTTTCCTTCTTTTTGTGTTTACTGAGTGAGAATTACTCATTCTTGTATAGTTTACTGGGTACAATATTTGGTTTCTGACATGAGAAGTGGTGACTCTCAACTGTTCTGCTCCAATGGGAGATCCCACCCTCTTCAATAAAGCTCAATCATGAAAGTGTCTTAAGAACTACTTATTGGTCCTTTCCTAGAAGACCTTAGGAAGATAGAGGCCATTCGAGGATCATGTGAATGATGGCTGAGCTTCCCAGATTGGTGAGACTCATGATCTTTTTCCTCTCTACATGGTATTTCAATCATTTGTGCTGGCTAATTATTTTTGAATTGAGAAAAAGTAAGATTTAATTAACAATAGCGGTATTTATGCCAAACAGTAGGCATGCAAATTTCTATAGTACTTCATAAATAATATTTAAGAGGAAGATTTTCATTAAATTATATATATATTCTTTTATTAATTATTTATTTAAATAAATAGGGGATATTTTCTAATTAAATTATACTCAATCCCCCACAGTCATTCCTCTTCCAATGTACTTCTCTATTGCAGCAATTTTCAACACATAGGTCATGACCCCTTTGGGGATGGAATGGCTCTTTCACAGGGTTCACATATCAGATATACTGCATATCAGATGTTTATATTATGATTCATAACAATAACAAAATTACAGTTATGAAGCAGCAATAAAATAAATGTATTGTTGGGGTCACCACAACCTGAGAAAATGTGCTAAAAGGTCACAGAATGTTGAGAACTAATGTTCAATTGATTCTTATCAAATACATGAATGCAATTGGGTTTTGATAATCTTTTGTAAAATTGGAAGTGAATACAATGAATATCTAGATTGTGAGTATAAATAATTCAAGAACAGCAGGATTGAGGATGTACCCAAATATGGCTATGTGGGATGGTCTGGATTTGAAGACCACCTCCACACAAAACAGAAAAGTCAAAATAGCCCAGAGTATTGCCCAGAGGACTTGCCACTCATCTGTTTCCCATCATGCGCTAACTGTAGTAATGAATGTATTAATAACAGAGAAGGTTATAATTACTTTTAATATGTATATAAGATGATGAGAATATTTTTAGAGTTCTAGCAGCAGGGGATATGGAGATTAAAGTGGCTATCCCCTGAGCTCAGGAAAGACTGCCAGTGGAGGGAGGGGACACCAACCTACCCAAAAAACCCTTGACCCAAAATCTACCTTGCCTATAAGACATTGAGGGATAAGGATGGAGTAGAGATAAATGGTTGGCCAAGGACTGGCCCAACTTAATTATTTCAAAATATAACCACATATACCTGAATTAGATTTCTCCTTTTATTAGAGATATGTACAGCTCTATCAATAGATATATTTATTCTCTGGTATAATAAATGCTGCCCAAAGAGAAATCAAAAAATTCTATTTTTTATTTTCTAGTTTAAAACCTCTGGAAGTTAGAAAAAAAATAAGACAAATGGGAACCACTGTGAGATGAAGACACAAACAAAAACAGTTAATAAAAGCAGAGGCCGGTATTGCATGAAGAGCAAAGAGGAGTATATTAGAGAATTTGAAGGGAAAAAAGGAAAGAGGGTCATGAGATAATTATGTTGAAAATATTAATATTTATAATTGATACTTATGATTATTAGGGTGAAAAAGTTATCCCTTAACCCAGTTATAAATAAACACACAGAGACACCAGATGGATTTTAACAAGCCTTAGCCTAGATTGTGCAATCTCAGTCTGACTAAGTTAAATTTTAATGCTATTCCCCAAATAAAACCCCAATATATAATACATCCCTTTGGATTATTATTTTCTACACTATGCTGATGTTCCAGGCCATGTGGAATAATTGATGTTCTTCTATCTAATCCATGGTGTACCTTCTTCCTCCTCCTCAGAGTGATCTGTTATATATTCTAAATTTTAATTCATCTGCTCCCAGAGGCCTGCTTGCTGTACAAGGCCATAAACACATACACCAAGTGGTGCTGTGTTACCTTGCTTGCTAACTGTTGTCTCTGCGTGGTTTAATAAATGCTGCAGCCTGGATTGGATAGAAAAGTGGTAGGCAGGAAAAAAGGTTAGCAGGTTTTTGGAGCAGAGAGGATCACAGGAAGAAGTCAGGGCAAGGAAGGAGGAATCACACCATAGGTTAGATAGAAGAACATCATTGAGGTTTTTATTTGGGGAATAGCATTAAAATTTAGCTTAGATGGACTAATATTGCACAATCCTGGCTAATACTTCTTAAAATCCATCAGATGTCTCTGTGATTATTTATGAATGGGCATGGATAACTTCATCACCCTAATAATCTGGTTAATTAATGTTTCAATAATTACTTCACCATACCCCTAGAGGCATTGCAGATGTGGGTGCAATGACACATGTGCATCAGTATGTGGCAGAGAGGAGCGAGGCTATATCTACATTCAGTGTTCTGACCTATGAACATCTGAATGAATAGTAGCCTAACATTTCCAGAAAAAAAAAAAAAAGCAATCTGGATACCAACACCACTTTGGCACCATGGGGTAGCATGAGAAGACAAACAGATCAGTACCAGGGAAGCACCAGATGGGGTCCCAGGACAGGAAAGAAACAAGAATCTAGAATAACTCTGCCTCGCCCTGGATGTGTGAATTGTAGGTGAGCCAGCCCTGAGGGAGTCAGTGTGAGAGAGACAGCCCTGCCTTCTTCCTGCTATGTGGTGGTGTTGACTAGGGAGAGATCCCTTCCTCTCCCTTTTGCCCTCACCACCATTGGCCTACAAGAGATCTGGACCAGATGGGGTCACTTGTGACAGCAGGCCCTGAACCTAGCCTGAGTAGCACACTATAGCTAGTCGTGGATATGGGGGTTGTGGGCAAGCCAGCCCTGAAGAAGTGAGTATGGGAGAGCCAACCATGTTTTCTGTCTGCTATGTGGTGGTGTTGGCCAAGGAGAGATGCCCTCACCTCTCTTTTGCCCTCACCACCTTTGGCCAACAGGAGATCTGGCCTAGACGGGGTCAAAAGAGCAGGAAATATGTCCCTGGCCCTCACATTTTGCAGCTCTCAGGAGAGCAGAACCTGCCCCTTTCCATAGTAGTACTGGCCATGCAATGGGGCTTGCAGGTCCAGAAACAGGACTTTGAGGGGCCCACCCCAACATCTACTGCAAAGATGAACTGCTAAAGTGCAAGAAGACATCAGTTCCACAACCCAGGTCTGCAGGATCTCCATGACACAGGAGAGTTATGCATATCTGAGAGGAGATCTGTAGAGAGCTGCGACGTGCCGCGCCTTAAAGATGGCACTGGTCTCCGCCTTCCACCAGCACGACGGTGAGCGCTCTCGGTGGTAAACAAGTCCATATTTGGTTAAGACCGCTGATCTGGCTTGCTTCCGCATATGTGGGCCTCTAAGATAGCACCACGTGGCTTTACTTGATTGGCTGTTCATATAGTATTTAGCCTGTGGGTTGGGTCTGCCCGGGCATTCGGAAGACTGTTTTCAAGGGACCTGAATAAACTGCTGGAGAAGAGCTTTTGTGAGTTGCGTCATCCTTGCTGGTCGAGGGGGACGCGACAAGTGGTGGCCCATACGGGGACCCAAAAAAGACTCAGAACTCCTGCAGTCAGGGGCAGCGCTGGTAAGTTCCTGGGATAAATTAGGACAATAAAGTTTCACGGAGATAGCGAACACAAGGTAAAGTTTCGCGGAGATAGCGAACAAAAGGTAAAGTTTCGCAGAGATAGCGAACAAAAGGTAAAGTTTCGCGGAGATAGCGAACAAAAGGTAAAGTTTCACAGAGATAGTGAACAAAAGGTAAAGTTTCGCGGAGATTCCGAACCAAAGGTAAAGTTTCGCAGAAATTGCGAACTAAAGGTAAAGTTTCGCGGAAATAGCGAACAAAAGGTAAAGCTTCGCGGGAAGTTGCGAACAAAAGGTAAAGTTTCGCGGGGATAGCGAACAAAAGGTAAAGTTTCGCGGAGATAGCGAACAAAAGGTAAAGTTTCGCGGAGATAGCGAACAAAAGGTAAAGTTTCGCGGAGATTGCGAACAAAAGGTAAAGTTTCGCGGGAAGTTGCGAACTATAAGGTCTCCGGAGGGAGCAATAAGGACCTCGGTAAAGAGGCAATAAGGTCTCTGGGAGGGAGCAATAAAGTTCCGTGATTCGGACGAGTAGAAGACACAACTGGCAGAGCAAGGTGAGGAAAGCAGAGAGTGCCTCACAGAAATGTAGCGAATGCTGGCCTTGCTGGCCTTTATCAGTTGCTGGGATAAGCTTGGGAGAGATCTAGATTTTGCCTGGGAGCAAAGTACATTGCAGGGAGGAGCACAGCCTATTTGGAGACTTGTTCGGAGTTGTTTAGGAGATCAGAGATATTGCATGGCAGTGGAAAAAGGAAAAAAAGGCATTAGAACAGTTAAAAGAGGAGCGCTTGGTCAAATCTGGGAAAGATACTTTGGAAGAGGATAGCTCAGAGCCTAAAGAGGAACTTAAAATGTTAACAAAGAAAATGGAGAAGTCATCTTTGAGGAAGAGTTCTGACTGAACTCAGATAGAGCCCTCAGGTCCAGGGCCGCCTGTGTTGGCGCCGCCTTCATATAATGAGACTTCCCCTCTGAGTGATCCTAGTGGGCGGTCATTCTGTCCAAATGTCTGGAGGGAAGTGAGACATGAGCTGTACTACCCTGTCTTTCAGGATGGAGGGGGAAATCGTTATCATGAACCTCTCGATTTTAAGGTAATTAAAGCACTCGCTGAATCTGTCCGCACTTATGGGATTAATGCTGCTTTCACTGTAGCTCAGGTGGAAGCTCTTAGTCATCATTGCATGACTCCTAGTGACTGGAGGAGCCTGGCACGTGCCTGCTTGTCCTCTGGGCAGTATTTAGATTGGAAGGCTTTCTTGATTGAGTTTGCTAATGAACAAGCTGCTGCTAATCGTGCAGCAGGAAACCCAGCCTGGGATGTGGACATGCTTCTTGGGCAAGGTCTATATGCTCAACAACAAACTGGGTATCTGGCTCAGGTGTTTGAGCAAATCAATTTAATCGCAACCAGAGCTTGGAAATCATTGCCTAACAAAGGGGAAGTGAATGGCAATAAGGAATGTAAAGCAGCTATCACCCCTTATAAGAACAAGGGGTTGGAAGCCTGGATGCCTCAGTGCAGACTGCCACTACCTTAAATAATTTGTCAGCCAATGTAGCCATGGCCTTGGATGTATTGTGGCAGGTGGCCCAGATTGGCTGTGAGTGGAAAATGACTGGTTTGTGTGTGACCTCTGTGCCATATCAAAATTATACTGTAGCTGCAAATTTGTCTAAGCAACTCTCTCAGTATCTTACAGGAAATTGGTCTGGCGAGTTTGATAAGCTGATGCAGAATCTGAGAACTGCTATCGTGCATGTGAATTCCACCCGGGTTGATGTCTCTGTTGCTGAAGGACTGTCAGCATGGATCCTCCGAGCCATGAATCATCTTAAGGAGTGGGCGGGCGTAGGCTCTTTTGGCGATACTGATGATACTAGCCTCTCTGGTTTGCCTATGGTGCATCTACAAAATGAGAGCCACACAAAAGCGTAATGCAGCCACGATTATACAAGCCCTTGTCGCCATTGAGGCGGGCCAGTCCCCTCAGGCATGGCTCGCTGCCGTGAAGCCTTAAATCTTCACTGAGCATAGTCCCTGCCCACTGAGGTATTCATTCCATGGATATTAGGGTCTGGCAAGTCAGTGACGGAGTTGATGGGTAAGTCTCGGCCACCTAAGACAGGGCAGTCCCGAGTGGGGAGGCTGACCCAGAGACGGGTAAGAGTTTGTGCACTGCCCTCCTACAGGCTCAGGCCCACCTTGAGATCCTCAGATAGAGGGATTACGAAGCCTTTCCAGGGAGTTCTACCAACTTTAGAAAAAATAAAAAAGGGGGAACTGTAGAGAGCTGCGACGTGCCGCGCCTTAAAGATGGCGCTGGTCTCCACCTTCCACCAGCCCAACGGTGAGTGCTCTCGGTGGTAAACAAGTCCATATTTGGTTAAGACCGCTGATCTGGCTTGCTTCCGCATACGTGGGCCTCTAAGATAGCACCACGTGGCTTTACTTGATTGGCTGTTCATATAGTATTTAGCCTGTGGGTTGGGTCTGCCCAGGCATTCGGAAGACTGTTTTCAAGGGACCTGAATAAACTGCTGGAGAAGAGCTTTTGTGAGTTGCGTCATCCTTGCTGGTCGAGGGGGACGCGACAGACATCCAGTGAGGTTCCAGTACTAACAGTGTAGCGGAAACCAGGGGTCTCATACCAGACCAAGGAGTCATTATAATGAACATTTGCAAGCAGAGTATGTGGACAAAGGGGAATATTTTGGGACATACTGAGAGACACTGCAGCTTCCACAATGAACTTATTTTTATCCTGGGACAGATTGCAAGGGTGGAGGGTGGGTCTTGGGGGAGGAGGGAGATGGGAGGGAACAGGGTGCATGATGTGAAAGTCACAAATTACTTTTTTTCAATAAAAAATAAAAAATAATTACTTCAACATAATTATATTAAACTCTCAAATATAATAGAGGAATCTAGATAAGGAACAGTTCAACTCCTTTGTTCAATGGTTTGACTTGTGTAGGTGTTGTGAGCAATAGAGCCTCACAGTCACTTTGAGCCTTGGCAACGATTTAGATTGTTTGTAGGTTTCAAGGAAACCACTTTGATCAACAACTCAAGTAGATGTAACCCATTCCCAGTAAAACTTCATTTTGTGACAAAAAATTCAGCTGTTTCTGTATGTTCTCTTGTTTAGACATTTCGTTTAGATGGCTTCATATATATAGACACATATATGCATGTGTATATATATGTGTGTGTGTATACACACACACACACACACACACACATATATACATATATATGAAGCTTCTATTCTATTAGGTTTCAGAACTATCTCTCTTAATTTTAATAGATACCAGTATCCCCTTTCTCACGGCCCTTTTCCCTCTTCACCCCTGCTTGATCCTGCAATTCTAGTGTCCTTCTACCCTCATCCATGCATAAATATTTATTCTACTTTATCTTTCTAGGTATATCTATCTCTCCTCTGCCCTTCCTCTATGCCTAACTTCTGAGGTTCTAGAGATTATAGCTTTCTCATCAGTGTAATAGTTAACATTCATATTGAAGCAAATACAAACCATATCTGTGTTCCCTCACTCAGGATGATTATCTCTTGTTCTTTCCATTTACCTGTCAATTTCATGATTTCACTTTTTAATGGATGAGTAATATTTTCACTAATATTTGGTGATATTTTAAAAGGTTGTTTGCATATATATTAAAGCTTCTACTTCTGTGTTTTTGTGGGAAAAAGTGTATCTCAGTGACTATATCTGTTCCTTGGTGGGGTTTTTTTGGGGGGGAGGATTCTCCTATGTTTACTTGTTTTATCCTACTCCAATTTGATTGTTTTCATTTTATCTCCCTTAATTTTTATTTTGTGATTATTACTCAGACATCTCTTTGTTCCCCAAACAGAGACAGAACTAACATGGATTTAGAAATGAAGGCAGGCACAGAGGAACTGGAAGGATTAGAGGGGGCGGAAATGATACACAAAATATATTGTATCAGAGAAATATTTTCAATAAAAACATAAAATAAGGATTCTAAAATAAATAAATAAATAAATAAATAGTTTCCAAATCCTTAAAAAATTGTATCTACAGTCTGACTCATTATTGGTTCTGATCATAGAAATGTGACAAAACTGGAGGCGACCATTATCAATACAAATTTCCTCAGTGTTATAATTGCCTTCCTCTCAGCCTGGTGTGTTTTCCCTTCACTCAACGTTGTTGTTATTGGGTTTTGTTTTAGTTGCCAAGCACTAAATTTAGCATCTTCAGAAGTAGCCTCACCCATGGATGAGTTCTTTATTATTTGTCCAATGCAGAGTAGTCAGCTTTGAACATATAAACACACAAGGAAAAATATAGATTCATTAGTTTGCATATATTTGTGCATATGTCTGTACACGCATACAAACACACACACACACACACACACACACACACACACGGAATATAATAAAAAGATCATGTCAACTTGAGAGTTGTGGAGATGAGAGAATTTCTTGGAAGGGAAATACTGGGGGGAGCTGAAAGGATGAAAGTTAGCAAACATGATATAATACTATTAAATTAAGAGTATTAAGTGATATATATTAGCACTTTCAGAAACAATGACAAAAACAGTAAGAATTAGAAAGTGACCATATATCACCAGGAAAATACACAGAAATTATCTGATAAAATCTTGACTTTGCATGTCAGACTGGTGCTTAGCACCAAATAACAAAACCACATACAAAAACACAAAAAAGCCAACTATGTGAGAACAAAGAAATCTTATTTTCAGAGCTATTCAATTTTAAAATTCAAATGTTCATTTCATAAACCAAAAATGATAAGCTGTCAAAAAACACAACACAAAACTAAAAACTATGATGCAATTAAATAGAATTGATCAAAATTTTTCCTGAATATGACTAGAAGACAAAATTTTGCAAACTACTGTCTTGATACATTCAAATAATGAGATTAAAGCTTGCAGAAAGTAAATAAAACACCAAGTGATCAGAATGTATATGGCCAAAGATAGATGCAACTAGTGGACTTGAAAAAAGAAAGAAAGAAAGAAAACAATCAAGCAAACAAACAAAAATCAGCAGTGAAATTACTAAAACTAAAAATCAAAAATGGAAGTAAAGTGTCATGGTGCTGAGGAGACCTGAGGGATACAATTATAACTAATATATGTATCGTGAATTCCCAGGTGAAATAGATAAGGAGAAGGAGCCAGGAGAAATATTCGAAATGAAAGTACCTGATATACATTTGAAACAGATGAACGATGTTCACGCCCAAACATACTAGATGACAGCCTTCATCACATAAAAGGAAAAGGATAATTTTGAATGAAGAAAAAGAGAAGAAATGTACCACATACAAGGAATTCTCACATAAGGTGATAAGTGAAATTTTATCAGAGAATTTAGATACATTGCATCTACAAAGTATTAAAAGAAAATGAAAACAAAAGAGATACTGTGCATGTGACAAAATTGTCTTTCAAAGGACATTCCCAGAGAGACAAGAACTGAGTGGGCTTCTGAATTCTATGTCTGCCTTGCTTAAAGCAGTCATTCAACCAAATGAAAGCACAGCTGAGATGTGCAATGTAGTTCAGTGCAGAGTGCTTGCCTAGAAAGTTCAAGGAAGAGTAACACATAATAAGATCTCAATGAAATACACAATGGGCAAATAGAAAGTTAGTGTAGTTATAACTAAGGGTTGCATTTACACCTGGTGTCATCTATGAACTGACTGACATTGTGTTAAAGTTATTAACCTAAAAGTATCAACTCTGGCTTGTGAATAAATTTTAATTTCAAAACAATACATTTTAAATACTACCACTTTAACTTTTGCTGCACATATTTCCTAACAGCATAATTTTGTGACATCACAAATTAAAGTGCTGACCAACAAGCTGTAAAAGAATAGCAGTATTATATGCTGATAAAATTAATGGAATGGAATTTCAAATTAGAGTAGTGTAAGTAGGGTGAAAATGTGCAAACAGCATGTACATCACTGGATGTAGTACATTCACAAAAGGAAATGATCAAAGAAATTATTTGATAATGAAAAATGAAACATCAGTCCATAATATTAAAAATTTAAAAATATATAAAACAGAAGGAAACCATCAAAATTATAAAAATTATTTATAAAAAGATATTAGTGATCAACATAAATAGTAATGACAGACTGAAATGTTTGATGTAAATACTAGAATAAGATCAGAATAATTTTTACTCTTTGTGTTAAGCAGAATACTCAAAGTTGGAGACAAGGAAAATATGAAACAAGTTAATATAAAGGCATCCAAGATGGACTGGAAAAGGAAAATCAACACTTGTATACAAAAGATAATTATACTATATATTCTACTTTGTTAGTTCTGGCAAGATTATAAACAAAGCATTTAGAATTATCAAGCAAGTTACAAAAAAAGGAAAATACAAGTCAAATGTACAGAAAACTGTTTTATCTATAAAAATACTGATTAATAATGTGAATGAAAACGATAAAAATATATCTGTAGTAATGTCAAAATGGTGCATTCTTTTGGGATTACAACATTTTAAAACACATATAAAGTGAAAACTTTAAATCATTTTTAAGTAACTACAATGGCATCAATAAATGTCTTCATTTCATAAACATAGCTTAAAAATCTAAATGTTTTTAAGACACCAATATCAAAACAATTTAGTGCCAGCAAAATATTGTGGCTTTTTGTTTGTTTTTGTTTCATTTCTTGCAACTGATAACCTCATCAGGATATCTATATTAAATATCAAGGAACTTTGAGTAGACGAAGCCAACTAGCAAAGGAACAAAGGGAAGAACTTAAATTTACTGATCTCAAAATCTGCTATGAGGTTATAGTGATCAAAGAAACATGGTACTGACATAAAAACGCGGATAGAGAGAAATATGCACTAAGGTACATGTCAGTATCTGTATTCCAGGGTCATGCTGGCTCCATTGAAGTGTGTGCTCAACTTCTGACTGAACAACTTGTTCCACATGAAAGCATTTTATTTTTCAATAAAATGTCTCCATTATTGGAAATTACTGCAGTTATCTCTTGAAAATAGTTGAGTAAAAAATTCTGTGAGGAATGGTTAAAAATTGTGTTTTTATTTGGAGAATAGTGATCTCTCTTCTCTCTCTACATATATAGATATTTTTATTAATTGTATGTACTTTCTATTTAATGTTAGGTTATTTACTAATAATATATGTTTGTATACAACAGAGTGAGGTAACAGGGCTAAAATTTAACTGCAACACTAAGCAACTAGAGAGAAATTTAAGAATTAAATGGGAATGAATGGATCATTTATTTGCTTCTGTAATTTGAAGTAATATTTACTTGGAGTGGATTGAAAACATTAAAGTTTTGAAGAAGCACTTTATTGAAGTGCCTAAGGAAGACATTAGTCATGTATTCAAAACTTCATTTTTCACATTAGCTTGCTAATCATAACAGCATATCTTCCTTCATTTAGCACACTTCTAAAATTGGCCAGAAATCATTGATGCTGCTGCTAGTACTGTGATAAAGATCTATGTATGGTCACACCTCTTGCTACATTATTGATAACATTGAGACGGTGGAAACAATTTAACTGAGAGCTCAATTATACTGATCATAATATGTCCTCTCCAGACAGTGATAAGCTATCACTGAAATTACAACATAGGTTGCATTTTGCCATTCACATTGGCAGTATTGCTTTTTAAAATTTACTTATCAGGGATCAAATGTATTTCAAAACCTTAAAATGAATTTTCTAGAAATAATTTGTTTTAAATAAGTCTTGCATCTCATCATTAATTTTTATGTTAAACCTCATAGATATGCATGAATAGACGAGTAATGATAGGCTTACCTCTGGGAACACATGCTGAAAATATATTGAATACATTGAAACATATGAAATGGAAAGGTCATAATTTAAACCATAATTGAAAGCAAGAGTCTATAAATACAGGAAAAAAACATGAAAATTTTGTGTCTGTTCATGGTTTCAGGAAACACTTAGATTTCAGTAAGTATACACTAGACATAATACCATGATTGGATTTCTGTACCCAGAAAAATAAAATTTTCTTGAATAACGTATTAAAAGTTGGAGAAATGTGGGATGTGTGTAAATAACACTCCATGTTTGTTTTTGTGTTTTCACATCAGTTATTTCATGTGTGGAATAATGAATATGATATACTTCTGTAGTGGAAAATCCTAGCTTGAACACAAAATTTGCAATATAACTCACATTGTTTTTGCATATTATATTATTTCTTATCCATAAGATACTTACTGACTTTGAATAATTTCTAGTACATACTTTTAACTTAAGAAAGCAACATATAAAAAATCCCCTTCATAAAAATTCCCCTTCATAAAAGTAAAGGAAGCCATGACACCAGTATGTCATTTGTGTAAAACAATACAGAAAATACAAGCCAAAAACTAAAGAGATTTATTTCCTATATAGAGCAGTTGTTAAAGGGATCTATGGAGTTGGGATAATCAGATAATCAGATGATAGGAGAGTAGCCCCTATCTGACTATGTCTTTTTGTATAACTTTGACTCCTAATACAATAGAAAGGTTTTACAAGCTTCCAACTTAAATAATTAAAATGAGCCATCATGGAGGTAGACAAACAAGAGCAGACTGAAGTGGAGTACAGACATTATCAAACACATGAGACTGGATGACAAATGTACAATGTAATAACTGAAGCAGGTGAAGAAAATAGTAATGTGAGATTTAGATGGATTGAAATGTGTCATTAAATAAAGATTTTTTAAATAATTTACCCCAGAATGTATGTTTGCTTTGAAATAGAAGTAATCCAATTAAAATTAGGTCGTGAATTAATAAATTATTTAAAACAGAATTAATTAATGGAAAAAACACAAAGGCAATAATTGTGCTCATATGTTGGTCTACTTTGGAAAAACAAGAGTAATAAAAGAAACAAGCAACTATAGTATATAATTCATCCTTAGTTAAAAGAAACACATTATCTTCTAGACATATGCCCCACCATCAATAACATAAAACTAAAATGTAATTTTATACAAGTACAATCTTGTGAGCAATGTTGCAATGTGGCATATTAAACAGTGAATTCTAATAATGTATTGTATTTTAATAGAAATCATACAATTCTTATTTATGTTCAATGTGAGTTTTCCATGCCAGTCTTTAGAAACAGGTACAGACAGATACTATGGCATCATACAAAAAATTTTATAATCACATAGTATGTTTTAGATGAACTTCCACCCATTTTTCCTAAGTAAGTGGTAATAGCCTGTAACAAGTATAAATTAGGAAATAATTTTTATCAAAACATATTCCTTTTCTCCAGGTTTTACCAGGTCTCCTTGGTATATATTACTAATATATATATATATATATATATTCATCCTTAGTTAAAAGAATATATATATATATTGTATATATAATATATAATAATATAAGACACTATCCACAGATGATTAAAAAGCCATATAAATATCTGAATTAAAATACCCAAAGCTCCCATAAGATAGAGGTATTTTGGATCCTCATCATCTACACTAAAGACAGCATGATTTACAAGACACCATGAGGGGATACTTAAGTGAGGTTTGTTGCTAGTTAATGGCAAGAATTCTTCTAGAGTTCTGCCTAACTAAATATTATGTTGGAATATTAAGTACATTATATCTTCACACAGATCATCAGAAAAGATTTATATAATATAACTCAAGTTATCAGATCTCAAATAAGGATCAATCAGGAGTTTTTCAACCCAATAAAGCTCCATTTGTTACTGCATTAGTTACACAATTTAATCACTTGAATTCTTGTAGAGGATGGTCAAGTGAATGACCAGGTATGTGAAATGTTTTTCCTTCTCTTGGATACTAACTTCAACCATTAGTGCTTCAAAACATGCCTTCATTTATTTTATTTTAAACATTATTTTAAAAGATTTATTTATTTATGCACGTGAGTACTCTGTGTGCATATATGCCTGTAGGACAGCAGAAGGAATCAGATCTCATTACAGATGGTTTTGAACCACCATGTGGTTGCTGGGAATTGAACTCAGGACTTCTGGAATAGCAGCCAGTACTCTTAATCAGTGAGCCATCTCCCAAGCCCAGCCTGTCTTTATTTATAAAGCAGAAAATATTTTATTTGAATATAAATATTGTTGAAGATCTTGAGGATAGCTAGAGATCAACAGAGATATTTAATAGAAAAATGTACTTGGAAAATAAAATGTAAGCGGGGGAGTTGCTATATTTGTCATGTGCTGCAAAGGGAAGTTGAAAATTAGCTCTCTTCAGCAAAGTATCTACTTTCACAATGCTAATAAGAAAGGGATTTTGAATTTTTTGTAAAGGACTAAAAGGCATAATTAGTGAGAGAATACATTTTTGTAAGTTAGTATTAGGAGTAATAACATTGTCATTAAGCTGGTAGTTTACTTTCCTCCTCCTTAAATTGAGCAATAAAGTACTGTGGTTAGTGGTGTAATGGGAAAGGGGTATTGTGCTGATTTCCAGTGGATGTTGTTAGCTTTACTGTGATGGTTTTGAAAGTAAGAGTCAGAAATCCTATTGCCTATGTTCTAATGAGAGTCCTATGGTGGTTCCAGTTTAATAATAACAATTTATTGTGTTGGATAAAATCGGTAAATTATTTGCCCCTGAGAAATATTCATGTTATTTAATTCATTCTAATCTTAGCCCTCCAATGAATACTTTGAGGCAATATTTTTAGGTAGCTGTGCCTAAAGCTCATCTGAACGTGGAAAATAGAATTGCCAGGTGTCAGTGTTGCTAATTACAGCAACTAGCCAAAAATGAAACAGTTATAACTTCAGTCTATAGTCATGATGGTATAAACATAGTCCCAAACAGGAGAAAGCATAAAACTCCCTGTGGTCCCTTTTCTCAAATGAAATTGAGACACATATGGGTGATCAAAGTCTCCCTTAGGCACTGGCAGGTGGTAAGCACTGTTAAGAACTCTTAAAAACCACTATTAGTGTTAATGATAAATTGCAAATATTTTTTTATTTCAAGAACTCATTCTAAATGTTCATATATCTGTAATTGAGCAAGCACAATGGAGAATATGGCAATCAGCAGCTGAGGAAATCTCCCCTGTTGTTATGGGTATCTTGAGAAAAAGAATTCTAAGTCAGATGACTGGCACCCATGGCTGCCGTACCAGAGCCCCATGAGCCTGAGAAAAAGATTCTTTTGTAGGTATAATTTTGCTAAGCAAAGAATCCAAGAAAGAATTTCCAGAGAAGGAATTAAAAATAACATTTTTTATATTAAAGCACCCACCTTGATCCTGAAAGAAAAATCAAGAGCAATAACAGCAGCTGAGCAACCCTGAGCTTTAAACCAAACAGAACTACTACTACTTGGGAATGGAATCATCCACAACTGTACACTATACAATAAAAAGATCAAGTAAAATGTGTGAACTATATTGTATCATTTACACAAAGTCCTTTTCTGTTCTGTACTGCCAGTAGAGTATGTTATATATTCTAGATCAGTCATGCTAAAAAATATGGAGTTTATTCACTTAATTATCTGTTGATCCAATAAAGCAAGTCAGTCTGAAGGAGAATTTCCACCTGAACAAAGATATATCCATTACTGGTCCTATGACTGTGTGTCAAGATGAGCAAAGGAAGAACTTCTGAAACTATTTGGTTCTCCATCTACCTACTTCAACAGAAAAGTCTGCTTTCTTTTATGATCAACATGAAGCCAGCTTGCTGACTTGTGCAACTAAAAGTTTTCACCCAGTAGCAACCTCAGGATTTAGCCATTGATAAAGGAGAAGTTTGTAGTATTTGTCAATGATTAAATGGTTGACTAATCTAACAAGCTGTGGACAGTGTACTTACACTCTCAGAATTAATTTATTGGCAATGTACCATTATAAAGAATCAGAGAGTTGATTTGAGTTCCTTCTAGCTTGATCATACCACAGTTATATCTTATAGTGAAAGTGAAACCTCTTGGCTGGTAACATCTTCACAACTTATAAAGTTCATTTTCAAAGCAGTGCAAGTGAATAAAGAGAGTCTAAAGCATTTAGTTTTCTTGACTTGCCTGGAACATACCATTATGTATACTTTCATGACCATGATTTCTTCAATCGTGTACTACTATAACAATCTCACACTGTAACCAGGCTACCTCGGCACCCCAATGTTGGTATTACAGGTATAAAGCACCATGCCCACCTTCCTTCGCCCCAGCCAAACAACATGACAGCTTAGTGGCCTGTATGTCAGAAATCTTTGCTAAATTTCCATTTTCCTTAGAAACTTCTTGGTGTGTCTCCTGTAGTAGGTGACACTTTCATTGGTCACAGCCTATGTGCCACACACAAAACTTAGGTTTTCCAAAAAGGTTAGGAACAATAATTGAGTTCCACTATGTATTTACTGGATAAAGTCTAAGGCAAGACACCATGCCCATCCCAACTCCAACTTTTACACTGAAAATTTTAAACTCAACCTACCTTCTATGCGCTCTGTGAGTACTGCTTCCTTCATTGTTCTGATAATCCCGAAATTTCATACTAGGTGATATAACAGTAGGTACCACCTAAACAGCTGATTAAAATGAATTGTGGTGTTAGTAGTTTTGAAGTTTTTGGATAGCTTATCTACCACTCCCAGTTCTGTATTCCTTTTTCCCTCTTCCCTCAACCACTCGCTCTTTGATTCCTTGTTTTTACATCTCAGTAAAAGGACCTTAGGAAAATCTAATAGGAACAGCTTTTTTTCTGGACTCTTAGTAGCTGAATTTGGCAACAATGAATCTCAACTATGCTAAAAAAAATTCTAAATCAAGTAACTAGTTGGACTATAGTTATGCCTAACTAGTATTTGGAACAATCTTTAAGGGTTTTGATTAAAAAAAAAAACTATTTAAGAATTGCAATGATTGCAATGGATTACCCTAGATCATGAAGACACGCCCATTGCCAGTGGTCTTTAAAATAATTAGCACTAGAATTTGTGTTATCATGAATCTTGGTGAATTTTAGATGTCCCTGGAACTATTTTCAGGTAGGTCATCAGCAAAGCATTTTCCTTGGAGAGTTAGACTGACTGACACTAAACTAGCCAGGTTCCGATTGGTCAAAATATTCCAGTTCTCGCTATGTAGGGAGATTCCACCCTCTCACTCAGAGAATCTAAAGGGAGAGAATCTTATAGTCTGTCCCTTCCAGATATTGCCACATAAGGACCAATGAGATTCTAGTAGAAGCTTAATTATGTACATATGTCAAAGTAATCTAAATGCAATTGCCAAAAAATGGGAGACTCAAATTAATATTTCTTTTCAGCAAATGAAGCTTCCAGTACAAGGAATGTGTTACATCTAAAGTTTCCCAGGGGAACCCACAAACAAGATAGCTTATTGCCACATCTGTTTATTGGTGACTTTCCACATGTTGATAGTAAGGACCTTTTACTGAAGACAACACGCACACAGCTCAATGAACATGAAGTCCAGTTAGTGCCTACCTAGAACATTCACCCTATAGATTAGTATTCATGTACTACAAAGAACTCTGAATTCTACCAATGGAGAAAGGTAAACACCAATACAGCTACAAACCCTTTGATCTACAAGAGGAACCTTCCTGAAAGATTTGCTGCTGCAATAGTGACAAAATCTTATTGGAGTAACTCACCAATATCTGATTTGATTTAAGATCCATTATTTGTGATGCAAGGCATAGTCAATGCTGACTGGGTGGCCAAGAACCTGAAACTAAATAGGTCAGAGTGCTAGGAGAAAATTAAATACAACACTGTTAAAGGGAGGTGTCAATAAATGACTCCTAAGGACAATCTGCTATGCTTCTTCACCATCTGAGAAGATTCCGCTTGCAGCATATGGGAACAAATATATTCCCAGACTCAAAATGAAACAATATGCAGACAATGAGAGACATTGGAAATCTTAGCTCTAAAAGCTATGTCTCCATGAAATACCTCTTCTCAGGAACCCAGAAAAAGACAAGATGAAAGCAGTGTGTAAGAGCCAGAGGAGAGTGAGAAGCCCAGGGATTCATGGCTGTCTAGAAACAACAGGACTGGCACATATATGAGCTCCAAGAATTTGTGACAGCATGAACAGAGGCTACATAGATCTACATCAGATGTGGCTCTAAACCTGAAAAGAGAGGACATAATACCCATCCTTGAATCAGAAGCTATTACCAATGATAATTAGTTACACTTTTTTTTTTCTTTAAGGGAGTCTTCCCTATGGGGAAACCAACCACTTTTTAAGGGTAGGCACCATTCTCAGCAGTCAATAGCCAATACAAAGTGAACTAAAAGCATCTTCTTCAAGGAAGCTTCAGAGGTCTTTTGTCTCATAATGTTAAGTTGTGGTGTTTTGTGTGTGTGTGTGTGTGTGTGTGTGTGTGTGTGTGTGTGTGTGTGTGT
>CAJQZJ010032455.1:1981757-2002617 GCA_907164525.1 Lophiomys imhausi
TCCTGAACAGAACACCAACAGCTCAGGACCTGAGATCAACAATCAATAAATGGGACCTCATGAAACTGAAAAGCTTCTGTAAGGCAAAGGACACTATCATTCGAACAAACCGGCAACCAACAGACTGGGAGAAAATTTTCACCAACCCCACATCTGATAGAGGGCTATTATCTAAAATCTACAAAGAACTCAAGACACTAAATGCCAAGAAACCAAATAATCCAATCAAAAAATGGGAGATGGAGCTAAATAGAGAATTCACAAAGGAGGAATCCCTAAGGGCTGAGAGACACCTGAAGAAATGTTCAACATCCTTAATCATCAGAGAAATGCAACTCAAGACGACCCTGAGATTTCACCTAACACCTGTTAGAATGGCTAAGATAAAGAGCTCAAATGATAGCGCATGCTGGCGAGGGTGTGGAGAAAGGGGAACCCTCCTCCATTTCTGGTGGCAGTGCAGACTCGTGCAACCACTATGGAGGTCTGTCTGGCGATATCTTAGAAATCTAGGAATAACCTTGCCTCAGGACCCAGCCATACCATTTCTAGGTATACACCCAAAGGACCTCTCACGGAGACATAGGGAAGTCTCCTCATCTATGTTCATAGCAGCCTTATTTGTAATAGCTAGAAATTGGAAACAACCCAGATGTCCCTCAACTGAAGAATGGATTAAAAAATTGTGGTACATCTATACAATGGAATATTACTCAGCTATCAGAAACAATGAAATCATGCAATTTGCAACCAAATGGACGGATCTAGAGGAGCTCATCCTGAGTGAGCTAACCAGTCTCACAAAGATGCACATGGCATCTATTCACTAATAGTAGGATTTTAACTATATCGTACAGGATATCTGTACTACAACCAACACACCAAAAGGAACAAGGACATAATTTTTTTTATCTTTTTCTTTTTCCTTCTTTTTTTCTTTTTTCCTTTTCCCTTCTCTTTTTCCTCTCTTTTTTTGTTGATATTCTTTGTTTTTGTGGGTTTGTGTGTTTGTTGGTCTTTTTTTTAGTATTCCCCCAGTAGCAATGAGACACCTTTCACTGTCAGTACTGCTTCATAGGCCCCCGGTGAATGAAGAGGCTCTTGGCCCTCATATGACTCCTGATCTGTGGTGAGAGACTGTTAGGCAGGGACACTCCACCCCAGAGGAACAAGAAGGAAGGGTCAGGGGGTAGAGCATGGGAGGGTGGGGCTGGGAAGTGGGAAAAGAGGACAATATGATAAGGATGTAACCTGAAGCAACAAACAAATAAATTTATTAACTAAAAAAAAAAAAAAAAAAAAAAAAAAAAAAAAGAAAGGCAGGGTGCAGTGCTGAAACACTGTGAATGGAATAGAGGATACAGCCATTCGGCCTGGTTTTGTAGACCTCCAGTTGTAGAGAAGACGTGGAGCTAAGGTAAAATATAAGAGAATTGTGGTATTGGCCCATGCCTTTGACTTCAGTGGAGATGGGGGGGGGGAGCACCGTAGCGTTGGTGGTCTTATGTATTCTGGAGTCATAAGGAGCGGGGTGGTGAGGGTGCATACTCTTGGTCCCACCATTCAAGAAGAGTACACTCTTGGTCCCAGCTCCCAGCCCACTGGAGACAGAAACGGGCAGATCCCAGAGCTCAGGGTCAGCCTGATGCAGGGCAAAGTCTAAATAGAGAAAGACTTCGATGCAGGAGTGGTGGAACACATCTTTGATCCCTTCAGATGGGAAACACAGGTCTCTGATCCCAATAATTAAAGTTCAGAGACACACACATGGGATTTGGAGGGACCTAGGTTTGGAGGCTACTTACAAAAGGCCTTTTCGATGCAGGCAGATTGTCCTTTGGGATCTCAAAATATATACACTAGAGCTGGTTTAGCTCCAAGGTGACAGAATGATTTCTTCTTTAACCCGGATTGAAAGATAATGCTTTGTATGTTGTCAGAAGGCCAAATTTGCTTCAGGAGAAGTACTACCTAGCCTCCCCCACCCCCAACCAAAAAAAAACAAACAAAAAAAGAGGGCAAATGTACTAGGGTTGGGATTGGGGCAGGGGTCTGTTCTTATCGTTCCAGGAGAATCGAAGCGTCCATTAGGGGAGCCCGGAGATGGCTGGACAGCTGAATCCTCAGCAGAGAGCAGAATCAGGCACCAAGGAGGACGAGAGACCCAGTTGATTCTGCCTGGCAGAATCTTCAATAGCTGTCTCCATCGGGGGCCTGCAACCACCACAGCAATCCAATGTCACTGGGACCACTCAGCTCTACACAATGCCCCGGCAGGAACCTCAGTGAAGCCTGTAAGATCAGCTTCTGCCTACAAACCCCTTAGGTCATCTAAACAGCTGAGAACAGAAGGACTGAACAAAAAAGGAGTGTACTAACATTTTTAATCATTTTTCCCATTTGGGTTCGGGCCCCAAACAGGTCTACTACGACCCAAATCAGCAGGAAGTCACTTTAAGAGAGCGACGTCCCATGCCCAGTGGATGGGGAAGGTGTTTCTCCACCCTTCTTTTAGGTTATTTGAAGGATAACTGAAAACTCTGATATGTAGGGGAAGAGACTACAAGCTGATAAATGGTCCTGTCTTAATGGGTTTTGGAGGTTAGCCCCAGGGAATTCCTACTTTTCCTTTTCTGTATCCTTCTTCCTCTCCTATGTAGGAGTGCATGGGCTTGAGAAAAATGAGATATAGACATAGCACAGGAAGGTCCAAGAAGAAGGGGCAGATTATTGAATATGCCCTTATACCTTTGTGTATTGATACAAAATTAGTAGTTTATTTGGCTAAAGTGGTATTGACCATTGTTTATTGTGCAAAAATAAGATTGTATTGGAATACATTGGTATTGATCTTTGTATATTGATACAAAATTAAGATTATAGTTGGCCACAATGGTATTGACCCTTGCATATGGACATAATAGTAAGATTGTATTGGGCTACATAGGCATTGATCTTGGTATATTGATACATAATTAAGAGTATATTTAACCACAATTGAATAGATCTTTGTATATTGATACAAATTTAAAGGTAAAGCTTCCTAATGGTATCATACCTAGAGATACTTAAAAATAAAATATGAAGCTCTGACCTCTTGATACCAACCGTCTAAAACGGTCTAGGATAGTTAAAACAAACTCCTAGTCATGCAAACATGTCACTTTGTTAGCTACTATGACAGTCTATGACAGATATTCTCTAAACTACCCAGTAATCAAGTTGCTAAGAGACAAGCAACATTTGCTTATCTAAATAAAAGAGATGGATAGGGCACCTTCAAATACCCCAAGAGATCTGCAGAATATGGCATTCAAAGATGTTATCTTAAATCAAGATTTTTTTTTGATATCGAGACATATCAGCGCCTGACAGCACCCCCTATTCTACTCCAAGTAGAAGATAAGCATCGAAGAACCTCCACTGTAAGAGGGGTTGAATTAGTGGCAAGCCTTTCTCTTGGCATGAAAAAACCCCTTGCACCAACTGCAGACAGACTGCTGTCCAAAAAGGAAAAAACTTGGTAGCAGGGAAGTCGACAGCCTAACTCTGCCAAGACAGGGTAGGTAAGTCCTTCATAATCCCTGCTCTACAACAAATGTCTGTCAGAGAAACAGGACCCAAAGGCTGAAGACTGATGCAGGAATGTATGGAGAGAAAATGGGAACTGTCCAGGCAGTCATTGGTATGTTCTTTCTTAGTTTTGGAAGCTGCCGGCCCTGCACTTCCTATATAAGCAAATATATTTATCCCTCTCAGGTCTCTGAGGTGGTTGAAGAATAGACAGCTAGAGTCTCATAGTTAAATTTTGAATTGTTTAGGGATCAAGAGGGTGTTATAGATCTAAGAAGATACTCTTAAAAGTGTGTTGCAACATAGTATGAATGTTGAGTCACATATAGACCTGTAAACTCATGGAGTTGGTTAGATAGTAGAATGTTAAAGTCAGGGGCCAAATATGTATAACCTGGACATTGGGAAGGTATACTGGGCCATTTAACTCTCATAAATGTGGCATATTTATATCTATTGTTTTGTATAATACTTACTGTTATAAGGGAAGGAACCATCTGTTGGACTGAAAGGGGAAACTTCTTGGGGAAAGAGGGTGGAAGGGCGGGATAGGAAGGGGGAATAGGGAGGGGTTTGTTACTGAGATGTAACTTGAAGAAAAAAAATTAAAGTATTTAAAAAAAATCTATACTCCATCAAATTTGAAAACTTAAGCGAAATGGACAATTTTCTTCATAGATTCTACCTACCTAAGCTAAATCAAGATCAGGTTAACAGATTAAACAGCCCCATAACCCCTAAGGAAATAGAAACAGTCATTAAAAATCTCCCAAGCAAAAAAGCCCAGGGCCAGATGGTTTTAGCACGGAATTCTACCAGTCTTCAAAAAGGAGCTAACACCAATATTCTTCAAACTCTTTCCCCAAATAGAATCAGAAAGATCACTGCCGAACTCATTCTATGAGGCCACAGTCACCCTGATTCCTAAACCCCACGAAGACCCAACAAAGAAAGAGAACTTCAGACCAATCTCCCTCATGAACATAGATGCAAAAGTACTTAATAAAGTACTAGCAAACTGAATTCAAGAACACATCAAAAGTATCATACACCATGATCAAGTAGGCTTCATCCCAGGAATTCAGGGATGGTTCAACATAAGAAAGTCTATCAACATAATTCACCACATAAACAAGATGAAAGAAAAAAAAAACACATGATAATCTCGCTAGATGCAGAAAAAGTATTTGACAACATCCAACACCCCTTCATGCTAAAAGTTCTGGAGAGAATGGCATACAAGGACCGTACCTAGAAATAATAAAGGCAATATACAGCAAGACAGTGGCCAACATCAAATTAAATGGAGAGAAACTTGAAACATTTCCTCTAAACTCAGGGACAAGGCAAGGATACCCACTTTCATCATATCTCTCTGATATAGTACTTGAAGTTCTTCCTAGATCAATAATACAGCTAAAAGAGATCAAGGGGATAAATATTGGAAACGAAGAAGTCAAATTGTCCCTATTTGCAGACGATATGATAGTATACTTAATTGACCACAAAAAATTCCACCAGAGAACTCTTACAGCTGATAAACACCTTCAGCAAGGTGGCTGGATAGAAAAATAATTCAAAAAAAAATCACAAACCCTTCTTTATACAACAACAACAAAAAAAATGGGCTAAGAAAGAAATAAGGGAAACAACTCCCTTCACAATAGCTACAAACAATATAAAATACCTGGGGTAACTCTAACTAAGCTAGTAAAGAACCTGTACAAGAACTTCAAGCCCTTGAAGAAAGAAATTAAAGAGGTCTTTAGAAGATGGAAAGATCTCCCATTCTCATGTAGGATCAACATAATAAAAACGGTCATCCTACCAAAAGCAATATATTGATTCAATGCAATTTCCATCAAAATTGAATTTTTTAAAATGAAAGATGTGAAAATTTTTCAGTATTTTTGGACGTAGTGCTTATTAGAAGTGTCTATTAGGTCACATGACTCCTTAAACTTTTATTTTGTTCATGTAGGTAACTTTAAGGCACAGCTTACTTGTTTGGTGCTGAGAAATGAGTATGGTTAAGACATATATATTAAGAAAATCTAAGCCACGAACATCACAAGAAAGGAAGAAGAAATATTGTAAGAACAACAGTAATGAGGCTCCTCCTATGTGATAGATTTCTTTCCATAGGGAAACTGCATGCATGAAACCTCAACAATATGGTTGCTTAAACAAGACCTATAAAATTTTCATATGAAGTGTACAGTAGACCCACAACTTAGTATGGAGAAACTCTCACAATTCCCAAATCTTTGATGTATGTAATTAATAGTAATTAGTATGTAATTAATGGTTGCTATGCAGAGAGTCATTCTTCTTCAGGGACAAGAAAACTGGAAGGGTTATCTGAGCCCAAGTGGTCATCCCCTAGCCCATTCACTTATGAACAACAGGAATCAGATTCATCAGGATCTATCAATCTATCTATGTATCTATCTATGTATCTATCTATCTATCTATCTATCAATCATCTATGTATCATCTATCTAGCTATATGTACATTTGTGTATATATTTATATTTAAATAATTCATGAAATTGAGAGGAAGTTGGGGAGGACATGGGAAGAGATGATGGAAAATGGTGGAAATTTAGAAATCATGTGTGAAAATATAAAACAAGTAGATATATAGATGGATAGATAGATTAATAAATGATATAGACAGATGGTAAATGGTAGATAGATAGGTAGATAGATTGATAGATAGATAGATATATAGATAGATAGATAGATAGATAGATAGAGATGTAGATGATAGACAGCTAAAATATTAAAAATTCTATTCTCCCAAGCAGCAGAGCCAGGCTTTGCTTGTCTCAGTGGAGTGAGAGATGACTCTTTGGAGGACTAGAAATAGCAAAGTTAACTTTCCCACTGCTAGTTACATCTCATATTTGTTTGATAAGAATTTCCTTTCTCTTATTTTGCATATGATCACATTTTCTATGCCATAATTTATGAATTATTTATTCAGTGACCTTCTAATTCTCAGATTCTTCTTTCCAGTGTTCCTTCCCTGTCTTTTGACAATAAAATTGTTCATATATAGAAAGCAAAGAAGATACTTGGGGCTTTTCATGCCTGTAGTTTCTTAATCAGAGAAAATGTGGCAGATAATCATTCTCTTCTGTGAAATTTCTTTCCAATACTGAGGAAATCTTTAAAGTTTGAGCTTTCAGGATATGTCAGCAATATCCTTTTTTTTCTTTTCTTTTTAAATACATATATTTTTCCTGTTTCTAACGAATCTGATCAATTTTGAAAGTATGATATGTCCTTATTTGGTTAATTTTTAAAATCTTTTTGTGTCTTATATGGTAGTCTATTATTATTTTATATATTTATAGTGTAGACTGGCAACATTGCATGAATACTAAAATATAACACAATGTTTTTAGCTGGAGCTTTATGCCTTACTATGCTCTAGGATATTCAAAGTATCACCCATGGTCCACCTCTGCTCTAAAACACAACAGTGATGTCCTACTGCCCCTCCTAAGTGTAAAACATTATATTACATTCAAAGTGAAATATATAAATGATATTGGTGCATGTGTATGTTCATGTACACATATGAATGCTGGTGCCTGTGGACATCAGAACAAAGTGTCAGATCTCTTGAATCTGCAGCTGCAGGTAGTTGTTTGCCACCTAGAGTTTGTCCTAGGGACCTAACTTAGGCCTTCTGTAAGAGAAACAGGGGCACTTAATTACAATTTAAAACATGTTGTTCCTTTACTTGATTAAAATTAAAGTGTGTTTTCAAGGACTATCTAGTACCAAACTGGGTGTTGATATGCATTGGTCTAGACTAGAGATAACTGATGAACCAAAGCAGACATCATACAAAAACACAAAGAACAAGCACAAAGTATGAATTACTCAGATAATTAATGGGTGACAAAGATCAAATAAAACCTAATGTCCCTTACCCCTCACAGTCAAGTTCAATTAAGTATTAAAATCAAAGAAAACAACTCATAAAATAAACAAAATTCACAAAATAAACATTTCAATATACAACTTGAATAAGTACTTGCAAATTTAAGTTAAATATCTAATATGATCCAAAATTTCTGTCTAATTCATAATATAAAGTCCTCGTATAACTAACCTTAACTTTTAGCTTGCTGTTCTAAAACTTCTTAGGGTTTTCTGCACATTGTGACTCAGTGAATCCATTTCTTGTAATCTAGGTGATTCACTTGCTTACTTTTCCACATTCCTAATGTTATATAAGCTGTTTGATTAACTTCTGGCCAAGAGAATGTGGCACTATAAGTTATCTGTGACATCTCCAAATCTAACTTATGCTATAGTTCTTCCTTCTCCAAGAAAGTGTCTGGATCTAACTATATAACTGAATTATAAAGAGCAAGAAGATTAGTTTTCCTAGAACCACAGTTTTACCAGCTGCACATATATGTGCATTGGACCTGGCTATCAACATTCATTTTGTGAAATTACTGAAATTGGTGATATTTGTTAAAGCAGCTACACTGCTCTAACTAGGCTGAGATGGCTGTATTACTGACAACCTGAATTTTGTATCCACTTCAGCATTGCTAAGTTTTCTTGTATTAAATATTAATTCTAATATCATAATAATAAATTTTAAAAGAATCAAGAACTTTTTTCTATCCTCTATCTATACTTTCTCTTATATTCTTGATAAATTAAGTTTTTGCTAAAAATCTTAACTCTGCTTATATTTATATTTTTCGCTTATTTTTATTTCATCTTTGAAAATAATTTCCACAGGCAAATTTTAGTGTAGATTAATATGAATATAAGTGTGAATTTATATAGTATTCTACCAGTTGATACTTCCTTCAAGTGGATACTTGTGCTAGCATTTTACAAAACAAAACAAAACAAAAACAAAATAAAATTAAAAAAATTCTCTCATAAAAGAATGAACCTAACAGAATAAAGCTTGTGTTGCCAGGAGTACCATACAATGTTGAATAAGTGTCATTATCCACCACATCATGCAATCCCATGGTAATATGAGAATTGTATGTTTTGTGGTAAGTATTCAAAACATATTCCAAGGATATTTCACTGGGCATAGTATGAAAGCAAATATTGATGTTTTGTAAAACCACAGCATAACCTGATGGTAAACAACAGGGATTCAAAGGAAACCTGGCAACCTGGCATGAGATTTAGCCTGGAAGGGAAGAAACAAAATGTTCTACAAACCTGTGTGAAAACATGGTGGCAGACACTATGGCAAGCAGCAAGGACATATTGTTCTTGAAGGAAGACAGGAGAAAGTCACTAAGAACTACATGAGAATGAAGAATAGTGATGATGTCACAAGGACCACACCCATAGGGATTTAGCACTTTGTTCCAAGAGAAAAGGCAAGCTATTGAGTGGTTTTAAACATGGATGTGACATTATTAAATTAGTATTTCAAATTGGCAAATTATATAATTTAAAAATCAAGAGTTAATGTTAGAGCACCAGTGAGGTGGTATGGATGCCTTAGGTGGAAAAAGAAATAATGACATCTTATGATATTTTTGTTTTTATCTCTTAACCAGTATTTAATATTTCTTTTTTTCTAATTTATTTCTTGTATTTAATCATTTAAATATTTGCCTTAAGTAAATTATAGATAAAAAAGTGACTTATCAATCATTCATTAATCTGTTTCAAGCTTATAGTTGTCATCAGTTTGAATTAATGTGAAAAATTATTTAGTTTCAACTCTGCTCTAAGGAACTGAGTGACTTTGAAGGATACATTAAAATGAAATGAATATATTAATTTATGCATAAGCTGCTGGTGAACTTATGCCAAAACAATGATTTGAAAGAGACAGATAACTCCATTTAACAATCAATCCACTAGCATAAATCTGAATTCAGAACCTACAATGGAAAGTAAGTATATGTGAAGTAAGATATCTTGGGCATAATACTAATAAGCACCAGAGACATCTGATTCATTTTTTTTTATAATTCAGCTTACACAGAATCTAAATTTCTATTTAACATACCAACTCTTTTTTTAAATGTTTATTTATTACTTCAAGTAATATCTCCATCACAGTGCCCTCTTTCCAACCTTCCTAGTCCCACCCTCCCATCCTCTACCCCCTCTCCCTTCTATCATATTCCTCTGGAGTGGGGTGTCCCTACATATCAATCACCCACTCCAGTTCAGCAGTCATATGAGGGCTAAGAGCTTCCTCATATACTGGGGACCTACATGTCAGCACCACTAGGGCAAAATGTCTCATTAACAGATAACAAAGTCTATGTTCCTTTTCCTTTTGGTGCATTGGTTGCAGTATAGTTATCTTGTGCTATATGGCTAAAATCCGATTATAGGTGAATAGATGCCATGTGCATCCTTCTGAGTCTGGGTTAGCTCACTTAGGGTGAGCTTCTCTAGTTCCATCCATTTGGCTGCAATTTGCATGATTTCGTTGTTTCTGATGGCTGAGTAGTATTCCATTGTGCAGATGTACCACAATTTTATTTATTTTTTTATCCATTCCTCAGTTGAAGGACATCTGGGTTGTTCTGTCTAAATTTTCTTTCATTCTCACAGCATACCTAGAATTGTGTTACACTGTGACTGAAACATGTTAACATTCAGGGAATATCTTGCAGGAAGATAGAAAGTAAACAATTCAAAGTAGGTCAGAAAGTACCTAAAACTGACAAGATTTGCTAGTATTCTTCCCTCTTAAGAATAAGTAATAAAGATTGAGAAGAGTTACTCTCCTACAAGATGAGATGAACTGTTTAGAAGATTCGGAAACCATACAGCCAAGCAGACTGAATGATGTAGAAACCAGCCGATTGGAGAAAGTATAGACCAAGTGAGGCCCATGAGAAGGATAATCTCCAAGATGTTGAGCTGCCTGCAGACTATGGAATGTGATCCAGATTCCCAGTTTTTGTGAGCTGTCACTGATTTGGGGTGGTAATAGCTCTCTTTGTGTCAGTTCTCCTCCTGTAAGTAACTCATCAATCATATTTCTATATGTAACCTCAATAAGACTCAGTGATTCACCAAGTTTGTCTTCAGTGGTATCTAAATTTTGGTGTGTGTGTGTGTGTTTGAATGTTGACTTTGCTTTTATTTTGGTTGTGGGAGAGTGAGAATATGGAGTTTCATGGGTGGGAAGGTGGAACAGGATCTGGGAGAGTTGAGAAAAGAAAAAAATTAATCACAATACATTGTATAAAATTCTCAAAGAAAATATTTTTTAAATTATAGACAAACTACTTAAAATAAGTCCTCTAACTATATTATTATTTTAAGCACCATTTTTTATAATTTTATTACACTATTTTCCATTTCCTAGACTGTGACTTGTGACCTTTTCTAAATGTATATTTTAGTATTATTACAATTGTTCTGCAACTGAAGGATTTGTCTAGGAAGCTATGTTCCATGCATCAGTATTGAAAATAATTTGATTGAGTTACATACTTTGTGTTTAGCAGGTTTTTTCATAAGTAATTTTAAACATTTTAAGTTTTCCGTTATACATGGAAGACAAAGTTAATAAAGTATAAAATCCAAGTCACATATTGACAATAGTAAATGCAGATGTGTACTTTGTGTACAAATACACACACACACACACACACACACACATTATATATATATAGAGAGAGAGAGAGAGAAAGAGAGACAGACATATAGAGATATAGAGAGAAACAGAGAGAGAGAAACACAGAGACAGAAAGAATAAAATCTTGGGGTGCAATTGTCTAAACTGCTGAAGTTGTGTATTTTAAACCTGACATTTAATTTTAAAGAAATGATCATTCATATATATATATATATGTGTGTGTGTGTGTGTGTGTGTGTGTGTGTTATATATATAATATATACATATTTATAATATAAAATATAATCAGATTGAGAAAAGGAAATTAATAAAGACATATGACTTATGCTAGGTATTTTACATTATCTTAAAGAAATGTTATAAAGTTATATGAAGTTGTAATTTATAATATTCTTATATTACAGGTAATCAATGTTTATAATGCTGGATCTTTTAGTCTTGGTTTTACAAGACAGAGTTTCTCAATGTAACACTGGCAGCCTGGAACTAACTCTAAGACCAAATTAAACTTGAACTAAGGGAACATCCTGCCTCTGCCCCACAAGTGCTAGAATTCATACCACATGCCACCACACCCAGCTTAGATGACAGAATATTAATTTTAAATTATCTTTGCTTTTTACACTCTTATGTGGTTTATGGTTTGCTCAATAAGTATATATTTTCTCTTAAATGAAAAAATATTTGTTGGAAGATATGAATACATGCAATTTTTAAAATGAGATAAGAAAATGAATGAAAAAATTGATGGGTCCAATATTATTAATATTAACTTGCATTAACATTCAAACTGGTGGTAAACAGAAACACAAAGTGTGTTATTGTGCATATTCTTTTATCAATGTGAAATTGAATATAACCAAGTGAAGCTAACACAGTGCTTGCCAGCAATGAATTATATTTGTTAATAATGTTGAATACTAAGATTAGTAAAACAAAATTGTTACTTTTAGCTAAGTATGAAAAACATCAGTTTTAAAATGTAATATGTAGTGTTATCATGTAAGTCTATATAAATAATATGAATATGAGAATTTATAGATTTGTAGATCATTACTTCAACAAACTACAAGATATTAAGGAGAAAAAATATTATACCCTAACATGTACGTAAAATGTGTTCCAATTTTCAATTCCCCAAAACACTTCTAGAATAGCCAGACGATCTAATAAATGTGTGTTTATGGGATGTATGTAAATAAATAAGAAGACCATGTATTATGTCTAGTGAGTTCTGAAGGGGAATGTTCAAATATTTTAGTTTTTGTCTTGAATTTGTTCAAGGATATTGTAAAAATGATGAAATAATCAAGATTGGTTTGTGATCATGCCAATTATTTTGGTGAAATCAGCAAGGAGAAAGATATGAAGAAAATTTTAATAGTTAAATTGTTATCACTAAAAGAAATTCTACAGAATTTAGCTACTTTGTAAGATGAGTGAATAACTTGCATACATTGGTTTTCCAAAATTATCTGCAGTGAGATTAACTTATTTATACCAACATCTTTTCAAAGAATTTTCTGGATTAAATAGTTAATATTTACCAACATATACTCACTTTTTATTTCTTACTATTGCGTAAATATATGTATATTTTATATACCTAGTTGCTTAATATATATGTTTATATTCTAAATCCTTTAACATGATGTATGTTATGTCTCAAAAGTTATGTCTTTCTGTTAGTGGAAAAGTTTTTAACCTCCAATATAAGCTGCAGATAGGTGCATATGGCTATGGCTAGTGTTAGAGTTTTAGATCTTAGTTTTCATCTTTATGATTATTTTGAGCTAGATTACTCTAGCAATATTTTGTTATAGAATGGAATATGTTCGAAGTACTTTTTGCCCCTACACTGAGATAAATTTGTGAAGATAATGAACTTTTTTTTCATCAGTTGCTTTTCTTTTTTTAATTTTTAAAATTTTATTTATTTATTCATTTGCATTCAGATCATAGCTGTCAGAGACACCTCCATCCCCTCCTCTGGTTCCTGCCTTTCCATTTCCTTCCCTATCCCCTGTCGCTTTGCCATCCCACCCAGCACATCCAGTCCCATCAGAATTGAGCTCTTCTCTTCCACTGAGGACAGGTACCACAGCCCCATTAGGGGGAAGTGATTAAAAAGCAGGCATCAGAGTTCAACCCAGAGACAGTCCGAACTCTACTTGCCAAAGGACCCACAAGACGACCAAGCTGCCTATTGGTTACATATGTGTAGAGCGCCTAGGTCCACTTCAGGTATGCTCTTTGCTTGATGGTTCAGTCTCTTGGAACCCAAATGGGCCTAAATTAGTTGCCTCAGTTGGTCTTCTTGTAGAATTCTTGTCCCCTCCAGGTCTTTCTATCCTTCCCTCAATTCTTGCGCAAGATATCTCATGCTCCATGTAATGTTTGGTGTTGACTCTCAGCCTCTGTTCGGATCCTCTGCTACATGGAGGTTCTCAGAGGACAGTTGTGATATGTTCCTGTCTGTAAGTATACCAAAATATCATTAATAGTAATAGGGATTGACTCTATCCGTTGGGGTCTGTTGCAGGTTGGACCTGTCACTGGTTGGACATTCCCTCAATTTCTGGTAAGTCTTTATCTCTGCACAACTTGTAAACAGGGTAAATTAGTTGTTGAAAGTTTTGAGGGCCAGATTGTGATCCCCTCCCTGGCCTAGAGGTCGTATCTAACTAGGAGAAGGACTCTTCAGTGTCTGTATCCCCTACTACTAAGAGTCTCAGCTAGAGTCACCCCCATCTCTACCCAGAACCCTACCCTGTGACAAGTCTCCAGCTTGTCTCAGAGATACGGCCCCTCAGTTTCCCATCTTTCTTCCAGTCCTCTCACCTCCCAAGCCTGGTCTTCCCACAACTGATCCCTACCATCCTTTCCCTCCTCTCTCACTCCTTCAAGTTTCCTCTCTTCAACCACTTCTGCTGTTTATTCAATTTCTCCTTTTGAGTGACATTCTAGAAACCTCCCTTGGGACCTCTTAGTTACTTAATTTCTTTGGGTCTGTGAATTGCAGTATGGTGATTCTGTACTATATGGCTAATATCGTCTTATGTGTGTGTACATACCATGTGTATCTTTCTGAGTCTGGATTACCTCACTCAGGATGATTTTTTTCTAGTTACATCCATTTTTCTGCGAAATTCATGATTTACTTGTTTTTTTTCCTTTATTTTTTTATTTCTTCAAGTTACATCTCAATCGCAGTCCCCTACCTATTCCACTTTCAGTCCCACCCTCCGACCCTCAAACCCCCATCCTCTTCCCTTTTGTTCTTCTTTTAAGTTTAAGGTATATCTTATTTCCCCCTACACTTTCCCCTTTCAGTCCAACAAATGGCTCTTTCTCTTATAATAACAAATACAATAGAGTAGAACAGAGGTAATTAGGCCACAGTTATGAGGGTTATATGGCTTAACGTACATTCCCAATGACCAGTCCATATGTATTTGGTACCTGACTTTAACATTCTACTATCTAAACTCTCCATGAGTTTAAAGGTCTATATCTGACTCAACATTCATACTAACTTGAAACACACTTTTAAAAGTATCTTCTTAGATCTATAACACTCTCTTGACTCCTAAACAACTCCAAATTTAATTATGACACTCTAGCTATCTGTTCTTCAACCACCTCAGAGATCTGAGTGGGATAAATATATCTGATTTTATAGGAAGTACAGGGCCTGCAGCTTCCCTAACTAAGAAATGACATACCTGTGGCTGCCTGGACATTTCCCATTTTCTCTCCATACATTACAGCATCGATATTCAGTCATTTGGCCCCATTTCTCTGACAGACATTGATTGTAGAGCAGGGGTTATGAAGGACTTACCTACCCTGTCTTGGCAGAGCTAGGCTGTCGACTTACCTGCTTCCAGGTTTTGTCCTTTTTGGACAGCATTCTGTCTACAGTTGGAGAAAGGGGCTTTTCCTACCAAGAGATAGGCTTGCCATTAATTCAATCATCTCCCACTGGAGATTCTTCGATGCTCATCTTCTACTTGGGGTAGAAGAGTGGGTGCTGTCAGGAGTTGATATATCTTGATATAAAAAAATCTGAAGTTACGAAAACATCTTTGAATGCCATATTCTGCAGATCTCTTGAGGTTTTTTAAGAGGCCCTATCTCTTATATTAGGGTAAGCATATGTTGCTTTTCTCTTAGCAGGTTTATTTCTGATTAGCTTAGCAAGTAACTATAATAGGCTGTCATAGTACCTAACAGAATGACCGGCTTGCATAATCATTAGTTTGCATTTCTTAATTATCCTAAACAGTTTATGACAATTAGTAGTAAAAGGCCGAAACATCACATTTCATTTTTTTTCTTTACCTCCTAACCCTTCCATCCCATTTCTCTGGGGTGGGGTGTCATTATATAACAGTCACTCATCTCAGTTGAGAGGTCGTATGAGGGCCAAGAGCCTCTTAATTCATTGGGGATCTACGAAGCAGTACCATCAGTGAAAAGTGTCTCGTTGCCCGGGAGAGAGAACTACTAAACAAACAAACCAATAAGCATACAATAGATAAAAAAGACTAAAAAATAGAAAAAATATAACTAATATATAAAAAATAAATAAAGAATAAAAATTAAAAATAAGAAGTCTATGTCCAAGTTCCCTTTGGTGTGTTAGTTGTAGTATCGATACCTTCTACTATATAGCTAAAATCCTACTATAAGTGAATAGATGCCATATGTGTCCTTCTGAGTCTGGGTTAGTTCACTCAGAATGAGCTTTACTAGTTCCATCCATTTGGCTGAAAATTGCATAATTTCATTGTTCCTGATAGCTGAATAATATTCCATTGTGCAGATGTACCACAGTATTTTAACCAATTCTTTGGTTGAGGGACATCTGGGTTGTTTCCAGTTTCTAGCTAATACAAATAAGGCTCCTATAAACATAGATGAGGAAACTTCCTTATGATTCCGTGAAGAGGCATTTGGGTTTATACCCAGAAGTGGTATGGCTGGGTCCTGAGGCAGAGCTATTCTAAGTTTTTTAAAATATCGCCAGACTGACCTCCATAGTGGTTGCACAAGCCTGCATTTCCACCAGCAATGGAGTAGGGTACCCCTTTCTCCACACCCTCGCCAGCATGTGCTGTCATTTGAGTTTTTGATCTTAGCCATTCTGACAGGTGTGAGATGGAATCTCAGAGTCGTCTTGAGTTGCATTTCTCTGATGATTAAGGATGTTGAGCATTTCTTCAAGTGTCTCTCAGCCATTAGGGATTCCTCCTTTGTGAATTCTCTATTTAGCTCTGTCCCCCATTTTTTGATTGGATTATTTGGTTTCTTGGAAGTTAATTTCTTGAGTTCTTTATAGATTTTGGAGATTAGCCCTCTGTCAGATGTGGGGTTGGTGAAGATTTTCTCCCAGTCTGTAGGCTGTCGTTTTGTTTGAATGACAGTGTCCTTTGCCTTACAGAAGCTTTTCAGTTTCATGAGGTCCCATTTATTGATTGTTGACCTCAAGTCCTGAGCTGTTGGTGTTCGGTTCAGGAAGTTTTCTCCTGTGCCAATGAGTTCAAGGGTTTCTCCCACTTTTTCTTCTAGTAGATTTAGTGTGACCGGCCTTATGTTAAGGTCTTTGATCCACTTGGACTTAAGTTTTGTACAAGGTGATAAGTATGGGTCTAACTTTATTCTTTTACAAATGGACATCCAGTTGGACCAGCACCATTTGTTGAAGATGCTGTCCTTCTTCCATTGTGCTGTTTTGGCTTCTTTGTCAAAAATTAGGTGGCCATAAGTGTGTGGGTCTATTTCTGGATCTTCATTTGATTCCATTGATCTACTGGTCTGTTTCTATACCAATACCATGCTGTTTTAACAACTATTCCTCTGTAGTACAGCTTGAAATCTGGGATGGTAATACCTCCAAATGTTTTCTTTTTTTTTTTTTTATTGTACAGGATTGATTTAGCTATTCTGGGCTTTTTGTTGTTTCATATGAAATTGAGACTAGCTCTTTCCAAGTCTATAAAAAATTGTGTTGGTATTTTGATAGGAATTGCATTGAATCTATATATTGATTTTGGTAGGATGGCCATTTTTATTATGTTGATCCTACCTATCCATGAGCATGGGAGATCTTTCCATCTTCTAAAGGCCTCTTCCATTTCTTTCTTTAAGTGCTTGAAGTTCTTGTTTTACAGGTCCTTTACTTGCTTGGTTAGAGTTACCCCCAGGTATTTTATGTTGTTTGCGGCTATTGTGAAGGGGGTTGTTTCCCTTATTTCTTCCTCAGCCCATTTGTTTGTTGTATAAAGAAGGGCTTCTGATTTTTTTGAATTAATTTTGTATCCAGCATCTTTGCTGAAGGTGTTTATCAGCTGTAAGTGTTCTCTGGTGGAATTTTTGGAGTCGCTTATGTATACTATCATATCATCTTCAAATAGGGATAATTTGACTTCTTTGTTTCCGATGTTTATTCCCTTGATCCCCTTTAGTTTTCTTATTGCTCTAGCAAGAACTTCAAGTACTATATTGAAGAGATATGGTGAAAGTGGACATCCTTGTCTTGTCCCTGAGTTTAGAGGGAATGCTTCAAGTTTCTCTCCATTTATTTTGATGTTGGCCACTGGCCTGCTGTATATTGCCTTTATTATTTCTATGTACGGCCATTGTATTTCCGTTCTCTCCAGATCTTTTAGCATAAAGGGGTGTTGGATTATGTCAAATGTTTTTTCTGCATCTTGCGAGATTATCATGTGGTTTTTTTTCTTTCATCTTGTTTATATGGTGAATGACGTTGATAGACTTTCGTATGTTGAACCATCCCTGCATCACTGGGATGAAGCCTACTTGATCATGTTGTATGATACTTTTGATGTGTTCTTGAATTCGCTTTGCAAATATTTCATTAAGTATTTTTGCATCTATGTTCATGAGGGAGATTGGTCTGAAGTTCTCTTTCTTTGTTGTGTCTTTGTGTGGTTTAGGAATCAGGGTGATTATGGCCTCGTAGAATGAGTTTGGCAATGTTCTTTCAGATTCTATTTTGTGAAAGAGTTTGAAAAGTATTGGTGGTAGCTCCTCTTTGAAGGTCCGGTAGAATTCCGTGCTAAAGCCATCTGGCCCTGGGTTTTTTTTGGTTGGGAGATTTTTTAATGTCTGTTTCTATTTCCTTATGGATTATAGGGCTGTTTAATCTATTTATCTGATCTTGATTTAGCTTCAGTCGGTGGAATCTATCAAGAAAATTGTCCATTTCACTTAAGTTTTCAAATTTGGTAGAGTATAGATTTTTAAAGTAGGATACAAATATTCTCTGGATTTCTTCAATGTTTGTTGTTATTATTCCCTTTTCATTTCTGATTTTGTTGATTCGTGTTTTCTCCCTCTGTCTTTTAGTTAATTTGGCTAAGGGTCTGTCTATTTTGTTGATTTTCTCGAAGAAACAACTCTTGGTTTCATTGATTCTTTGTATAGTTCTCTTTGTTTCTAAGATGTTGATTTCAGCCTTAAGTTTGATGATCTCCTGCCTTCTTCTCCTCTTGGGAGTGTTTGCTTCTTTTTTTTCCAATTCACCCAGTTTAGCTGTTAATTAGCTAATATGAGTTGTCACAATTTTCTTTTTGAAGGCACTTAGTGCTATGAACTTTCCTCGTAGCACAGCTTTCATTGTGTTCCATAGGTTTGGGTTTGATGTGTCTTCATTTTCGTTGGATTTTAAGAAGTCTTTGATTTCCTCCTTTATTTCTTCCCTGACCCAGTGGTCCTCTAGTAAAGAGTTGTTCAATTTCCATGTGAGTGTAGACTTTCTGTTGATTCTTTTGTTATTGAAGTCCAGCTTTATTCCATGGTGGTCTGATACGATACAAGGGGTTATTTCAATTCTCTTGTATCCTTTGCGGCTTTCTTTGTGTCCAACTATATGGTTGATTTTGGAGAAGGTTCGTGAGGTGTTGAGAAGAAGTTGTATTCTTTTTGTTTCGGTGAAATGTTGTGTAGAGATCTGTTAGGTCCATTTGGTTCATGATCTCTGTTAGACTCATTATTTCTCTGTTTGGCTTCTGTCTTGATGATCTGTCCATAGTTGTGAGTAGGGTGTTGAAGTCTTCCACTATTAAAGTGTTTGGATCAATGTGCGATTTAAGTTTTAGAAGTGTTTCTTTTATAAATGTAGGTGCCTTTATATTTGGGGCATAGATGTTCAATATTCAGATGACCTCTTGGTGGATATTTCCTTTAATGAGTATGTAATGCCCTTCTCTGTTTTTTTTTTTTTAATAGCTTCAATTGGAAGTCTATTTTGTTTGATATTAGGGTGGCCACTCCAGCTTGTTTCCTGGGTCCATTTGCTTGGAAAACCTTTTCCCAGCCCTTTACTCTGAGATAGTGTTTATCTTCAATGATGAGATGTGGTTCTTGTATACAGCAAAAAGATGGGTCTTGTTTACGGATCCAGTCTGTAATTCGGTGTCTTTTTATTGGCGAGTTGAGTCCATTGATGTTGATGGATATTAGTGACCAGGGGTTGTTATTTCCCATTATTTTTGTATAGCTGGTCGTCTTGTGTTTCTCTTTTGTTTAGTTGCTGTGGATGTTTCGATTTCCTCTGTTTTCTTGGGTGTAGTTATCTTCTCTGTGTTGGAATTTTCTTTCTAGGATCTTCTGCAGGTCTGGGTTTGTGAGGAGATATTGTTTGAATTTGATTTTGTCATGGAATATCTTGTTTTCTCCTTCTATGTTGATAGAGACTTTTGCTGGGTATAGTAGTCTGGCTGGGCACCTATGTTCTCTCAGGGATTGTAGGACATCCATCTAGGCCCTTCTAGCTTTTAAAGTTTCTGAGGAGAAGTCAGGTGTGATTCTGATGGGTCTGCCATTGTATGTGACTTGGCCTTTTTCTCTTACTGCTTTTAATATCCTTTCTTTGTTCTCTACATTTGGAGTTTCTATTATTATGTGGCAAGTGGAGTTTCTTTTCTGATCTAATCTGTTTGGTGTTCTGTAAGCCTCTTGGATTTTTACTGGCATCTCATTCTTTAGGTTTGGGAAGTTTTCTTCTATGATTTTGTTGAAGATATTTCCTGGACCGTGGAGTCGGGAGTCTTCTCTTTCCTCTATGCCTATAATTCTTAGATTCTGTTTTTTCATTGAGTCCTTGATTTCTTTGATGTTGTGGGTGAGAGATTTTTTAGCTTTCTCATTTTCTTTGGATGTTGTACTGATGTCTTTCATCGAATCTTCCATGCCTGAGATCCTGTCTTCCATCTCTTGCATTCTATTTTTCGTACTCACATCTGTAGTTCCTTTTCCCTTCTCTTGATTCTCCATTTCCTCTTTTAACTCTGACTGTGTTTTCTTTATTGTTTCCATTCCTATTTTCATGTCTTGAATGGTAGTGTTCGTTTTGTACATTTCTTTCTCCATTTTGTTTGTTTTTGTCTGGAAATCTTTCATTGCTTTATCCTTTTCCTGTTCAAGATGGGTCACCTTGGCTTGGACCTCTTTAATGATGTTATTCGTTGTTTTGACTTGTAAAATTGTGGCTTCTTTGAATTCCTTCATAGTTTTAAGTTCTTCTTTAAGGGACTTTATCACTTTCCATAATGTAGAATTGTCATCGTTTTCTTGTTTCAGTTGTGGTGAGGTGGTTCGGGCTGGACGGAATAGCGTTGCTTTCTTTTGTTGGAGACATTT
>CAJQZJ010032455.1:2019987-2065057 GCA_907164525.1 Lophiomys imhausi
GATCGACAGTAGAATGTTGAAGTCAGGTGCCAAATACATATAGACTGCACATTGGGATTGTATGCCAAGCCATATAACTCTCATAATTTTGGCCTAATTACCTCTGTTGTTTTGTATTGTATTTATTATTATAAGAGTAAGAGCCATTTGTTGGACTGAAAGGGGGAGCTGTTGGGGGGAAAAGATATATCTTAAACTTAAAGAAAAGAGGAAGGGGATGGGTGGGTTGAGGCGGAGGAGGGTGGGAGGGTGGGACTGGAGGTGGGGTAGGGAGGGGATTTCAATTGAGATGTAACTTGAAGAAATAAAAAATAAAGTAAAAAAAAAAAAGAAATAGAGAGGGAGCAATTTATCTCAGTTTTATTGATGAAATTCAATATAATGCATTCCAATTTCTATGTCTTCTCCACCAGAATTTCTCAATTCACATTAGAGCTATTTATGGAAAGAGAGATAAACCAGTCATAAAGCTCACACCTGTCTTCAAAATTCTTGATTATCAAACATCCTTGCAATGAATGTCAGTCACATCCAGAACTCTCTTTATGCCTTATTCGATTACATTCATACATGAAAACCTCAATAAATATATAGAGAAATCGTAACTCTTTGTGAATTAACACTTCAGTAAATATTTGTGAATATGTGATTACAGTCCTAAATGAGAAATCTGTGCTTGTCTACTTTTTATATTACATGCATTCTCTTTTTCAACTTGCCTTTCCTGTGTGATTCTCTATGAAATTATAGGGAAAGGAGGTACTGTGATATCTATTTCCACTGCCACGTTTTTTGTTTATGTTGTCAGTGCTTTGAGAATTTTGTACAATGCATTTTGCTCATATTTTCCTTTCCTTCTACTCCTCCCAGTATCAGTTCCTTTCCCTCCCACCCAACTTCATTCTTATTTTTTTTCCAAAAATTCAAGCAGTTTGTTCCGTCCAGATACTCTTGGATGCATGGTCCTTGCTAGAGGATAGTCAACCCAATGTGACTTAGAGGAAACACTGCTACTGTCATTTCCTGGTCCTCTTTCTCTTTAATTTGACTCTGTTTTTCATTGATTCTGTTTCTCATTTATCTTTGGAACTTTAAATCATTTAGCAAATATAGGACATGAGCTGATTATTGTTTCAATTGTAAATACTATTTCTATTTTCTGGGAGAAACATATAATTTTGTTCTGTTGTTCTCCTCAATGGTGAGGCTACATTTAGCCAGATGGCTGTTCACTACCAAAAGTTTGGTCTTAAATTTAAAATGATAATTAATTAATAATACAGTAGCTATAATTACTATGAATCAAACAGCAAAGCCTCACACCCAAATAAGATTTTCTTTGCAAGGAGTGTTAACCCGAGTCTATTTAAGAAAAAAAAATCTCAGAATTTCTTGTTAACGTGATTGAAAAAGTTTTGTCAGTATTTCAGTTCTTATGAAGTCAAGAAGCAGAGAAATGTGAATGAAAAATAAATGTTCCCAAGAAAACAAGGCCCTCTAAATGAACAAAATTGACAAACATGTGAACTCACAGAGACTGAGGCAGGACACACAGGATTTGACTGGGACTGTACCAGATGAGGTCCTAAAACTAAGAGAAGTGGACATATAACTCATCCCTAACTCAAGAGCAAACTCCAATTGATAACCATTTGTGAATGAAAATATAGGGTTTTTTTCCCAATGGTATCATACTCTGATGTATTACTTTTTGTTGTATCATATCATATTATATTTTATCCCCTTAGGTGGCAGTTTCCTTTCTAATGAGAAACAGAAAGGAATGGATCTGAATGAGAGGAAAGGTGGGGAGGACTGGGAATAGTCAAGGGTATTAAAAACATAATCAAGATATATTATTTGAGAAAGCAAAACTATTTTAAATAACAGGGAACAAATGAAAGATAAATGCTCCTTTTAGCTAATTGAGTTTTGAAATATAGGACAAGTCATGAGGAAAGGATATTCTAAAAATAATGTTGGTAGCTGCTCAGGGTGGCTTAAGTCTGTCATTCCAGAACCAAAAGGTAAGGACAGTAGACTTAACATTATTTTAAGGACAAACCCTGTTTTAGTTGTAGTCATGTTAGACTGGGCTACAGAATAAGACCTTATCTTACAAAAAATTCAATAAGTAATTAAATAATAAAATAATGTAATTAATATAATTAAAAAAATAAAATACAAACAGAAATGTGTGAAAGAAAGTGAAAATAAATCCCCATATCCCCTAGCAGTTACAAATATTAAAAGTTCTACAAATAAATGTAAATAGTCAACATAGTGAAGAGAAAACTCGAAAGTACAACAAATTAACTGTGAACTGTGGTGCTAACTAGGAACTGAAAAGTAAATCTATATTAATGTGATTAAATATCAAGATATCTCTGTAAGTACTTATAACAAGCATTTTGTTCTCAAGAAAAAAAGAAAAATGCCCAGCAAATATGTGACCCAAAATCATCAGTGTCCAGCCATTGTTGAATGGAGATTCATGAGAAACCATTTCACTGGATTTAGAAGGGATGAAACAATAAAAATTAAAAGTTAGGTCAAGGAAGTTGGGAAGGAGTAACACTCATTCACAGTTTGTAGGAAGGTACCTTAGTTCAACCATAAGGAGGAACAGTATTCCAGTTGTTCCAAACTAAGACAGAAACAACTAATTAGAAGAACAGCATCATTTTTTCAGTCTTTGGAAGGAGTTTAAATTGATTTCACTGAGAAGATGAAATCATCGCAAAAAGGGCACATTGTTGGAGGATGGTCTAATACTTTGTTTCTAAAGGGCTGCTTTCAATGCTGAGATCTGTTTAATGCCCTTTAGGAGGCATTCTCTTGATTGGTTAATAAAGGTTACTGATGGCAAATTAGCTGGACAGAAAGAGTATAGAAAGGTGGAACTTCCTGAGACCAAAACAGGAACTTTGCATTTTACACAGAGGGACCTCTCTTTATGCCAAGACACCCAGAAGCAGACAGACATGTTTGAGAGCTCTGGAAGGTAAAAACAGGCCACTTGGTGGTTTGGGATTAGGTGGTCTGGGTTAATTTAAATTAGCTAGTTGAGAATCTTCCCAGCTAAAGACTAAGTGTTGAAACATTAAAAGGTCTTGGTACATTTAATTATTAGGGAAAGGGCTGTGGCAGTCTATGGGCTGTAGTGGCCTATGTATCAACAGTCAAAACAATCCAGGTTCATTGGCTTCCTGCAGAACCCCAGAGGCCATTCCTCCAGGCCACCAGCAATTCTGCCAGGCTAATGTAATAGCTTATAGTTATTAATGAAGATATTAGTTAACAGAGTTTAGGTTGCAGGTGGTGAAGATCACTCTTGGTCCAGGGCTTTTTACCCCAGGACAAGTCAGGACACCAGTTAAGGTGGGTCATTTCTATTAGCCTTCTGCCAGCCCACTAGCTGCTCCACTGGCCTAATCTTACAGTTTATATTTATTAATATATACAATTGATAACTAAGTTGCAGTTTCAGGGGCACCCAACATCGGAAAGGCACTATAGGTAATTTGGTTTTCAAAACTATAGAGGAAACTGCAGATTTTAAAGCTATGACACCAGTTGTTGAAAAAATGGCAATATTTGCTGCTGAGTTCTATCTTGTTTTTCAATCAGACTGGATATTTTATACTGTTTACTTTTTTCTCTTTTATTAGTTTATTATAAGGAAGAAACTTGCTACACAAGTAGAAAGTATTGAGGACCTTAAGAATAATATGCCAGGGCAGGTGACTGGAACTGGGAAAATGCCACATTCTTCCCTAGCTAGGTCTCCACAGCCATTGCATGCACCAGTAGAAGACCAGGTAGTAATAGTGTTAATGTGGAACCAAATGTGTCCCCAGAGAAGCAGCTTGGTACTACACAGTCACCATCAGCTTTTCCAGTTATGTTTCAATTTAGTCCTGGTGATGATGGTCAACTCTATCTGGAGTTAAAATGGCTTCCAAACGACATATTGACTTTAAAGTGATTTAAGGATTCCATTTTCTCTTATGAAATGCATTCATCATTCATTAAACAAATGTTAAATAATTGGGCTATACAAAATAGAGTCATTCCCCAAGATTGGAAGGGACTGATATCAGCTATGGTAGAAGGTAGCCAGCAATTACAATGGTTGTCATGGTGGAGACATGAAGCAACAAAAATAGAACAACAAAATATAGCAAGGGGAATAAACGTCATAATAAACTAAATGCTTGGTGATGGACATTAAGATGACATACAGTTACAGACTCAATTTGAAGATGTTGTCATAGAACAATATCATGTTACAGCTCTGAGAGCTTGGGATAGGCTATTGAGGCTGGGACAAGATTTACTTCATTTACTAAGGTAATATAAGGTCCTCAGGAAACCTCAAATATTTTAGGGAGATTGACTTCAGCTGTGGACAGAGATGCAGATGACCCTGTTGCCAGACAGGTCTTGATAAATGCCTTGGCGAATGAAAATGCAAATGCTGAATGTCAAAGGGCAATTAGACAATTGAAAGCTCAAGAAGCCCCAATAGATGAATGGATAAGAGAAAGAACTGATAGAGTTTTCAGGAGCATCATGGCACAAGCCATTGCTAGGGGTCTTTATCAGTGTTTTAAAAATGGTGAACTTGGTCGTTTCCAAAGATATTGTAAGACTAAAACTTCCAAAACCGAAATGACAGGTGCTTTGACGCTGCAGAACATGGTCACAAAAGGGAACCAACAGTTTCTAATGACAATTGAAGGTCAAGGGTTCCATAATTTTGTACTCATTTTAGTAAAGGTAAACACTGGTCCTCAGAGTGTAGACCCAAAAAGGAAGTCACAGGTAACCTCTTGCAGGGAAATGAAGGGAGGGGCCTACCAGTCCAAGGCCCTGCAAAAAATGTGAACCATCATCCATTGGCAAGCTAGAAGGAAATGAGCAGGCAGGAGAAAGAACAAAATTAACTATAGCCAATCTTTTGCATACTACTGAAAGCAGTGCAACTTTATATCTGACCACAGATGAGGCTATTAACTTATCCCAAACAGATGAAAGTTATAAGTTAATCACTAGTGGTTTTGATACCTTACCATCAGGGACAGTAGGATTAATCTTTGGGAAAAATGGATCAACTTCTCAAGAATTTATTGTGCATCCAGATATTACAGATGGAGATTGCAAGGAATAAATTAAAATTATGGTATCTGTATGGAAAGAGATGATATTAATGCAGGGGATTGAATTGCACATTTACTGTTGTTACCTTACATCAAGGGCAAGGCTGCTCCAATATAAAGAGCAGGAGCATTTGGGAATACTAGAAAACATGTATATTGGCAAATAATACTAAATGATAAGAGACCAATATTAAAAGTACAAATGAACCACCATGAGGTTGCTGGGAGTGCAATTCCTATCAAAACATCAACACAATTCTTTGCAGACTTGAAAGAATAAATCTCAACGTCATAAGGAAAAATAAAAAACCAAGAATAAATCAATCCTGTACAATAACAAAAACATCTGAAGGTATCATCATCCCTGATTTCAAGCAATACTACAGAGCAATAGTAACAAAAACAGCATAGTACTGGTATAGAAATATTCCAGTTGGTCAATGGAATGGAACTAAAGACCCAGGAATGAACTCACACACCTATGGTCACTTATTTTTTGACAAAGAAGCCAAAACCATACAGTGGAAAAAGGACAGCATCTTCAACAAATGATGCTAGTCTCACTGGATGTTGACAGGTAAAAGAATGCAAATAGACTCACACTAATCACCTTGCACAAAACTTAAGTCCAAGTGAACCAAAGACCTTAATGTAAAGCCTGACCCATTAAATCTAATAGAAGAGAAAGTGAGGAGAAGCTTTGGCACAGGTGACAACTTCCTGAACAGAACACCAATAGCTCAGGCTCTAAGACCAACAAAAAATAAATGGGACCTAATGAAACTGAAAAGCTTCTATAAGGCAAAGGACACAGTCGTTCAAACAAAATGGCAACCTAGAGATTGGGAAAAGATGTTACCAACCACATATCTGACAGAGGGCTAATATACATAATTTATAAAGAACTCAAGAAACTAAACACCAAGAAACCAAATAATCCAATCAAAACCTGGGAAATACAGCTAAACTGAGAATTCACAAAGGAAGAATTTCTAATGGCTCAGATATACTTGAAATGCTCAACATCCTAAATCATCAGAGAAATGCAACTCAAGAAAACCCTGAGATTCCATCTCAGACCTGTCAGAATGACTAAGATCAAAAACTCAAATGACAGCACATGCTGCTGAGGTTGTGGAGAAAGGGGAAATCTCCTCTATTGCTGGTGAGTGTGCAAACGTATACAATCAGTACGGCTATATCTTAGAAAATTTGGAATAACTCTACCTCAAGACCTAGCCACACCACTTCTGGGTATATATCCAAATGATTCCTCACTAATCCACAAGGACACCTCCTCATTTATGTTTATAGCAGCTTTATTTGTAATAGCTAGAAATTGGAAACAACCCAGATGCCCCTCAACTGAAGAATGGATCAAAAAACAAAAAACATAAACAAACAAACAAATGTGGTACATTTACACAATGGACTACTACTTTGCTATCAGAAACAAAGAAATCATTCTTTTTGCAGCCAAATAAATGGAACTAGAAAAGCTCATCATGAGTGAGCTAACCAAGACTGAGAAAGATGCACATGGCATCTACTCACTTATAATTGGATTGTAGCCCTGTAGTACAGGGTAAATATCCTACAACTAACACACCTAAAGAATCAGGAGCATAGATCTTGTTACCTGTTAATAGGACACTTTGGCCTAGTGGAGTTGCCATATAGGCCCCCAGTGCAAGGGGAAGCTCTTAACACTCATATAACAGTTGAACTGAGGGGTGTTGAAAATAGGGGTAACCCACTCTAGAGGAGTAGGAGGAAGAGGATGAGAGCGTGGGAATGGGAAGGGTGGAAAGAGAGGACTGTGATGGAGATGTAACTTGAAGTGATAAACAAAAGAACAAAAAAATACAAATGAATGGTATTGAAATAGAAGGATTTCTTGACACAGGAGCAGATGTCAGTGTCCCCTCACAGGAGCCTTGGAATCCAAAATGGCTTCTTCAAAAGGTCAATACACATTTTATAGGAATTGGTAAATTATCACATATAAAGCAATGTGTACAGTGGCTTAACTGTGTTGGACCACAAGGACAAACAGGGATGTTGAAATCTTATGTGGCTGATGCACCCATAAATTTTTGGGTTAGGAATCTTTTACAACAATGGGGAACTCAAATTAATATTCCTGTATTCCAGAAATAACAAATGATGACATTATGGATGCTTCTTGAGAAGGTATTGATATGGGTATTCAACAACAATCACAAGTTGTGTCTAATCTCCAAACACAGGACACCCTAGGCATTAAGTTTATGGATGTTTTTGGGAAAGGTATTGGTATGAGTATTCAAGAGCAATCACAATCTATGTCCTGTGTCCAAACACAGGACACCCCAGGTATTGAGTTTCTAAAATTATACTAGAGGCCACTGCTGTAATTCCAGCAGCCCTAACCTTGAAATGGCTATCAAATAAACTGGTGTGGCAAGAGCACATCCATTTCAGGCTTATTTGTACAACTTCTTCCAGGATGGATAGGTATTGATAATGGGCTACTCAGGAATAGTATAACAATATTCATCAATAGAAATTATGAATACTTTATTTTAGACAAATAAGGTAACCTGGAAGACATTATTTTGTTGAAATCAATCAAACACAGAAAGATAAACTTGTCATTTTTAATCCACCTTGTCAATCAAAGAAGGAAGAGTAACAGTAACAAGCAAGAGAACGAGGAACCTTCCTGAAGAGCTAAGTGTGACCAGTGGGGGCACCTTCATAGTTACATAAAAGGAGAAGGTTTTGTTGTTTGATACTGGTGTGGAAAATTGAACACAAAGAGTGGCATTTTATAGTTTCTCCTTAGCCTACACTTCTGAAACCCATGCACAGCATGAAGATTGAAGCCAAGAAAGGGAAAAAGCAATCATGAAAATTCTTTGCTCCCTACATTTGTAGCAAGGAGGATCTAATTCTGCCCCTGGTTTATTGTAGTTTAGGGAAAACAATCTGGTTTCAGAAACTCATTAGATTTTATTAAAGGGAGAAAACCCAATTAAAACAATTCAGTTTAATCTATTTGAAGGAACATATTTCAAAACTAACTATAATACACTCACATGAATCTTGTGACAATGGGATATATGTTGCTATGGGTTTGCATGTATGTATGATCACCTTAAATAAAACATAGTGCATAATGAATCTAAAGGATTTATTGAAGGAGAAAAATATAAATTGGTTGATATATATTTTGTAGGCGACTGTAACCCAAATGTATTTCTTTTAAATTATTGCTTATTTTCTTAGCCTTCAAAATTCATAATTTAGAAAACCATACAGCACAAAGGGAAACATCATCAAGGTATGAGAAACTACTACTGTGTAATTCTTGAGCTTGAATAGAATATGCCATAGCAAAGTGCCTTATATGGCTATAAGAACCAAAAGAAAGTAACAAATATATCTATGAAGCATAACACTGTGTTTTTTTTTTATGTTCAGGGAGACAAATGAAATGCCATTTCATTATGTTTGTTAAAAATTAGAATCTTATAATTATAAAATGATTAAAGGGAATAAATTCATAAAATGTTTGAAGAGATTAAGAATTCCCTAACTTCATCTTCATTGTTTCATACACAAGAAGGATTTTCTTGAAGATGGTAAATAGCTGATTCTTCCTTTGAGGTTCAGAATAATTGTTAACTTTTACAGGGTTACTTTCTGTTTAAACTGGATGAACCTAGTAGAGTCACAGGAGTATGGCAGTCATCATTATTATGAATGGAGGGTGGTTGGTAACACACCTGTTTTCATAATTTTGAAAGCTAATGTCAAAATAAATTGTTAACTTAAGTTGTCTTCATATGCAGACACTAAAGCCACCCTTACATGGTCATATTAATTTATTTTATATAATTTTGTTTTGCTGTTGCAATGAATTGTTTAATTAACCAATTTCTAAGTAGCTTTCTCTATTTCTCAGACATTTATTTCATGCTACTATGTTGGGAATTCCTTCAATTAGGAAATTGTTGCCATTTTCTCCTTTATACTAGAGATTCTTCATTGTAATCTATCATTTAATTTTTTTTAAATAGAATTTTTTCACCCTATATTTTTCAGTTTTGTCTTTTTGCTTCTTTTTCTTTCATCATTTTTCAGTGTGGTGGTACTGCTATTTCATATAACTTAATAAATTTATAAATGTATTCATTTATTGTTTTCCTTTGATGATATTTTTGTTTCAGGGCTTCATCAGAAATAAGAACTCTATTTGGGAGGAGCAGGCATTCAAAAGGAGAACTTGTAAACTAACAACTCTAAGACTTCTGACATGGACTGTAAATCTCCATGTCAAGCCTGTGCTGTTACCCTAAGATAAGTGGCAGTCAGTTAATAGACAAGTTCAAGATTCCAGAGTACTGTGAAAAATCTCTGCCATCTCAAAATAATTGAATCTGAATAACTGAACCTTTTTTCGTTTGCTGAGTAAATAATACCACAAAATTTTTACAATATAGCCATATTGGCAGCACCAAAATACCTCTGTTCATTTTAGAAAATTAAATAACTGGTGTGAGAACACTTAAAAAACATATCCAGACAGTCTACTAATGCAGTCCACACTGTTTCCTAATGAGGCCCCTGAAAATAGACATTTATTTAAGCTATCAGTTCATTCAGTATTACATATATGCCATTGAGCATAATTATTTACTTATTCATTCACACACTCATTCACTAATGCAGTTGTTATTAGGTCATTTTACTGACCGGAAAAGATGCTAAAGACACAAAAGTGAACCCCAGTTTAAAAGCAAGCACACCTACGTTTTGGACCTTAAATTTATAATATGTGATCAATTTCTTTTTTATTATCATATACCTTCCTAAAAGTCATAAAAATAAAGCATCATAATCAATATTTTTACATGGCAGAAATTGTTGCAATCATTGGACATTTAATACATTCAAGTAACTAGTAATATACACAAATTCTTTGGCATGTAAATATTTTCCAAGATTAATTTATCAAAACTAAAGACTGATTTGGATTTTTTAACAGTATACTTTTAGTATATTATCAGAGTACATCCAAAACTTTTAAAGCCTGAGATAATACAAAAATTGAGGTTTTCAATAATGACACCATGCTACAAGTGAACAATATTGGACGTGACAACATACAACGAATCATTGTCAAAATTCAGGTTTCTGAAATGCACACAGACTTGGGAGAAAGCTCAGTAAGTAAAAAATGCAAACCTGATGTACCGTGTTCAGATCCCCAGGACTTATGGAAAGACCATGTACAAGACAGCCTGTCCCAAACACATGAATGCTCAGCAAGCCAAGAAGAAGATACATACAAAAGCAGGAGAATCTCCAACAGCTCTTGAGATCATTTCATCCTAGCTTGACCACAGCTGAATGGACTTTGTCTCCAACAAGGTAAAAAGGTTCATATCAACACTTGAAGGTTGTTTGCCTTCTGATCTTCACACAAGAGTCAGGGCACAACCACTCCTGCATTTGCCAGGAGCAAGCACCCTCACAGGTACTTAAACTCCAATTCATTTTACTGTCATGTAATACTGAAAATAAGGAATCAGTAGGGACTGTGAATTATGATTCAGGCTCATTGTTGCAGGCTCATTCATTAACATTTCTGTAATTCAATGAATACAATGCTCATCCACACCACAGTGATTATTCAAATGAATTATCTGGTATAGTCACTAACCCAAGAGCTATTGTAACACAAACTGTTAACAGTTTGAAAACACATTTAAATTTGTGTTAAAATTGATTTAAAGAGTAAATAAAACATTATTTTTAAGCAAAGTATATTCAGTTAGCTTTTCAGAAAGAAACACAAAATAGTTTTTCAGAACATTATTTGATAAAGAGACCTCCTGATTTCATTCTCTGGTTTAAAAAGAACAAAAATAAAATTATCTGTCTTGGAAAAATGTGTGTGTGTGTGTGTGTGTGTGTGTGTGTGTGTGTGTGTGTGTGTGCTTGCGTGTGTGTGTGTGTGTGTGTGTGTGTATATCCTATAATGTAGGAAAATGCTTTTCAATAAAAGCAAGTATATAAAATTCTCCTAATTGTTTAATTTAGTAAAATTTGTACCATACACATATTATTCTTTATTAAATTTTAAAAATCTATTAAATTGAAAAAAATCTATTTTTAATTTAGATATATTTAGACATTTAATATATTTAGATATAAAATACCTAAAAAATAAAAAATACCTGCAATCATAGCATTTTAGAGGCCAAACTAATAAGATCCAGTACTGTCAGGGCTGTAATAGTGCGACCTATCCTCCACCATGCACACATACATATAGTACAAATGAAGACCTAAAACTGACAAACAAAACACAGAAATTAAAAATATAATGCTGATTATATTAGAAGCTATAAAAATTTATAATATAAGCTCATCAAAGAATCCTAATTCTAATCAACTCAAAGTTCCTGCAAATGGTAATTTTCTTTTATCATCTAATAATGAAGGGAATGAAAATTATTAAAAGACCCCCTAAGTCGGCAGTAGAGCCAGGCCAGCTGCCAGGTGGTTCCCGGAACTTAGCTGACCATAAAAAGGGTGGAACCAAGAATGTAGGTCATAGGGGTGATGAGCCCCAGGCTCCAGGAACTACATGGCCACAAAGCAGATGACTATCACGGGCCCCCAGGGTTTCAGGAACTGGCTGACCACAAAGCTGATGATAAAGTAAGATTAAATTCATTCCTTAGAAAAACAGGTGTAGGATGTTTCCTGCTGACTAACTAATGGGCTGGTACATTCCACCTGTATTTCTCCTCCCCCTTTGGGTTGTGGTAAACAATGGGCTGGGCTGGTACTTTCCACTTGTATTTCCCCTCACCCCTTTGGGTTGTAGTTTAAATACTCTACTCTCCCCAAAATCATGGTCATGGCTCCTACCCCTGCAAGGGATACGAGTGGCGCCCTCAGTGCACTGCGCCCCCCACCCCCCGAAATAAACCTCTTGCAATTGCATCAAGATGGTCTCTTGCGAGTTTTGGGGTGGCCGTGATATCCTGAGAGTCAGGAGTCTGGAGACGGACTTCCCTCCCCCGGGTCTTTCATTAAAAAGTATTAGGTAAAAGCAATAAGAAATCTTGTAATAATATAAGGAATATGAATTTACTTTAAATCCAGAACTCATTGGATTTCCATTGATGTTAATTTTCAGTAAGGTCCTCAAGAAATAAATGATTCCATTGTTCCGATAATTTGATTTTTTTTTTTTTACTTTATTTATTATTTCTTCAAGTTACATTTCAATCGCAATCCCATCCCTACTCCCCCCTCCAGTCCCATTCTCCCACCCTTTTCCGCCTCAACCCACCCAACCCCTTCCTTTTTTTTTAATTTAAGGTATATCTTTTTCCCCCCAACAGCTCCCCCTTTCAGTCCAACAAATGGCTCTTTCTCTTATAATAATAAATACAATACAAAACAATAGAGGTAATTAGGCCACAGTTATGAGGGTTATATGGCTTAGCATACATTCCCAATGTCCAGTCCATATGTATTTGGTACCTGACTTTAACATTCTACTATCTAACCATCTCCATGAGTTTAAAGTTCTATATCTAACTCAGCTTTCATACTAACTTGCATCACAATTTTAAAAACATCTTCTTAGATCCAGAACACTCTCTTGATTCCTAAACAACTCAAAATTTAATTATGAGACTCTAGCTATCTATTCTTCAACCACCTCAGAGACCTGAGAGGAATAAATATATCTGATTATATAGGAAGTGCAGGGCCCGCAGCTTCCCAAACTAAGAAATGTCATACCAGTGGCTGCCTGAACAGTTCCCATTTTCTCTCCATACATTACAACATCGATCTTCAGACATTTGGCCCTGTTTCTCTGACAGACGTTGATTGTAGAGCAGGGGTTATGAAGGACTTACCTACCCTGCCTTGGCAGAGCTAGGCTGTCGACTTACCTGCTTCCAAGTTTTGTCCTTTTTGGGCAGCAGTCTGCCTACAGTTGAAGCAAGGGGTTTTTCTTGCCAAGAGACAGGCTTGGCACTAATTCAACCATCTCACACTTGAGATTCTTTGATGCTCATCGTCTACTTGGAGTAGAATAGGGGGTGCATAACTTGATTTTTACAGCTTGAAAAATTTTTGTTCTAAACAAATAACATCAATTATTATTGATGTAGCAATGCAGCTCTGTATAAGAGGAATGCTCAGAATTAATGGACGTTGTTCTTTATAACAATATGCCCTTACAATTACTGATTTAGACATAATCAACATAATAACGAAAGTTATGTACTACACAAGGATAAAGTTTACAAAACGTTTTATAGTATATACTTTGAAATCATATCTTAGAAACAGTCACATGTGGAAACTGAGATTGTACTACATGCATGCACATCAATATTGAATAGTGAGAAAAATTAGCAAACTTAGCTTGGGTTATGCATGCATTATGGTAATTGTTTTAAGAAGCTTTTTGAAATCATTATAATCACAATAATCATGAATGGTTCAGAGTAGCACATTCAGTCAGGAGATCACAATGGCCTTATGTCCTGTGAGGCCAATAGCAGTGGTGATGAGCACATTTTAAGTATTCAGTACAATCCTTAGGAAAACACTCAGGATCTTAGATAATTGGTAGTATGCATGTTTTATCATTCTTCCTATCTCCAGCCTTTGGTATTCCCTGTTCTGTGATTCAGAATAGACTTATTATAATGTGATAGTCATGTTTTACAGTTAGAAACAGAAAAAAAAACCTTAAAGGTTTATATATTTTAGGTAAAAACATATTTAAGTTATCTTATTAAAATTTTAGGCAGACATAGCACAAAACACATAAGAGCTAATCTTTTTAAAGTAACACTTTTATTTAGCCTCTGAAAATTTCATTCATGTATACAACATATTTTGATCTTATCCAAACTCTACTACCAGCAAGCTTACTCTCTACCAAGATCATATCTTCTTTTTAAAATAATTGTTATTATCTGTAGAGAGCTGCGATGTGCCACGCCCTAAAGATGGCGCCCAATGTGGGGCTCGAACCCACGACCCTGAGATTAAGAGTCTCATGCTCTACTGACTGAGGTAGCCGGGCGCGGTGGCGCACGCCTGTAGTCCCTGCCCACTGACGTATTCGTTCCACGGATATTAGGGTCTGGCAAGTCAATGACGGAGTAGACGGGTAAGTCTCAGCCACCTAAGACAGGGCACCACTTGTCGCGTCCCCCTCGACCAGCAAGGATGACGCAACTTGCAAAAGCTCTTCTCCAGCAGTTTATTCAGGTCCCTTGAAAACAGTCTTCCAAATGCCCGGGCAGACCCAACCCACGGGCTAAATACTATATGAACAGCCAATCAAGTAAAGCCACATGGTGCTATCTTAGAGGCCCACGTATGCGGAAGCAAGCCAGATCAGCGGTCTTTGCCAAATATGGACTTGTTTACCACTGAGAGCGCTCACCATCAGGCTGGTGGAAGGCGGAAACCGGCGCCATCTTTAGGGCGCGGCACATTGCAGCTCTCTACAATTATCGATAACCCATCTGAGACAAATCAGTTGTTACCATATGCACCTTTATGAGGCTATCATTTAATAAAGGATATGAGCATACCATTAATATAATTTAAGTTAACCAAACCATTAGCATTACAAAGTTAGAATTAACATTTCTAACTTTGCAAGCCTAACATAACAGCACAGGCCTCCTGGTATTTTATCAAAGTCAGTTTAGACTATCCAAAAGTGCAAGTGTAAAACTATCATGAGTTAGCTTGGAAAGAACAAGTTAAATATAGTTAATGTGTTTAACAATAGGCTGGAGAGATGGTTCAGTACTGTTCTTGTAAAAGACCAAAGGACAAGAGTTTCTTTCCCTGCACCCATGTCTGATCATTCAAAATCCTGTAACTACCTCAGTGGTATCAGACATCCTCTTCTAGATATCATGGGCAACTGCATTCATGTGTACATAGGCCAACAAAGACACACCAGCTAATTTATATTATGAATGAAATTTACTCTTCAAAGTATTGCTCATATTTTAATATATATGATATTTACACATGAACAGACAAAAACTGACATCATGTCTTTTAAAGTATACACATACATACATGTATAAACATGTTACTATTGTAAATTTGAGTATGTTTAAATAACACTGAGGGACTATTCCTTTTCGGATTATATATTCTGTATATATTTTAAAATAGCATCTGTACCTTTTATTTGCAGCAATGGGAATTTTATTTTTATATTCATGCAAGTGTCAAAATATTCTATCACAATTCTTGACTTGCCAATACTTATGCAAATAAATGTTATTTTTTTCAAAAATTAAAAATGTCAGTACATTAAATGATACACATAATGCAAAAAAATCCATGTTTTCCATTTAAATATTTTCTTTTTTATGTTTCCTCTGCTCTAATACAGATGCACTAAAGTTAAATAAATAAATTATTATGGTATTATGAAGTATTATAAAAGGATATAAAGGCTTTAAAATTTACCTTGGTCATCTATTTTTATATTTATATTAATTAAAACTCTAAATCCTTACTGAAATGAAATAATTAACTTTAAGTTGTACCTTTGACTTAATGAGTAACCAGTTAAGATAAAATTCATGGAATCATTTGAAAGTAAAATATAATTATGAGTTTCTTTAGAATCACATGAATTAAAAATCCATCATTCTAAAAATAGTGTCAGTGTGAAGACTTTTAAAAATCCACATAGATTTTTCTTTTAAGTAGCCAATTGTTTCTGAACAATTATAAAACATTTCGATGATCACATGATGATATACGATAACTACAAAATATAAAAGAGTCAATCTTATCTAGAAATATACATATATTCACATATTTCAATAGCATATGTGCATTCTGAAATGGAGTCAGCTTCTGTTCAATTGAGTCATCGAACTGAATGTATAATTGTCATCTAAAACAGCAGGTAATGGACTATGTAGACAAAGCAGTGTGCTAACTGCTTCTTTTCAAATCATCACATCAGCACCTGAGTTTTCTTTCCACTGAAACCAAATAGAAGCCAGCACTGGTGGGCAAGAGAGATGGACCAAAAATTTCTGGCTAGGGACAGAAATACCTACAAATAGCCCTAAATCTAGTGAAATACCCTATTCAAATAAATCAATAAATAAATGGAGAACACCTAAAATTAACTTCTGGCCTTCACACTCATGTTCATACATATGTACATACATTGTGTGTAGTATACACACAGATATCCATATACTATACATACATGAAAACATGTTGACCATTTCTTTTCAGAAACATATTACTGACTAAATAGAAAGGCTAAGCAGTGTAAACTAGTGAACTACTTTCTATTAATCTCTGATTTAATTTACTATAATGCTGAGGATAAAATATGAAAACTCTTATAAAACGTAGTATTTGCACTATAAGTTAGAGAACATTTCCCAGTCAGGTGTAGGAAACAAAGAGAGATAAAAGAAAATATCTAGCAGAGGCAAATAATGATGTAAATATCTTGCATATGTACATATGTAATTAGATATATCTGTTACAATTACATATGCATAGAAAACAATATAAATATTCTATATCTTATTTTTTCTATATCACAGCATTTCTTTATAAAATTGTTATGATATGCATCTATATGAAAAGTATCAGATAAATATTAGAAAAGAAAATAGAAATTTCTTAAATGATATTTTTATGGTTCTGGATTGAAAATTTTAACTAAAGTCAGGATAATCCAACGCTTTCTCCTTTGTGCCTTAATCATTATTTTTTCTTGTTTTTTGACTTTTTTATTTAAAAAATGTATTTGGTTTGCTAGCAGAAATACTAATGTCTGGGTCCTACTAGAAGAGACAAAATGATTTTCACTTCTGAGAGTTCCATATACAAAATTTCAAAATATTGTATCTGTGTTTTCAATAGGATAGCAAATAAATTGTACATCCTGATGCTTTGTTTAAAAAAATGATAAGGACTATGTAATAATCAGAGACTGGCATCCACCAGGCATTTATAGATACTATATTCTCTTTGCAATGAAAACGCTTACTAAAATAATTTAAAAATTCATTTAAATTACATTATTTGCTTCAATGTACAAATAAAGTGTGACAAATACTAAATCATTACTGATGCCAACTCAGATCTAATGATTTTTGATTCATTACATTTATTGATGGATATCTTATTTTATTATTAATTACATTATTTAATTTTATGAATTTCACATTTATTGTTGATATATCTCCTTTACTAATAATTCTGTTCAAATGAAACAAATTATTTTGAAATACATCACTCATCTTCCATTTCACTGACAACTACTCAGAGTTATATCATTAAAGGTGCTTTCTTGAAACAGCATTGTGATTTGAATCATACACACTTGTGTAAACTAGTTTAGATGGAAAGTAGTCTATTCAGACCCACAGTGAGATGTTTAGAAAATGTTTAATTTTTCTCTCTCTCTTCTCTTGTTTGTGTGTGTTTGTGCCTGTGTCTGTATGCAAGTGCTTGTGTGTCTGTGTATACTTATGTATGTATGTGGGGAACATTTGTGGAAGTGAGAAGAAAACCTCAATGGGACTTGGTGTTTATAAATTAGGCCAGTTTGACTGGCCATAGTACCCCAAGGACCTGCTTGTCTCTCCCTCTCTTTGTTAGGATTAGAAGTGCCTGCCATCATGGCTGGACTTTTACATGGATATTTGGGTCTCAAATCAGGTCCTCATGTCAATCTCTTTAACAGTTGATGGAATCTTTCATGCACAGAAGATGACTTTATGTAGAAACAAAGTTGGCCATGGTGACACTTGTCTGTAACTACTAAGTAAGCTGTGATAAGAGGACATCAAGGCAAAAGTATTCTGAGAATTGTAACAAAATTTAACAAAATGTATTTCAAAAAAATGAAATATAAAATAGTAACTAAACTGAGAATTCACAAAAGAGGAATCTTAAATGGCTGAGAGACACTTGAAGAAATGCTCAACAACTGTAATCATCAGAGAAATACAACTCAAGAGGACTCTGAGATTCCATCTCACTCCTGTGAGAATGGCTAAGATCAAAAACTCAAAAGATGGATGGCCGTCGTGGCACATGCCTTTAATCCCAGCGGTTACACAGAGAAATTCTGTCTCAAAAAACAAAACAAAACAAAACAAAACAAACAAACAAACAAAAACCACCGCAAAAGACAGCACATGTTGGTGAGGATGTGGAGAAAGGGAAACACTCCTCCATTGCTGGTGGGAGTGCAAATTTGTACAACCATTATGGAAATCAATCTGGTAATATCTTAGAAAACTTGGAACAGCTCTACTTTAAGACCAAGCCATACCACTCCTGGGCATATAATCAAAAGATTCCTCACCAAGCCACAAGGACATATTCTCAACTATGTTCATAAAAAATTATTTGTAATAAGTAGGAACTGGAAACAACCCAGATATACTTCAACCGAAGAATAGATGTAAAAACTGTGGTACATTTACACAATGGAATATTATTCAGCTATCAGAAACAAGAAAATCATGCAATTTGCAGCCAAATGGATGGGACTAGAAAAGTTCATCATGAGTGAGCTAACCCAGACTCAGAAAGATACACATGGAATCTATTCACTTATAACTGATTTTAGTTATATAGTACAGGATAACCATCCTATGATCAATACACCAAAAAGAACAGGAACATGGACTTGGTTATTTGTTAGTAGAACACTCCACCCTAGTGGAACTGCCATGTATGCCCCCTGTGCAAGAGGAAGTTCTTAGGTCTCATTTGACTAACCAAATGAGGGTCACAGAATCATGGAGGCACGCCACACTGGAGGGGTGGGATGGGTGAGAGAGAGTGTAGAGGGTGGGAGGGTAAGAGCTGGAGGAGGTCGAAGGAGGATACAGTAATAGAGATGTAACTTGAAGTAATAAATAAATGTTTAAAAATGTCACAAATCCTGTTTCATCAGGATAGTGCTCATGTAAAACTGAAAAGACTCTGAGTTCAGTTCTCACTATGCCAAACACTAAATTTAACATAGAAATTATCCTAATGAATGGCATTATAAGAAATGATTATATTTGTATGTTGTTGCATTATTTATAAGAATATATGTGTCATGGGTTCTAAAACCTTTATACCTAAATACTTTAAAAATAAAATAACTTGACAGCTATGCAAAAAAACACACTTAAATTAATCTGTTTACTTAATTTAAAAATTCAGGTAGATTTATAAATGCAATGAATTATTTGTAAAAGATATTAGAGACCTATTCAGTATAGTCTACTTATTTTATTTCCCCACAATTTAAAGTAGCTTATTTAGTGTCATATAAAATCAGTAGGTATTTATTATTAATTAATTAATAATAAATTATTTAATTATGCAATAGGAATTGCTTTCATGTTGTAAAATTCAATATTCAGTTCTGATGCTATGTGTCATATGAATGGAAGTTAATAGGTACCCTTGTATGTGTTAATGACAAATAATATTGACCAAAGTGAGAAAAGAATTATTCAGCAAAATGGAAATAACCATCTTTCTTCATTATAATAATGTATTGATGGGGAAAGAAAGTGGCAAAAACCATCAAAGATTTGCTATAATTTAATGTAGACAGCAAAATCTTCGATTGGCTTCAGGCCTGCCTATATTGTTTTCTGATTTATGTTGCTGGAATATATCTTTAAAAAGATGAGCTATAGGTACATCCATTAAACATAGATAGGTAGTATTTTAATGTTTCATAACTCTCCTTAATGTTCCATGTCTCTCTTTACCAGTAGAAATAATTTTATTTTCACTGACTCTTACAGTTCAAAAGACAAATTGTGATATCTCAAAAGGAAACAAGGCTTGCCATTACATTTGAGGAAAACATATATTACAAAAAATGCTACAATGTCATTTCTAGCCCAACAGATAAGAGAGATAAAGCATTGAGCTAATAGACCTAGAAGAATTGACAAACCTTTAAATATGTAGAGAGGATACTTCATCCTCATTAATAGAGGGTTCACATAAGGTAGGAAATACAATTTCCCATTTTAAGTAAAAATTTTCTGATAGTGATAAGGTTAAACGCTTTCCCTCCTGATTCTCCCATTGACACTCATCTGGCAATGCTTATGAGCTCATTCTCAATGTTTTCACATTCTGTAATTTGAAAAAAGAATGGCAGCTTACTGAATGGTGAAAGACTTTTACCAATGATTATAATGGTTTTAAAATAATTTGGTGGTTATAGAACTCAGTGTCACCACATGCTTTATCATTTGGCTAAATATATTGTACACATTTACCTTTAAAAATAATAGTCAAATTATAAAGAGAATGTACTTTAAAAGAACAATCTCGGGAATCCAAGATGGTGGCAGAGGACACAGACGCATTTGGAGCATAGGGAAAATAGGAACAATATCACAGAAATATAAACAAGCTTAGAAACAACCTGAGAAACGCTAACCCATGGGGTTTTACCTGGTGACCCAGGGACAAGTGGAGGTCCCTGGGCGGGACTCCCAGACTCTCAGGGAAACAGACCTACCAGCTGCAGAGCAGAGGCTGGCATCACAGACCAGAGGTACAGGCTGGGAGTAGAGGCCAGCAGCACAGAGAAATTGTACAGAACAAAGAAAAAATATTAAAAACTGTAAGAGAAAAAAGTCAAGTAACATATAATGGTAGACCCATCAGAATTTCATGTGACTTCTCTTCACAAAATGTAAAAGCTAGAAGGGCCTTGGCAGACGTCCTACAAGCCCTAAGAAAACATAGGTGCCCGGCCAGACGACTATATCCAGCAAAATTCTCTATCAACATTGATGGAGAAAACCAGATATTCTATGAGAAAACAAAATTTAAGCAGTATTTACCCACAAGTCCATCCCTACAGAAGATCCTAGAAGGAAAATTGCAACCAAGAGAAGAACACTACACCCAAGAAAACAGAGGAAACAAAAATCTCCACTGGAGGTAAGCCAAAAGAAACACACAACAACCACCTACATCAAAATAACAGGAAGTAACAACCTTTGGTCATCAATATCCATCAACACAAATGGACTCACCCCCCCCCCAAAAAAAAGACACAGGCTTACAGAATGGATCTGCAAACAATTCCCATCATTTTGCTGCATACAAGAAACACAACTCATGAACAAAGATAGATGCTAAACCTCAGAGTAAAGGGCTAGGAAAAGGTTCTCTAAGCAAATGGGCCATGGAAGCAAGCTGGAGTAGCCTTCCTAATATGAAATAAAATAGACTTTCAACTGAAGTTAATAAAAAAAGATAGGGAAGGGCACTACATACTTGTTAAAGGAAAAATTCACCTCAATACTGAACACCTATGCCCCAAATACAAGGACACCCACATTTATAAAAGAAACTCTTCTAAAGCTTAAACCGCACATTGATTCCCCACACATGAGTAGTGGGAGACTTCAACACTCAATCACAACAATGGACAGGTCATCAAGACAGAAACAAAACAGAGAATTAATGAGTCTAACAGAGGTCATGAACTACAACAGATATCTACTGAACATTTCATTAGAACACAAAAGAATTTCACAACTACATGGAAGCTTCTCCAAAATTGACCATATTGTCAGACACAAAGAAAGCCTCAACAGATACAAAAAAAAAATTGAAATAACCCCGTGTATTATATCAGAGCATCATAGAACAAAGCTGGACTTCAACAACAACAGAAATAACAGAAAGCCTACACATTTATGGAAACTGAACAACTTTCTACTAAATGACTACTGGGTCTGGGAAGAAATAAAGGAGGAAATCAAAGACTTCTTAAAATCCATCAAAAATGAAGACACAACATACCCAAACCTATGGAAACAATGAAAGCAGTGCTATGAGGAAATTTCATAGCACTAACTGCCTTCAAAAAGAAAATTGTGACAGCTCATATTAGCAAATTAACAGCAGAACTGGACAATCTGGGGAAAAAAAGAAGCAAACCTCCCAAGAGGAGTAGATGGTAGGAAATTATCAAACTTAGGGCTGAAGTTAACAACTTAGAAACAAAAAGAACAATACAAAGAATCAACAAAACCAAGAGTTGGTTCTATGAGAAAATCAACAAAATTGATAAACCCCTAGCCACATTAACTAAAAGGCAGAGGCAAAAAACCCAAATTAAAAAAAAAAATCAGAAATGAAAAGTGAGAAATAACAACAGACATTGAGGAAATCCAGAGAATATTTAGGTCCTAATTTAAAAATTTATACTCCACCAAATTTGAAAACCTAAGGAAAATGGAAAATTTTCCTGATATATTCCACCTACCAAAGTTAAATCTAGCTCAGGTTAACATATTAAATAGTCCTATAACCTCTAAGGAAATAGAGACAGTCATTACAACTCTCCCAACCAAAAAAAAAAAAAAAAAAAAAAGCCCAGCACCAGATGCTTTCAACACAAAATTCTACCAGACCTTCAAGGAAAATCTAATACCAATACTCTTCAAACTCTTCCAGAAAATAGAATCAGAATGAATACTGCCAAACTCATTCTTTGAGGCCACAGTCACCCTGATTCCTAAACCACACAAAGACCCAACAAAGAAAGAGAACTTCAGACCAATCTCCCTCATGAACATAAATGCAAAAAATACTTAATAAAATACTAGCAAACCGAATCCAAGAACACATCAAAAGTATCATACACCATGATCAAGTAGGCTTCATCCAAGGAATTCAGGGATGGTTCAACATAAGAAAATCCATCCATCAAGGTAATTCACCATATAAACAAGCAGAAAGAAAAAAAAACATGATTATATAACTAGATGCTGAAAAAGCATTTTACAAAATCCAACACCCTTTCTGCAAAAAGTCTTGGAGAGAACTGGCATACAAGGGTCATACCTAGAAATAATAAAGGCAATGTACACCAATCCGGTAGCCAACATCAAATTAAATGGAGAGAAACTTAAAGAATTTCCCTTAAAATCAGGGACAAGGGAGGGATGCCCACTCTCCCTATCTCTTCAACATAGTAGTTGAAGTTCTAGACAGAGCAATAAGATAACTAACTGAAGGAGATCAAGGGGATAAAACTCAGAAAGGAAGAAGTCAAAATATCCCCATTTGCAGACAATATGACAGTACACCTAAGTGACCACAAAAATTCTATCAGAGAACTCCTACAACTGTTAAATACCTTCAGCAAGGTGACTGGATACAAAATTAATTCAAAAAAAATTGGAAGCCCTTCTTTATACAAAATATAAATGAGCTGAGAATGAAATTAGGGAAACAACACCCTTCACAATAGCCAGAAAACATCTAAAATCCATGGGCGTAATTCTACCAAGCAAGTGAAAGCCCTGTATGACAACAACTTCAAGTCCTTGAAGGAAGAAATTAAAGAGGACATCAGTGAAAACTGCAAATTAATTAATTAATGTAGTTATTAGCAGGTATAAACTGTAATATTAGGCCGGCGGAGTAGCCGGCAGCTTGGCAGAGGAGCAGGCAGCTAGGCCTGAGTGCCTTAACTGGTTGCCTAACTTATCCTGGAGAAAGAGCCCCGGGACCAAGGGTGGCCTACACCACCTAAAACCTAAACTCTGTTAATTAATATAAGTTGTTATATTAGGCCAGTAGAATTACCAGTGGCTTGGTGGGAGATTTTCCTGGGCTCAAGAGGAGTCTGGGAATCCAACAGCCCGGGACTGCTTGGACTGAGGGCCTATAAGCCGCCACAGTCTTTTCCCAATAATTAAAGCACACCAAGACCTTTTAATATGTTAATGCTTAGCCCTTAGCTGGGCAGACTCTCAATTAGCTACTCTAAATTAATCCCAAACCAACATGTGCCTGTGAGTACCTTCCAGACTTCTCCAGTCAAAAGTCTCCTTCTGTGTCTCCCGGCAGAAAGGGGAGAGAGTCTCTGTGTGTGTGGAATTCCTGCTGATCAGAGGAAGTCCCGCCTTCCTATACTCTTTCTGCCCACCTAATTGGCCATAAGCGACTTTTATTAACCAATCACGAGAATGCCTCAGAAGGGGCGGTAACCAGATCTCAGCATTGAATTCAATGTATCAGAAACGATGTTAGACCTTCTCCCAACATCTCCCCCTTTAAGTCTAGCAAAAGGCTTCTTTTCTTAATAACAATAAATACAACAATTAGCACAATACAGTAACAATAACAATAAATACAACAAAACAATTATGAAAACTAAAAGGTGTGCCATACATTCTCAACATCCAGTCCATATGTATTTTACTAGTTAAATAGGACATATTCTATTACATATCTCTCTTGATGAGTTTAAGGATCTATACCTAATTCAACTTCTATCCTAACTTACATTATTAACTAAAACATCTTAACCTTAAAACATCCTTTTAATTCCTAGATGATTTAAAATTTACTGTGATGTTATAACTATGTAGTCTTAAATTACATCAGAAACCTGAGAGGGATAAATATATCTGAATAAATAGAAAGTGTAGAGCAAGCAACTTTCAAAACTGTGAAATGACAGACAATTGGCCGCCTAGACAGTCCCGTTTCTAGAACATTGGAGTATCATCTTCAGCCTTCTGGCCAAGCATGTCTCACAGACTTAGTTGTGGAGCAGGAACTAAGATTTGCCCATTCTGTTTTGCAGAATCAGGCCATCAATTTACCTGCATTGAACTCTGGTCCATTTTTGGACTGTATATAGTCTGTTGAGAGAGCAGGGGCATTTCTGCCCAGTAGGAATTATCTCCTGATGGGAGATTTCTTGATGCCCATTATCTCCTTCCAAGTCCAATGGGAACTGTCAAGAGCTGACGGTGTCATGTCAAATAATTTTTAAAATAACAAAAATATCTTTAAATGCCATATTCTGCAGATATTTTGAAGTTTTTGAAGACCAACTATCCATATCCATTGATTAAGCAAATGTTGCTTATCTCTAACAACTTAATATCGGATTAACTTAGAACCTCTGAAATTAACTAACTTAATTATCCTAATAAAATCACAAGTTTGAATGACTATCAGCATGCATTTTAAAAATTATCCTAAACAACTCAAGTTCAATTGAAATTTTATAACTACTATGCCTTCAACCCCATCAAAGACATAAGAAGGGATAAAGTTATTATTTGAGTAGGAAGCATAGGAAAGCAGCTTCCAAAAAGAAATGTGACAGTTTGTGATAGTTACTGTCAAAAGTACTAGAACTTCACATTGCAAATTTATGAATTATATAGGTACAATACCTAGTTAAAATATAGCCTTAATTTTGTATCAATATACAAAGATCTATAGGAGTAGATTCAATAAACTACCCTTTTATCTTATCAATTCGATACTATATATCCATATTCTCTCTCTTTTTTCTTTTCAAGTCTTCTCCCTGTATATAAGAGAGAAAGAAGGATAAAGAAAGAGAAAGAAATCCCTGAGCCTAACCTCCTACACTTTGCTTAACAGGACCATATAACGATTTGTATCCATTCCCCCTAAACGACATCTATAACCTGTCAAATAACCAAAGAATCATCCACTCCACTTTTTGGGAATGGGACGTTGCTCTCTTAAAACTTCTTCCTGCTGAATTGGGATGCAGAAAACCTGTTTAGGGGCCCAAATAAAATGAAAAAAAAAAAAAAAGGTTAAGCAAGTAAATTGTAACATTTGTTGTCCAATCTCTAGGTGCTCAGCTATTTGAATGTTCTGAGTAATTTGTAGTTCGAAGCCGGACTTTGGTAGGAAAGTTCAGGAGTTTATTGATGTCCTGTATGGAACAGTCTTTGAGGCTGGGCCATCTCAGCAAGTTGTTTGAAGTTTTTCTGGATGGAGATTTTTGTCAGAAGCCAAGACCCTCGCCTCTCACCCTCACCCCCTACCTCTCCCCACCTGCACAATGTCCCCTGCAGCTTCATACTGCCTGGCAACTGCAAAACAAAGTTCCAGGTTGGCAGTTACAGATTGATTCAAAGCAGTGTACCGTGTCTTCTGAAGAAAAATGGGTTGGCAGTTACAGATTGATTCAAAGCAGTGTACCGTGTCTTCTGAAAAAAATGGATAGATCATACAATGTCCAGGGCACAGGACAAGAAGATTCTGTACTTTCCTACCACCTGGCCCCTCTCACCTCCTCCCCTTGTAAAGCATATTATAAAAAGGCTCTTTGAGCTCAAATACACGGCTCTTGACAAGCAATTGCTTCCTTGAGTCCTTTCCCTCTCTCGCCCATTCTTTTTTCAGGTTGCGGTCCTCCTCGCCCCCACGAATTACTAGGACCCGCTGGTCGGGTCACGTGGCGCCCAACATGAGGCTCGAGGCACTGACCCCTCCGGACAGACTCTCGACGAAGAGTGTACACAACATTAAGATTGAGCGAGACAGCGAACGTCACCCGTGACCTGTCTTCCTCGAGTGAGCCTATTTTCATTTCCGTCCCATAAGAATGGGCCATTCTCTGTCAAAGGAGGCGTCCTTTGTAAAGGACCTCAAACATACACTCAGAGACAGAGGAATAAGGGTTAAAAAGAAGGATCTTATAAATTTCTTTGTTTTTATTGATAAAAGCTGTCCTTGGTTCATAATAGATGGTCCTACTATTCATCCAAAGAAATAGCAAAAGGTAGGCCGTGAGTTAAATGAAAAAAATCAAAAATGAAGACAATTCTCCTCTTCCTGCGACAATTTTCTCTTTCTGGGGTATTATTAGGGACATTATTGAAGATGCTGATAAGGATATAGGAAAGCGTCAAATTTGTCTGTTGCAGAATATTGTCTGTCACAGTCCAGGCCAAATTCTACCTGCTCTTCTCATCTCCCCTCTCGGTCTCCATCTCAGGACTCCATTCCTTTCACTCTTATAGACATCCCCCCTGAACAGGACTCCCCTCCTTCTGATCCGCCTCGCCTTTATCCAGATTTACATTCTCTCCAGCCTCCTCCTTTTGATTCTCCAACTGTCTCCGACCTGCGGACTCCCTCCTCCACTCACCTTTGCAACCCTGTCCTTCAAAAATCTGCTTTCCTCTGCCCTCCCTGCTTTCCTATTAAACAACATTCTTCTTCTCCTCTGCCACCCTCTCAGCCGACAGCTCTGGCCGCTACCCCCAACCCAGAGCCTTTGGGCCCGGTGATGCTGCCTCCCTTGAGGATGAAGACGCCCACTATCACAATCCTGACTGGCCTCCTCTCACAGCGCCTTCTGCCTTTCCAACCTTCCCTATCACCTTGCCTAACTCTCTTTCCAATATGCGAGACTGCCTTGCTTCTCAGGTACCTAAACTGACAGACATCCTCTGCCTCCAAAAACAAGTTTCGCGTCTCTTGGTCCTTTGTTCTTCCTCTGCCCCTCCTCCAGATTCTCTCCACCTAGCCTTTCCAGTCACCAGGGCACAGGTCCCTCCCTCGCAGGCACCCGCAGCCTCTGATTCTGAGTCCCGACAGACTCCACCGCCTCCCCCAGCTGCTTGGTCCGGTGCTCGGCGTCCCCCCTCCTCCATGCCTGTTGCACCTCCCCCCTCCCGCTTTGTACCTGCTTCCTCTTCTCGTCCTTCTCACAAGCCCTCTGGAACAACTTGTCCCCGACCTGAGACTGAGGCTGATTCCTCTGAGGACGAGCCCAATTCAGAAATTGACAATGAAAGCGATAACGAAGATACAAGTAACCCCACAGTCTTTAAAAAACTCCATTTTAAACATCTTGAAAAGTTAAACTCGGCCGTTACAAATTATGGGCCCAATGCTCCCTTCACTCTCTCCCTCCTTGAGAGTCTCGGTGGAGGCGGATACTTAACTCCCAATGAATGGCTCACTGTCGCCCAGTCAGTCCTGACTCGGGGACAGTTCCTTTCTTGGCAGGCTGATTGGGCCGACAGCTGCAGGTCTCAGGCACAAGCCAATCTCTCGAGCACACGTTCGCCCTCCAACAAGTGGACGCTTGATAAACTCCTAGGTCAAGGAAAATATGCCTCTAACCAAATACAAAAAAAAATTTCTCTGGGTCTCTTAGCTCAGTCCTCTTCAGCAGCTATGAGCGCCTGGAGAGCCATTCCCATGAAAGGCTCTGTTCTTTCTCCCTTGACTAAGATTACTCAAGGCAATCAAGAAGAGTTTTCAGATTTTGTTGCTCACCTCCTAGAGGCAGCTGAGAGGTCCTTGGGACCTGGCCAGGGAGAAAATAAACTTCTCCAACAGCATGCTTATGAAAATGCTAATTCTGCCTGTAGGGCTGCCCTTCAAGGAAAATATAAAGATAAAGACTTGGATGAAATGATCCGTATCTGCAGAGATGTAGATCCATTTTCCCAAAAAGTCTCACAAGCCATCCATCTGGCTATGGGAGCAGCCACTAGTGGTGGGGCCACCGGGTCTGCCTGTTTCAAATGTGGTTAACTGGGTCATTTTGTTAAACAGTGCCCTCAATGTAAACTTATAACTCTACCCCACCCTCAGCTAAGGAGAGAGCGTCCACCCCCAATGACTCCTTGCCCTCGCTGCAAGCAAGGCAAACACTGGGCTAATTCCTGCCGCTCCAAAACTGATATTCTGGGCAATCCCCTCCCTCCCCTTCCAGGAAACGGGATGCGGGGCCAGCCCCGGGCCCCTCAGCCAGTCTCCTTCCTGCCGGCCTCGGGGAACAGCCAGACAGGGCCACACCAAACCCTCCATCAACAACTCCCAAACCAACCTCAGCCCTCCATAGGGCTACCCCAGGGAGCGCAGGATTGGAAATCTGTGCCTCCTCCGATACAATATTAGAAACTGAAAGAGGAGTTCAGATAATCCCTACTGGTGTCTTTGGGCCTCCCCCACCCCAGATTTACTTTCTTATCTTGGGCAGAGCATCTGCTACACTCCAAGGCATTACTATCTTCCCTTCGATTGTTGATAACGATTACTCTGGGGAAATCAAAGTACTGGCCTCTAGCTCCAGAGGGCCTCTTCACATCCGCCGGGGACAACGCCTTGCACAGGCCCTCCCCCTTCCATTGGACACCTCAACACCCCCTTTGGGCCCATCCCGGGGTGCCTCCACCCCAGGGTCCTCTGATGTCTATTGGGTCCAAAAACTCTCACAAGAACGCCCACAGCTAAAACTTAAACTCAATGACAAAACCTTTGAAGGCATTCTTGATTCAGGAGCGGACTCCACAGTTATCTCACAGGCCTCCTGGCCCCCCTCTTGTCCCTGTCAGCCTTCTTTAACCCACCTCCAAGACATTGGCCAGTCCACCAACACCTTTCAGAGCTCCCAATTGCTAACTTGGGAGGATCCTGAGGGTAACACTGGACATGTTAGGCCATTCATTGTACCTGGCTCCCTATAAACTTATGGGGTCGAGATGTATTGAGTCAAATGGGAGACCTTATGTTTAGCCCCTCTATGGCTGTTACCCACCAGATGCTGGATCAGGGGTTCATCCCTGGACAAGGCTTGGGCAAAAACAACCAAGGGATCCCCACCCCAATTGCTGTTACACCAAAAAAAAAAAAAAAACCTCACGCTTAGGACTAGGTTATGATTCAAATTTTTCTTAAGGGCCATTGCTCCTCCTGCATGCCAGACAGATAAAATCACCTGGAAGTCAGATTCCCCTGTCTGGATCGACCAGTGGCCCCTCTCCCAACATAAACTTTCAGCGGCCATGCAGTTAGTGCAGGAACAATTAGATGCTGGCCACATTGAACCCTCTACCTCCCCTTGGAATACACCCATTTTTGTGATACAAAAGAAAGGGGGTAGATGGAGACTGCTCCAGGACCTCAGAAAAATTAACAAGACTATGGTCCCAATGGGAGCTCTCCAGCCTGGCCTCCCCTCCCCCATAGCAATACCTAAGGGTTACAACAAGATGGTTATTGACTTAAAAGATTGTTTTTTATGTATTCCCTTACATCCAGAAGATAGTAAGCGCTTTGCCTTTAGCCTCCCCATTGTTAATTACATTGGGCCATCTCCACGATTTGAGTGGAGGGTCCTGCTTCAGGGGATGGCCAATAGTCCCACCCTTTGTCAAAAATTTGTGGCACAGACCATCGACCCTTTTCGCCTTTACCCTGAGTTGTATATCATCCACTATATGGACGACATCCTTTTGGCCAGCCCTGATGAGACCACCTTACTCAGGGTTGGCCAGGAGTTGGTAACTGCCCTTCAAGACCTCAGGTTGCAGATTGTTCCCGAGAAGGTCCAGCTACAGCCCCCATACTTATTCCTGGGCTTTGAACTTCACCCCTCTAAGGCCCTCTTAGTTCTGCTGACCTCATTGTTTCCTTGGTAAATGCTTCTCTTGAAGCTATCCACAACACCAGCAATCCTAATTATCAAGAATGCTGGATTTGTTTTTCACCTACTCCTCCCTTCTACGAGGGAATAGCTATCCTCTCCCCTCCCACCTTTACCAATGATAGTAACAGACTCCTTGGGAGTTCTTCACCTGAAGGAGGTCTTACCCTTAGCTCCATTTCAGGAATAGGCCTCTGCCTCCTAGGACCCTCCATGCTCCCCCCTAGGGACTTGATTCCGGTGTGCAATCAGACACTGATCCTTAATGGCACCTTTCAATTCACCCTGGCACCCAACGGTACATATTTCACTTGTGCTTCTGGCTTGACTCCTCATATACACATTCCCACCTTTTTATCTTCCAGAGATTACTGTGTAGTTGTTACCATTCTCACACATTTTCTCATTCATTACCCAGAATCCTTCCTCACCTTCATAGATCTAGGACCCTCTCTGAGAACCAAGAGAGAACCCCTGAGTGCCCTCACCTTGTCTGTTGTACTAGGAATCAGTTTTATCGGAGCAGTCACAGGTATCGCTTCCTTGGTGACTTCCAATAATCACTATGCTCATCTCCAGTCCCTCATTGACAAAGACTTAAATAATTTGAGGGAAGGAATACAAGACCTTAAGGATTCTGTGGCTTCTTTTTCTGAGGTAGTGTTGCAGAACAGGAGAGGACTTGACCTTGTCTTCCTTAAGGAAGGGGGTCTCTGTGTGGCCCTCAGAGAAGAATGTTGCTTTTACTCTGATAAGACAGGCCTTGTTCAAAATAGTCTGGATAAGGTCAAAAAGAGTTTAGAAGAAAGAAAAAGAGCCAGAGAACAACAAGAGTCATGGTATCAAAATTGGTTCTCTACCTCTCCTTGGCTCACCACCCTGTTGCCTAGTTTACTAGGACCCCTTGTTGGCATTTTCTTGCCTCTCTCGTTTGGCCCTTGGGCTTTTAAACGTCTCACAAGTTTTGTTAAGAACTAGGTTGATTCTGCCATCAAGAAGCAGGTTGAAATTCATTACCATCAACTAAAGACTAAAGAAGATCCTGAAGTGATTCTGCCAGAGACTGGCACAGCTGTCAGCCCCCCTGCCTCCCCCTACAGCCAACCCTTAGACTTCCACACCCTCAAGAAGGATTCATGGTATGCCTGGCTCTGCCCTCACTTCTCTCGCTAGGGAGCCTGGCCTCTTGATCACCCCAACAAAAATTGGCCTTTTTCCTAAACTAAAACCTGCCTTTGATATGGCCCTCTATATCGGGAAGTCTTCCTTTATGACAATATTACACTCCAAGCTGACAAACGGCTGATAACCTGGGCATTCACAAAGGGATTAGGATGGCTGTGAGTTAGCTCGATGATGGGATTATTGTAGATCCACTTCCCAGGGGCCCACCCAATGCAGCCGAAAAGGAGTGTGTGGTGCTGGGAGTGGGTACAGCCTACATAGCCTAAGACAGGGCCCTCACCCTCCTTTCACCCACCTCAGGGTCCCTTAACGTTGCCTATCATCATCAGCCTAAAGCGTTTGACCATCAGCGTGACTTGCCTCACACCAATGTCTTGGGGTTGTGAACTTGTCTGAGACCTCCCACGATTAGACCTCCAAAATTCTAAATTCAAGTAGTTGGGATTGATCACAAGACGCCCTCTCCATCTAAACAGAGAAGGGGGAGATGTCAGAAGCCAAGACCCTCGCCTGCCTCTCACCCTCACCCCCTACCTCTCCCCACCTGCACTATGTCCCCTGCAGCTTCATACTGCCTGGCAACCGCAAAACAAAGTTCCAGGATGGCAGTTACAGATTGATTCAAAGCAGTGTACCGTGTCTTCTGAAAAAAGTGGATAGATCATACAATGTACAGGGCACAGGCCAAGAAGATTCTGTACTTTCCTACCACCTGGCCCCTCTCACCTCCTCCCCTTGTAAAGCATATTATAAAAAGGTGCTTTGTGCTTAAATACATGGCTCTTGACAAGCAATTGCTTCCTTGAGTCCTTTCCATCTCTCACCCATTCTTTTTTCAGGTTGCGGTCCTCCTCGCCCCCACGAATTACTAGGACCCGCGGGTCGGGTCAGATTTTGGAGGAAACACTATTGAGGCAGTCTATGAGGCTGGATCATTTGGGTTACTTGTCTTGTCTTCTTTGGACTCAGGTCCCATTGTTCTGAAAATATATAATTTCTCACAAGTAACATATAGTTCTGCAATTACCAAAATGCATTGGATGTGCAGGATGCACAAATCAATGAAGGAATATTTCCTGTTCTTTGAACAGAAGAAAGACATTTGTTAGTCTCCATTCATGTCATAAAAAGATGGCATGTAATATCTTTCCTAGGGCAAATTGTCTTTTGGACAATAGAAGAAAAACAATTTTATTTTTATTTTTCAAAACAAATCTTGAAAATTTGAAACTAAAATTTATCTTTAAGAGTATATAAAACATAATAATCTTAACTTTCTATCAAAATCTATTATAACAAAACAATCTTAAATTTCTATCAATATCTATTAATATAACAAAATAATCTTGTTTTTAATAATAAAAGAGAAAAAAATAGTGTGAGGGAAAGAAGAAAATCCCTGAATCCAATTCACAACACATAACATATATCCATTCATCCGAGAGAACAACAAACAATCACAACACATAACATAACACACACAAAAAAACTTCCATCCCATCTATTAGGAACGGAGTGTAAATATTTTTGGGTACCCTTTAAAAATGAGATATTGGCCAATTCCTGGTAAAGTTACCTATAGATTTGTTGTCCAGTCTCTGTAGGATCAATCGCTTTTTGGACTAGCGCTATTAAAAATGATTTGTACGCAAAGTTTTTAAGAAAACAGTGATTGAAGCATTATGCTAGGTTGAATCTTCTGGCCCATTTGTCTTGTTGTTATTGTCATTCAGTCCTTGGCTCTGAAAATAAATTTTTGCTCTAAATTTGAGTAAATGGAAGGCATAGAACAACTTTGTAAGTCCATTTTAAGGCATAAACTCTATCCATCCTGGATAACAGATTGGAATATTATGAATACCATAAACTCTGTCCATCCTGCATAAAAGATTGGAATATCATGAACACCATAAACTCTGGCCATCCTTGATAAAAGATTGGAATATCATGAAAACCATACAGTTAATAAAATACTCATACTATGCGAAGACATTCATATTTCAGCTAATGGAAGGTTCTCCCTGGTCAGATTTAATCTTTATAAGTTTTGTTGGTAACCACATTTTTTTCATTCCCTGTACACACATAGGCATAACCACGTCCCCATCTTAAAACCATTGCAGGATTCCACTCTAAAGTTAACATATCCTTATAATATCTTGGTTGATTTAATTCCTCAGTTTTTTTGTATAACCCAATGTCTCTCAGCTGCAGTGGTACCCTTTTCACCAACATTTAGGAAATTCAAAGTTAGCAATACATTGTGTAATCTATCCCTGGGATTCTTTAATTCCCCCTTTTGTTTAAAAAGCATCTCTTTTAAGGTACAATTAGCTCTTTCTACAATTGCTTGTCCCGTAAGATTATGTGGTATACCAATAACATGCTTTATATTATAATATGCAAAGAATTGCTTCATCTTATTAGATACATATGCAGGAGTATTATCAGTCTTAATTTGTGCAGGTACACCCATAAATGCCATTATTTCAAATAAATGCACAATAACAAAATTAGCTTTTTCAGAAGTTAAAGCAATTGCCCCTTGAAACCCTGAGTATGTATCAATGGTGTGATGTACTTACCTCTATTTTCCAAATTCTGCAAAGTGAAAAACATCCATTTACCAAATTTCATTCTTTTTAGTACCTCTAGGGTTACTACCAGCAGGTAATGGAATTTGGTTATACAGAGAACACGTAGGACATTTTTTAATTATTTCCCTGGCTTGTTGCCAGGTAATAGAGAATTTTTTCTTTAGGCCTGAACTGTTCACATGATGTTTCTGATGAAATTTTGAGGCTTCCAATACATTTCCTATGAGTAATTGGTCAATTTCCTCATTTCCTCGTGCCAGTGGACCTGGCAAACCTGTATGGGATCGAATATGGGATATATATATATATATATATATATGTATATATATTGGATTATCTCTAACTCTGATGACCTGTTGCAATTGTATAAATAAAGAAGTTAATTCTGTGTTATCAGGAATAAATTCAGCAGTTTCTATATGCAACACAACTCTTTCTGCATATAGAGAATCTGTAATTATGTTAAGAGACTCTGGAAATCTAATAACACCATAAGGATTGCATACAATTCTGCTTTTTGAACTGAGGTATATGGACTTTTGATTACCTTGCTGATTTTGTCTGTCTTATACTCTGCCATTCCCATCTTGTTAGCATCAGTATAGAAAGTTGGTGAATCAGAAATTGGTGTTCCCTTTACAATACGAGGAAGAATCCAATTAGTTACTTTTACAAATTGTATATGTTTGCTTTTGGAAATTTGTTTATTAATTTCTCCCAAATAGTTACTGCAAGCTCTTTGCCAATCTTCATTGATTACCCACAATGACATAATCTCAGCATTGGTAATAGGCACTACTATTTCAGCCGGGTGCATTCCTGATAATTGATATAGTCTTATTCTACCTTTTACAATTAATTCAGATATCTTTTCTATGTATGTCTTTAATTTTTTACTTTGTTTATGTGGCAAGAAAATCCATTCCATAATACTATCTTCCAATTGCATAATCAGCCCTGTAGGAGAATGAGCTGATGGTAAAATGACCAAAATACAATCAAGTTGGGGATCAATTCGATCTATGTATGCATCTTGCAATCTTTGTTCTACCAACATTAATGCCTTTTCTGCCTCAGCAGTTAAACATCTTCGTCTGTTTAGATTTGAATCACCTTGTAATGTTTGAAAGAAATTACTTAACTCATGAGTACCTAAACCAATGGTGGGCCTTAGCAAATTTATATCTCCCATTAATTTTTGAAAATCATTAAGAGTTTTCAATTGGTCTCTACGGATCTGTACCTTTTGTGATCTTATTCTCTGTTGACTTATTTTATAACCCAAATAGTTGATTGAATCTCCTCTTTGTATTTTTTCAGGAGCAAATTTTAACCCCCATAGTGGTTAGAATTCTTTGCATTTCCTTTAATAAGTTCTCTAAAATAACTACATCAGAATCAGCCAACAAAATATCATCCATATAATGATAGATAATAGATCAAGGAAACTGCTTACGCATTATTTCTAATGGTTTTTGTACAAAATATTGACACAGAGTTGGACTATTCAACATACCCTGTGGAAGCACATTCTAATGATACGTCTTGATTGGTCTACTGTTATTAAGAGTAGGTAAAGAGAAGGCAAACCTTTCCCTGTCATTCTTATGCAATGGAATTGAGAAAAAGCAGTCTTTTTAAATCAATTACTATTAAAGGCCATGACTTTGGTAATAGAGAAGGTAAAGGCATACCAGGTTGCAAAGGACCCATATGTTGAATTACTCTATTCACAGCTCTTAAATCGGTTACCATTCTCCATTTACCCTATTTCTTTTTTACCACAAACACAGGAGAATTCCATGGGCTGGTAGACTCTTCTATATGATGAACCTCCAGCTGTTATTTTACCAATTGCTCAAGAGCCTCCAATTTTTCCTTTGTTATGGGCCACTGCTCTTGCCACACTGGTTTATTCGATAGCCAGTTCAAGGGTAGGGCTGTTGGAATTTCGGCAGTGGCCCCTAGTATAAATTTGGAAATTCGATACCTGGGGTGTCCTGTGTTTGGACACTAGACATAACTTGCAGTTATTGTTGAGTACTCATATCAATAATTCCTCAAAAGTATTTATAATCTCAATGTCTGGGGTGTCCTGTGTTTGGACACTAGACATAGCTTGCAATTGTTGTTGAGTATGCATATCAATACCTTCCTTGGAAGCATCCATCATTTCATCATTTGTTATTTCTGGCATTGCAGGAATATTAATTTGAGTACCCCATTGTTGTAAGAGATCCCTTCCCATAAATTTATGGGTACATCAGCCACATAAGGTCACGACTTCCCTGTTTGCCCTTCTGGTCCCACACAGTTAAGCCATCACACACTTTATTTTACATGTGATAATTTAACAATTCCTATAAAATGTTTAGGAACCCTTTGAAGTGGCCAGTTTGTATTCCAAGACCCGTGTGAGAGGACAGTGACATCCACTCCTGTGTCAAGTAATCCTTCTATTTCAATACCATTCATTTGTATTTTTAATTTTGGTCTCATATCACTCACCATTGTTTGCCAATACACACGTTTTCCACTATTTTTGACTGCTCCTGTTCTGTCTATTGGAACAACATTGCCCTTGGTGTAAGGAAACAGCAGCAGTTGGGAAATTTTGTCCCCTGTATTAATTGTCATCTCTTTCCATATGGATGTCATAATTTTAATTTCTTCCTTGAAGTCTCCATCTATAATACCTGGATGAATAAAGAATCCTTGACAAATTAATCCATTTTTTACAAATATTAATCCTATTGTCCCTGATGGTAAAGGACCATAAATTCCAGTGGTTAACATATAACATTCATCTGTTTTGGATAATGTTTTAGATTGATCTGTGGTCAAATCTAAAACTGTAGTAGCTTCAGTAGCCTGTGAAAGATCAGTAATAGTTAATTTTGTTCTTCCTGCCTGCTTGTTTCCTTCTGGTTGGATGATGGATGACGGTTCACATTGTTTTGGGGGCCTGAACCGGTAGGCCCTTCCCCTCGTTTCCGGGCAAGGGGTTACCTCTGACATCTGTTTTAACTCTACAATCCCTGGACCAGTGTTTACCATTTCCACAATGAGTACAAAATCCTGGAGACCTTAACCTTCTATGGCCATTAGAAGCCGTTCATTCCCTTCTACGACCATGTTCGCCATTAAAAGCCGTTCGTTCCCTTCTACGACCATGTTCTTCAGGGTCCAGGCACCTGCCCTGCCAGAATTTTCTTAAGCTCCTCAATCTGCATTTCCATAATTTTTAATTGTGTAACAGACGTCTTCCTCATGACAAACCAATAAATTAAAAAAAAATAAACAGCATAAAACATTCAGTCTGATTGAAAAACAGTGTAGAGGTCAGCAATAAACTTTGCCATATTATCAACAACTGGCATCATAGTTTCAAAATCTGCAGTTTTCTCTATAGTTTTGAAAATAAAATTACCCATAATGCCCCATGTTGGGCGCCACCTGAAAACTGCAAATTAATTCATTAGTGTAGTTATTAGCAAGTATAAACTGTAATATTAGGATGGCGGAGTAGCCAGCGGCTTAGGGGAGGAGCAGGCAGCTCGGCCTGAGTTCCTTAACCGGTTGCCTAACTTATCCTGGAGAAAGAGCCCCGGGACCAAGGGTGGCCTACACCACCTAAAACCTAAACTTTGTTAATTAATATAAGTTGTTACATTAGGCCGGTAGAATTACCTGCGGCTTGGTGGGAGATTCGCCTGGGCTCAAGGGGAGTCTGGGAATCCAACAGCCCAGGACTGCTTGGACTGAGATCCTATAAGCCCCCGCAGTCTTTTCCCCAATAATTAAACACACCAAGACCTTTTAATATTTTAATGCTCAGCCCTTAGCTGGGCAGACTCTCAATTAGCTACTCTAAGTTAATCCTAAAGCAACATGTGTCTGTGAGTACCTTCCAGACTTCTCCAGTCCTCTGTCTCCTTCTGTGTTTCCTGGCGGAAAGGGGAGAGAGTCTCTGTGTGTGCGGAATTCCTGCTGATCAGAGGAAGTCCCGTTTTCCTATACTCTTTCTGCCCAGCTAATTGGCCATAAGCGACTTTTATTAACCAGTCAAGAAAATGCCTCAGAAAGGGCGGTAACCAGATCTCAGCATTGAATTCAATGTATCAGAAACAATATTAGACCTTTCCCCAACACATCAGGAGATGAAAAGATCTCCCATGCTTATGGATAGGTAGTATGAACATAATAAAAATGGCCACCCTGACAAAGCAATATAGAGATTCAATAAAATTCCTATCAAAATGCCAACACAATTCTTTATAGACCTGGAATAAAACAATTCTCAACTTCATACTGAACAACAAAAAAACCAGAATACCTAAATTAATCCTGTACAATAAAAAGTATCTGGAGATATCACTATCCCCGGATTTCAAGCTGTACTACAGAGCAATAGTAATAAAAACAGGATGGTGCTGGTATCGAAATAGACCAGTGGATCAATAGAATTGAATTGAAGACCCAGAAATGTACCCACACACCTATGGTCACTTAATTTTTGACAAAGAAGCCAAAACCATACAATGGAATAAGGAGAGCATCTTCAACAAATTGTGCTGGTCTAAGTGGATTTCAACATCTAAAAGAATGAAATTAGACCCATACTTATCACCTTGCACAAAACATAAGTCCAAGTGGATGAAAGACTTTAACATAAAGCCCGACACACTAAATCTAATAGAAGAGAAAGTGGGGGAAAGCCTCCCACTCATTGGCACAGGTGACAACATACTGGACAGAACACCAATATTTCAAGTTCTAAGACACAATCAATAAATGGAACCTCATGAAACTGAAAATCTTTCTTAAGGCAAAGCACACAGTTATTAGAGCAAAACAGCAACTTACATGTTGAGAAAAGGTCTTTACCAACCCCACTTCCAACAGAGGGCTAATATCCATAATTTACAAAGAACTCAAAAAATTAAACACCAAGAAAGTAAATAATACAATAAAAAATGAGAAACAGTTAAACAGAGAACTTACAAACGAGGAGTCTCTAATGGAAGTAAGACATTTGAAGAAATGCTCAAAATCCTTAATCATCAGAGAAATGCAACTCAAGACGACTCTGAGATTCCACCTGTCAGAATGGCTAAGATCAAAATCTCAAAAGACAGCACATGCTGGCGAGGTTGTGAAGAATGGGGAACACTCCTCCATTTTTGGTGGGAGTACAAACTTGTACAACCACTATGAATATCAGTCTGGCAATATCTTAGAAAATGTGGAATAGCCATAGCTCAAGACTCAGTCATACCACTTCTAGATATCCACCCAAATGATTCCTCCCCAAAGCACAAGAACATATCCTGATCTATGTTCATAGCAGCCTTATTTGTAAGATCTAGAAAATGGAAACAACCCAAATGTCCCTCAATAGATGAATGGATTAAAAAAATGTGGTATATTTATACAATGAAATACTATTCAGCTATCAGAAACAAGGAAATCATGCAATTCAGAGCTAAATGGATGGAGCTAGAAAAGTTCATCCCGAGTAAGCTAACCCAAACTCAGAAAGATGCACATGGCATCTACTTACGTATAATTGGATGATAGTCATATACTGCAGGATAACTATCCTAAAACCAACACACTAAAAGGATCAGGAAGATAGTCTTTGTTAAGTATTAATGAGACAATATGCCCTAGTGGTGCTACCATGTAGGCCCCCAGTGCAAGAGGAAGCTCTTAGTCCTCATATGACTGTTGAACTGAGAGGGCATGATATGTGGGCACACTTCACATAGGAGGAGTGGAATGGCTATAGAGAGAGAAGTGGGTGGGAGGATGGAACTGGGAGGGGTGGAAAGAGGCATTGTGATGGAGATGTTACGAAGTAATAAACATAAGAAGGGGGGGGACTGAAAAAAAAAGAATATTCTCTGAAAAAGTCATGAATCACCAAAGAAAAAAAAATAAATGTTTCTCAGTTTATTTACAAAGGCAAATAGAATGTTATAGTGATGGTCACTTCAATATATTCTTTCATCTAAGAATTTTACTATTCTTAATTTGTTAAAATTTGAGGACTTAATATGAGATTTGACAATTTTACTTATTACTATGTTCTCATATGGCTCAGGAATTACTTACTTTAACTTGAATTATACAATTTATTTACATTTATGTTCCCATACAAAACTCACTTAAACCTTCAGATTTGAAATGTCAAGGACAACATAACTTTTTAATCTGACATAATCAGGTAAGTCCAGTACAATATAATAGTGATATTGTGTTTATGTGAACTGCAAAATAGTAGATACATTCATGATATCTTAATAGAAATGCCTCCAGGATCACCTGACTATCCAGGTTTGAATAGTAGAATATCTACTTAAATAGAGTATTGAATTAAGAGTTGGTTTTGTGGTTACACTATGGTTTCAAGGAGGATAGTGTCATCTTTCTAAATATATTTTAGGGAAATAAATAGAAACATGTAGGATGTTTAAGTTATAGAGATATTATAGTGTAGTGTTGTGCTCAGGTTTCATGAACAAAAACTTTTTCATTGAAAGGGATATTGCTATAAATAGTTGCCTAACCCCAACACCAAGCTCTCATAGTAAGAAATGCTAGTACATTGTAGATTTCTAATTTAAATATACTGAATCAAGTGGATGATAGTAATTTTGATGGCATAAAATATTCTGTAGAATAAAAACTATTATCATGTCATAAGTAGAAATACGAAATAAGGATTGAAACTACTACATGACTAGCAGATACTATGGTGGTCTAATTTGTTTTATACTGTGATGAATACCAAAAGCAACTGGGTGAGGAAAGGGTATTTTGCATGAATTTGTTGTTTTTGATCGTTGAGTAGTATTCCATTGTGTAGATGTACCAGCAGGAACATTGACTTTGTTACCTGTCAATGAAACACTTTGCTCTGGTGTTGCTGCCTTGTAGGCCCCCAGTGTATGAGAAGGCTCTTGACCTCAATTTGTCTTGAACTGGGGCGGGGGACTGATATGTAGGGACACTCCACTCCAGAGGAGTGGGATGGAAGGGATAGGGGTTAGAGGGTGGGAGGGCTGGACTGGGAGGGGTGGAAAGAGGGCACTGTGATGGAGATGTATTAGTTCATATGAAAACACATATTGGAATATAATCATGTGTTAGTGATCATTAGTGTGCTAGAAAAGTAACAAAGTAGATACATGTATACAAAAAGCAAACAAAAAATGTTACCTCTATGCCTTCTATTTTGTAAGGAAGGTTAAATAAAATTTTAAAAATTAAAATTTAATCATCCAAATGGTAAAGACATAAATTTGAGTAATATTACAGGATGCAAAGTATCTACACTGCAAATATGACATTTTTTGCTCTGATAATAAAGAGGCTCTTACTGAAAATAAATATTTTTTGAGTTACAGTATTCAATGTTGTGGGTGACTGAGCCTTTCCGTGTTAAGGGAGAGTGTTTGCAAAGACTCTGAAAATGAACAAACATGTCTCCAGCTGTCAAGAAGAAATTTGAGTGAATAGAATTGTGTGAAGAATAGCAATAAATTTGAGATCAGAGAAACCAGGATAATTATGCATAGTGAGAAAGAAGATGCATGTGAAATGTCTGTGAACCACCAAATAACTAAAATCTTGTGAGAAGAGAAACTGTATGGTATACCTTCTATTTCACTAAAATCCGTATGACTGGGCCCCTTAAGATGATTGTGTGGGCAAAGCTGATTGCTGCTAAGCCTATTGATCTGAGATTTATCCTCAGAACACAAAAGCTGAAAGGAGGGACGAGGCACCCAAAAGTTGTCCTCTGATGATTGAGAAATCATTCATGAACTCAGAGTTATAGGCCCATGCCCATGCATTCATGAGGATAAACACACACACACCACACACACACACACACACACACACACACACACACACACACAGCTAAATCAATAAATTAAATGTAAAGTCAATTAAGTATGATGTATTCTTAGTAATGCACAATAGAAGTGCAAGGACAGAAGAAAGAACATAACCTGTAGCCTAATAAAATCATGAACTATGCATTGGTAAACAAGAGCACAATGAGCAACAGAAGTGATGAAAAGCTGACACAGTCAGCCTGTATGTCAGCAGCATTAACTGTAACTGAACAAAATGGGAAAGCAAACTGAACCTTCCTTTTTAACTGAAAAAAAAAACCCACTTCTGCACAGAAAAATAAAAGTAGAATACAATAATTTAGAGATATTAACAGAATAAAGAAGATTAAAATGGAAAGGCAGTTTTAAAATCATGCTAGACGGGGGGCCAAGATGGCGGCGACCTACACTGATGCATTTTGAATGCAGGAAAAAAGAGCCATAAAAAACACAGAGTTATTGGGCACTGTGCAAAAACCGGAGGGGCTAGACTCCCCCCCCCGGGAACACTCACAGATCCCAAGGGACTGTTAAAAGTCCCAGGGTAAGGCTCTTCCCCCATCTCTCGCAGACACAGAAGCCACTAAACCCGGGATTCGGGAACTCCCATTTGGAGAGGCACGTGGTTAAGATCGACCTCAACTCACAGCAGGCAGAATCAGAGGCCACTTGGCGATAGATCGCTGGCCTATTGGGCTCCCCACACCTCAGGTAGAACTTATACCCACTTAAAAAACTTTGCGAGATAGTGGAAGGATTAGCAAGGAACAAACAGGGGGCTCAGCGGGTGGTCCGCAGCTGCTCGTGAAGCGGAGGGCGGGAGGTTCTGAGAGAGCGCAGGAAGTGGGGAACACAAAGGCGGGTGGGAGGGGCCGAATCCCGCGCACTTACGACAGCGTAGCTGGGGAGGGAGCCTGGCTGGCAGGGCCAAATCCCGGCGAACCCACAGCAGGTCAACTGGGGAGAGAGCCAGGCGTGGGCGGGGCTAGGGATCCGCGCACCCACGGCTGAGCTGCTGGGGTGAGAGGACCACTCAGGCCGCTGGAGGATCCGGGGCTTGGGGTACCCACGGGACCCGTGGCGGCGCAGACAGGAAGGGAATCAGGCACACAGTCCAGGCCTGTGGCGAGAAGCCTAGTGAGAAACCAGAAATCGGGACCATAGCTGTATCCTGGAAAATCCACACATATTAGGTGTGGAGCCAGACCCTGTCAGCCTCCGTGACGACAAACAAAGCCCACAGAATCTGTGCCTGGGCAAACAGTTCCATGCCACCAGAACCATTACAGGCTGATAACTCAGAGTGCAACATAGAGAAGTCTGAATTGGGAGCAGTGAAACAATCCCGGTCCATTACTCACAACCTGGGAATAGGCTGCACCAGCTCACAGTGCCTCAGGCGATTAAAACCACAGTGACCTTGAAATCCCCCTGTAAGCAAGGACAGATAGCCAAGTAACTCGTCCCCTGCACCAAATCATCCACTGTGGTTCCAAGCACAGAAAACAGACAGCTAAACGCATCCAATGGCGAAAGGTCAAAAAAAAAAAATAGAAATCAAGGAAATATGACTCCAACAAAGCAGAATCATCCTAGCTCATCCAATTCGGATGACCTCACACCACCAGAAAAACATGAAAACATTGACAATTCTGCATTATGGGAAGTGATAGAGTCCCTGCAAGAAGAACTTAAATCTATGAAGGAATTCAAAGAAGCCACAATTCTACAAGTCAAAACAAGGAACAACACCATTAAAGAGCTCCAAGCCAAGGTGACAGAGCTTGAACAGGAAAAGGAAAAAGCCATGAAAGATTTTTATACAAAAACAAGCAAGCTGGAGAAGGAAATGAACAAAACGAACAAAACCATACAAGACATGAAAATAGAAATAGAAACAATAAGGAAAACACAGTCAGAGTTAAAAGAGGAAGTGGAGAACCAAGGGAAGAGAACAGGAACTACGGATGTGAGTATCAACAATAGGATGCAAGAGATGGAAGACAGGATCTCAGGCATGGAAGATTCGCTGGAAGAAATCAGTACAACATCCAAAGAAAATGAGAAGGCTAAAAAATCTCTCACCCACAACATCCAGGAAATCAAGGACTCAATGAAAAGACGGAACCTAAGAATTATAAGTATAGAGGAAAGAGAGGACTAATGACTCCAAGGTCCAGGAAATATCTTCAACAAAATCATAGAGGAAAACTTCCCAAACCTGAAAAAAAGAGATGCCAATAAAAATCCAAGAGGCTTACAGAACACCAAACAGATTAGATCAGAAAAGAAACTCCTCTCGCCACATAATAATTGAAACACCAAATGTACAGAACAAAGAATATTAAAAGCTGTAAGAGAAAAAGGTCAAGTCACATACAATGGCAGACCCATCAGAATTACACCTGACTTGTACCCAGAAATGTTAAAAGCTAGAAGGGCCTGGTCAGATATGCTACAAGTCTTGAGAGATCATAGGTGCCCAGCCAGATTACTTTACCCAGAAAAACTCTCTATCAACATAGATGGAGAAAACAAGATATTCCATGACAAAATCAAATTTAAACAATATCTACCCACAAACCCAGCCCTACAGAAAATCCTAGAAGGAAAATCCCAACCCAGAGAAGAAAACTCCACCCAAGAAAACAAAGGGAATAGAAAACCCCTCAGCAACTAAACCAAAAGAGGCACAGGACCACCACCTATACGAAACTAATGGGAAATTACAACCCCAGGTCACTAATATCCATCAACATCAATGGACTCAACTCCCCAATAAAAAGACATAGGGTTATAGAGTGGATCCGCAAGCAAGACCCTTCCTTATGCTGTGTACAAAAGACACATCTAACTATGAAAGATAGACACTGCCTCAGAGTAAAGGGC
>CAJQZJ010032455.1:2070057-2105995 GCA_907164525.1 Lophiomys imhausi
GCTATTCACTAAATCTAACTTATATTAACCTATCAGCCCCTTCAAGTAACTGTCATGATTCTTAGATATTGCAGTTGGTTAGGAATTGGTAATTAATTCCCTGTATTGACAGGTAGCACAGTTTTGTTTCTGTAATGGTGGAAGCTAGACGACAGAAAGCAGCTTTTAGGTCAGAAATGACTTCAATAAGTTAAATCTTGTTTGCTAAGTGTGTGGTATCTTTACCAGTAGGGGCCTATCCTCAATCTCATCCTCATCCAAGGACTACATTGATAACCCATATTGTCTTATTAGTAGCATGGTCTAAAATGAACAACCAATCAAAAAAAAATCTCTTTCGTTGCCCAATTCTCGAGTACTTGGAGTTTTGTTAGTCTATATCTATGGTTCTTGTAATACACAAACACACACACACATATACATTGTGTGTGTGTGTGTGTGTGTGTGTGTGTTTGTGTGTATACAAACCCATGTGTGTCATAAATAATTTTAAGTAAAATATAAAATTATATTATTCCTTATGGATTTGTTAAAAATAAAAAATTCTGGTACCATTTGTTGCTAGTCTTTTTCATACCGTCAAAAGTGTGTGCTGTAAGTTCTGTTGGTGCTGCTGCCTTGCTTAGGAAGACACTACGGAAAGTCACTCATGTAAATGGATGATTCTTCCAGCATGGGCTGAGATATCACGGTGCCTTTCTCTTCTTTCCTCTTTATTTAAAATATGTCAAGAAGAAAGCAGTTTCAACAGTCAACATATAATATACCTTCAAGGAATATTGGACAAGGAGTAGCAACAAATGGTACCAGAATTTTTGATCTCCCTCCATTCTCTCCATTTGGAGACTCCTTGCAGTTATTCATTCCATTTTCCACCCCATTTGCCATATATTATGATATTCCCTTCCTAAGCCTGCCCTACCTATGGTACCTTTACAGCTTCCTGGTTTCTATGTTGCATACCTCGCATCTGAGAATTTAGAGAGAGAGAGACCTCACATGAGAGAGAGAGCATACAGCATTTGTCTCTCTAGGTCTCGGTTCCATCACGCAATATAATCTTTCCTATGTTCATCTACTTACCTGAAAATTTCATTTTTCTTTACTGGTGAATTGTCTTTTATTGTGTATATATGCCACATTTTATTTTTCTATTCATCTGTTGAAGGACATACAGATTGTTTCCATTTTTTGTCTATTTTGAATAGGACAGCAGTGATTATGGCTAAACAAGCAATTGTGGAGTGGATATCAAGGCCTTTAGACCTATGCCAAAGAATGCCATAGCAGGGCCATGTGATACTTTTTAGTTTTTGAGGATTCCGTATATTTATTTCCAGAGGTGCTGCACCAATTTGTATTCCTGCCATCAGTGAATAAGGGTTATTGTTTCACACAACCTCATCAACATTTCTGTCAGTCGTTCATTGAATTTGCTATACTGAGTTGGGTTACATGAAATTTCAAAGTTGTTTCAATTTGCATGTTCTTAATTGTTAAGGCTACTGAACATGTTTTGAGGGATATCTAAGCCTTTTCCATTTTCCCTATGGAGAACTGTCTGTCTAAATAAAGGAAAAATATAGTACTCACCTTGCCAGGTAAGCTCTCTCTTGAGAAGCACATTTAAAGACAGGAACATTTTCTACAATAAATGTAAATGTGGTTGATTCTTAGTCTCATGTATACATAAGTTAAATGAGTATTTTCAAACCTAATATTTTTTGCTGTCGGGTTGCTGTTGCAATAGAAGCTATGTTATACACACACACACACACACACACACACACACACACACACACACACATATATATATATATATATATTCTGTCAAGACTCCTGAACTGTGGATATATGGTAAATTTACATAGTTGTAATAACAAGCATATTTATTAGTAATGAGGCAAAAATTAAATAAGTTAATCCTCATGGTGGCATTTTTAAGTGTTCTTTTTGCAATAAAAATGTGAAAATCTGCAGTCAACAGATTGAATAAAATGAGCAATATGATGTTTTCCATTCAACACATTTTATCAAATTTTCAATTTCATTTTTCACGATAATAGCACTAATAGGGCCTTTTAAACATTTGTGACAAGTACAATTGGTCTTTAAACTCTTGTCATCAAACTGTCACCAATACTAGATTTGCATATAAATTGCAGTATCCCATCCTGCACTGTGTGAAAAAAAAAAGGATAATTATTTGTTTTTCTGGACAAGCAAAAAGCACTTGAGGCAAACAGGATGTGCTATGTTGACAGGAAAATGTAAAAGTGGGTTGCTAGAGATGATGATCCCCTCAAAGGAACTGGGGGAATACTTTGAAGATTCATTTTCAAGGGTAGTTCTGTGTAACTGAGGCACCACCTGCAATCATGAGATCCACACATTCCAGTAAGCAGATTTTCTAAATTACCTGTTTACCATGTGCTTTTCCCATTAGCACCACCAGTCTTGCTATTCACACCAATGTAATGATCTCTTCTGAGGCATTTATTCTGTAGGCCTGACTGGCTGGTTGCCTCTTACTCTGTGGAAAGATTATTGATTGCTGATGTTTATTAAGCAAGTATGAGCAATAAGCCATGAGAGCTGTTGATAATTCAAAAGGCAGAGCTAGTAATTATCTAAGGATCAGGGGGATTATCACATACATGGCCTCTGTAAATATAACTGATTGCTATCATGTTGTTCCAATACTGTGTGAACTTAAATGAATTGTTATTGATTTTTTTCATTTTTATTATATTTTAAATTGATGATTTTATAATGGAAATGTCCATTCTATCCTTGTCCAATCTGTTACAGTTACTTACAAATTAATGTCAGTACAGCAATAAACTTAGACTGCAAAAGTTTAGTTCAGGGCAAAACACCCACACAATACTCCTCCACATTCTTCCACACGTGCTGGCATTTCTTTACTCTGCAGATGGAACACACACTGACATCAGAATCTCAGAGCATGTGCTGTAGGTTCTGTTGGTGCTCCTGTCTTGCTTAGGAAGACACTACTGAAAGTTACTCATGTAAATGGATGATTCTTCCAGAATGAGCTGAGATAACACAGCGTCTTTCTCTTCTTTCCTCTTTAAAATATGTCAAGAAGAAAACAGTTTCAACAGTCTACATATAATGTACCCTCAAGGAATACTGGACAATGTCAAAAGTATAAAACATGAATTAATTAATGTAAACATATATTGATTTATTATTTTTTTATTTCTTCAAGTTACATCTCAACCATAATCTCCTCCCTACTCCCCCCTCCAGTCCCACCCTCCCACCCTCTTCCCCCTCAATCCCCCATCCTCTTCCCTTTTTTTAATTTTAAGGTATTTCTTTTTCCTCCCAACAGCTCCCTCTTTCAGTTCAACAAATGGTTCTTTCTCTTATAACAACAAATACAATTCAAAACAACAGAAATAAATAGGCCACAATTATGAGAGTTATATGGCTTAGCATACATTCCCAAAGTCCAGTCCATATGTATTTGGCACCTGACTTTAACATTCTACTAACCATCTCCATGAGTTTAAAGTTCTATACCTAACTCAGCTTTCATACTAACTTGCATCACAATTTTAAAAACATCTTCTTAGATCCAGAACACCCTCTTGATTCCTAAACAACTCAAAATTTAACTATGAGACTTTTAATTGCCAATATTGTACTCTCAGAGTCATAAACGCTCATGAAGGAAAAACTAGCTTTCCCCAGTGTAGTTTCATTGGGTATACTTTTAAGAGCAAGCCTGATGCCCAGTAGTAGATGGCCAACTCTAAGTAAGCTCAGTGTTATTTTTGATTTTTGGAGGATCTTTGTCTCTCTGTGCTTTGTCAGGGATATATACATATGTGTGTGTGTATGTGTGTGTGTGTGTGTGTGTGTGTGTTTGTGTATGTATTTTGTTTTCCAGTTGTGTGTGTAAGTACATGTATGTCTCTGTTTTTGTATATGTTTCTTGTGCTTTTTATTTTGGCTCTTTTTCTACTGTGTGCTTCATCCTATTCTAGTTTGCTTTTTTAAAATATTATTTTATTATTATATTTTAGATGACTGTCTTTGCTTGTTTTAATGTGCAAGTTTATTTATTTATTCATCTTAAAAACTGATCAGAGTCCCTTCCCCCAACAGTGTCCCAACTTCATGTTTTCCCCTCTCTCCTTTTACTCAGGAAAGGTGAGGCCCTGTGCCATCCCACCTCAGTACATTGAGTCACATCACGGCCAAGTGTATCAACCTCCACCTCCCACCTAGGCCAGGCATTGCAGCCCTGCCAGGGGTAGTGACTGAAAAGCAACCATCAGAGTTCATGGAGCTTCTTAGAGGACAGTTATGCTATGCCCCTTTCTGGAAGCATAGCAGAGTATTGTTAATAATGACTGATCACAGAGGTTAGTTCTCTCCCTTGGAGTAGGTTTCAGATTGAGCCATTAAATGTTTGGACCGTCCCTCAATGTCTGCTATATCTTTACCTTTGCACATCTTGTAAATTTGGAGTTGAAGCTTTTATGGTGGGATTGGTGAACCCCTCTCTGTCTACTAGACATCCTATCTATCCAGCTAGAAGGAGGCCTCTTCAGTCTCCATATCTCCCACTGTTAGGAGTCTCAGCTAAAGTCATGCCCTTACCCTCCCAGGGCCTACCTTTTCACCGGTCCAGCTTATCTCAGTGATGTCAAGCCCCCTGTTTCCCATCTCTCTCCAAAGCTTCTCACCACCTGCCCCTTCTCTTCACACAACTGTTCTCCACCCTCCTTTCCCTTCTTTCTTGCTCTCCTACCCAGTTCCCTCTCTTCATCTGCTTTGGCTGTCTATTCAATTTTCCCTTCTGAGTAAGATTCAAGCATCCCTCCTTGGGACTTCCTACTTACTTAGCTTCTTTGTATATTTGACCTGTAGTATGGTTATCCCGTACTATATGGGTAATATCTACTTATAGTGAGTATATACCATGCGCATCTTTCTAGGTTACCTTGCTCAAGATGACCATATTCAATTCCATATGTTTGTCTGCAAACAAACAATACCCTTAACAAAAGTCAGATTTAACATAAAATATCTTGGTGTAACTCTAACCAAGTAAGTTAAAGACCATATGACAAGATCTTTAAGACTCTGAAGAATGAAATCAAAGATATTAGAAGATGGAAAGATCACCATGGTCATGGGTCGATAAGATTAACATAATAAAAATGGCCACCTTATCAACAGCAATATATAGGTTCAATGCAAATCCCATCAAAATACCATCGCAATTCTTACAGACCATGAAAGAACAATCCTCAACTTCATATGGAAAAACAACAGCAATAGCAACAACCAACAACAACAATAAAACAGAATATTTAAAACAATCTTGTACAATAAAAAAACTTCTGGATATCATCATCCTGTTATCAAACTGCCCTACAGAGCAATAGTAGTAAATAACCACCTGAAATTGGCATAAAAACAGACAGGTTGATCAATAGAATTAAATTTAAGACTCAGAAACAAACCCACATACCTAGGACACTTGTGTTTCAACAAAGAAGCCAAACCCATACAATACAAAAAGGAAAGAATCTTCAACAAATATTGCTCTAGCTGGATGTCTACATCTAGAAAAATGCAAATAGACTCATATTTATCACCATGTACAAAATCCAAGTTCAAGTGGATCAAAGAGCTCAACAAAAAACCAGATACACTAAATCTAGTAGAAGAGAAAGTAGGGAAAAGCCTTCATTAATTGGTACAGGAGACAACTTTCTGAACAGAACATCAATAACTCAGGAACTAAAATCAACAATTAATAAAATGGACCTTATGAACCTGAAAATCTTCTTTAAGCAAAAGACACTTTCAATAGAACAATAGAGCAGCCTATACAATGGGAAAAGATATTCACCAACTCCACATCCAACAGAGGGCTAATATCCAAAATATATAAAGAACTCAAGAAAATAAACACCAACAAACCAAACATTCCAATCAATAGATGGGGTACAGAGCTAAACCGAGAATTCACAGCAGAGGAATCTCTAAGTGCCAGGAGGCACTTGAATAAATGCTCAACAACTTTAGCCATTAGGGAAATGCAAATCAAAACAACTCTTGAGATTCTATTTTATACCCATCAAAATGGCTAATATCAAAAACTCAGGTGACAGAGCATGCTAGTGAGGATCTGGAGAAAAGGGAACACTCCTCTATTGTTGGTGGGAGTTTAAACCTGTACAACTCTTTTGGAAATCAATCTTGCAATATTGGAAAATTAGGAATAGTTCTACCTCAAGACCCAGCTATACCACTTCTGGGCATATACACAAAAGGTTCTCCACCAAACCAAAAATTCATCAGCTCAACTAGGTTCAGACATATTTATTTGTAATAATCAAAAACAGGAAACAACCCTAATGTATTTCAACCCAAGAATGAATAAAGAAATTGTGATACATTTACACAATGGAACACCACTCAGCTATTAAAAAGAAGGAAATCATGAAATTTGCAGGCTTGTGTGTTTTCTTTCTTTTTTTTTTTTTTGCCCACCAAGTTTTTTATGCAGTTCAAAACAAGAGACACCAAGGTAGGACAGGTGATTTTGCTAAGGTGTTACAGATGACAGCGGTAAACCCAGCACTTGGGAGACAGAGGCTGATAAATAAGGAATTGTAGGCAAGGTTAGCTACAAAGAGTTCAAGGCCAGCATGAAATACATGAGACCCTATCTCAAAGAAAAAAAAAAAAGACAAGTTATGTTCCAGTGTGGAAGTCTCTGTAACCATCCCTGGACCTCAATCCAGTGGCTGGCAAAGACAGAAGAGTTTGAGGAGGGTACTTACTCATCAGGAACACTGCTATTTCTGGTCAGCAGATGAGAACAGGGTTTCACTTCTTCACAATCTGAATGACATCTTCATCTTCTAGCATATGGTCCTTACCCACTTTCTGAGGATTATGCTTCACAGAGAGACCCCAGACCAAAGGGTATTTAAATTCCTTGATAAGATTTTTGTGAATCTTCATGAAGAAATCTTCCACCATGGCCTGGAGTAGGGCAGTACCACTGGAGATGTGTAATCTGGTAATTGACCTTTGGGTTTGGTGTAAATTTCCACTAGTTTCAGATAGGTTCAGATCTTCTCCAACAGGTCATCAAAATTCCATTGGTGATGAGCAGAAATTGGTATGCTGTGAGGCACCTTATAGATAATATCCAATTCCTCAATGGAGATCTGACCATTTTTAGTTAATACATAGAGGCAAGGGGATACAAACTCTGTTTCCTTCTACCATGTCAATGAGGTCATCAGCTGTGGCATCACTTCAGAAACTCACATCAGCATTATGAATTTTGTATTCAGTCAGAATGCTCTTCACTCTTTCTGTATCTAGTTCACTCTGAGGGCAAGTGGCTGTGAGATTAACACCTCCCTTGTCTTTCTTCTTAAAATCAGTGTTGTGAGGGATGCTGTTCAATCTGTGGTGCTGATGGCGTGTGAGGGGACCTAGCTAGCATAAAGGCTGGCATGGCCTGGAGACCTCGTCACCATGAGTGGGACCTTAGCAAAGATCGCAGAGATGAAAGCCGAGATGGCTCAGACTCAGAAGAACAAGGCTACATTACACCACCTTGGGCTACTTAGGGCTCACCTTGCTAAGCTTCAAAGAGAACTCATCACTCCAAAAAGTGGCAGTGGTGGTGGCCCATGAGAAGGTTTTGATGTGGCCAAGACAGGTGATGCTTGAATTGGATTTGTGATTTTCTGTGGGGAAGTCAACTCTGCTAAACCTAGCAGGTGTATATTCGGAAGTAGCAGCCTATGATTCCACTGCTTTGACCACTGTGCCTGGTGTAATCAGATATAAAGGTGCAAAGATCCAGCCACTGGTGATATAATTGAAGGCGCCAAGGATGGGAAAGGTAGAGATCATCAAGTCATTGCAGTGGCCGCACATGCAATTTGATCTTGATTGTTCTCAATATCCTACAATGCTTTGGACATAAGATAATTGAAAATGCGTTGGCCTGTGTGTTTCCTAAGGTGAAAGAGCAAATATGGATTTGGATAGGAGGGAAGTGTGGAGCCTGACTGAATCCATCTTGAAAAAAGATTCCATTTTATATTAAGTTTGACTCAGAGCTGACCTCCAGTTCCAGAACAACAGCAATATTTACCCGACCTTGTATTCCAGGGCTGTTCCCTGGTCATCACCAGACAGCTCACTCTGAGAAAGCACCCAAAAAGTCTAAACAAACTTTCTGGTGTTCAAGCTAACCACAGCTGGTGAGTTAGTAACAACGAGCCAATCAGAAATGGACATGACTAGCTATCCAAATGTCATCCAATCTAATGGTAAAGAACCTGCTTCTTTGTCTGAGTCTCTATATAAACTCTGTACTTTTGGGTCTGGGGGCTCTCAACTCGAACTGCTGTGTCAGTGAGTGTTGAGATTCCAAGCTCTGAGCCTGAGTAAACAACCCTCATGTAGTTAAATCGGAGTTGGCTCCTAGGTGGTCTTTGGGGTCTCGAGAACAGGCAGAACATTTGGGGTTCCATCCACCCAGGATATCCAAGGTTATCAGAACTCCTGCCTGGAGGATTCAAACCAGCTGGTAAGCTACTGTATCTCTATATGTGTCTCTCTCTGTATATATGCCTGTCTATGTATATGTGAAAACCAGGGCGCCATTACTGAATTTCCAGTAGACTGGTATTGACCTTTACAGAAGATCTAGGGATGTGGGAGCAGTTGGGGGAGGGGAGACTGTATTCGGAATATATTGTACAAAAATGCCTATATTCAGTTACAAAAACCAAGAAAAAAATAAAATAGCTGTCTAGGATATTACATGGAAAGGAGAATAGTAAATATTTGTTATATGCATATTTGAAATACACTATTTTTTCATTTTAAATATATGCTAGATAGAGATACATTCTTACTTGATATTTTATTTATACTTATAGTTTTAAAACTGAGATAAGAAGCTCTACTGTTATATGAAGCAGATAAAAAAGACAAATATAGCTAAAACTGCACAGTACATAAAAATTAAACTTAACAACAATTTCTATGCTATTTTTAATATGATTGAAATATCCTGATTAGATGCCATACAAAAATCATGTATGATTCCATCACTAAAATGACTCTGTTGATATTTTTGAAGTCTACTTGTCTTATGAAAGAAACTGAAGTTTATTTACAATCTTCTCTAAAGATAGACTTCTCATAAATGACAGATTTCATTCAATTAATGTTTAGTTTCTAACTAGCTGCCTCCAAATTTACTGTTTGGTATGGCTCCATGGATATGGGGCTACTTCCTTAACAATCTATTTTTTCACTTACTCATGTAATATTACATTGTAATAACATTATTCTAAGATTGTACACTAAAGGAAGCCAAGGTAAATTCCTTCCTCCAATTTTCTTTCTCTTATGTGTATATGTGATATATATACACAGCAGAAGCAGGCAGATGTCTATGAGTTCAAGGCCAGCCTGGTCTACAAAGTGAATCCAGTCAGGGCTTGTTACACAGAGAAACCCTGACTTGAACCTCCCCCCCCCAAAAAAAAAAGTAAATAAGAAAAAATAAACAAAGAAAGGAAGAAAGAAAGAAAGAAAGAAAGAAAGAAAGAAAGAAAGAGAAAGAAAGAAAGAAAGAAAATATATCAGTTGGAGTAGTCATTTGGATTGAAAACTGTGAAGCTTCCTTTTGGAACTTAGATTTTCACTATCAGATACTTTTGTATGCATTTGTCCATGATGAAAAATAAAAAAAACTCAAGACTTTCAGAATTAAACAATTAGCTTAATATCCTCTTTTCTATTTCATGTCCATTACATGCAACATTTCTTGTTCTCTTTTGTATGTGTTAAGTTGTACCCACAGTTACATTTGTTTACATATATATGTTACTGTGTAGAATCAGCATTTAAGGGTAAGCTTGCAGTTCCTTTTTCTGATTGTGCAACAGATATAAGTATTTCATACATTTAAGACCACCAGTTTTCCTAAAAATTTTCTTAGTTAGAAGGGAAATGGAAATCAAAATGACTCTGAAATTCCATCTCACACCTGTCAGAATAGCTAAGATAAAAAACTCAAGTGACTGCACATGTTGACAAGGATGTGGAGAAAGGGGAACATTCTTCCATTGCTGGTGGGAGTACAAACTTGTATAAAGACATTGGAAAACAATCTGGCGCCTTCTAAGAAACATGGGAATAGTTCTACCTCAAGACCTAGTTATATCACTCTTGGGCATATATGAAAAATATGCTTCACCAAATCACAAGGACATTTTCTCAGCTATGTTTATACCAGCTTTATTTGTAACAGCTAGAATCTGGAAACAACTCAGATGTGCCTCAAGTGAGGAATGGATAAGGAAATTGTGGAACATCTACACAATGAAGTAGTACTCTGCAATCAGAAACAAGGATATCATGAAATATCCAAGCAAATGGATGGAACTAGAAAAGATCATCCTGAGTGAGCCAATAGACACCCATGGTATTTACTCACTCATAGAGGATATTAGCCATTAAGTATGGGACAACCATGCTACAATCCACAGATCAAAGAAACTAAGTAACAAGGTATGCACAAGGGATTATCCTTGAATCCCTCTAAGTAGAGGAAATAAAACAGACATCTAGTGGATGAAGAGAGGGATCCAGGCAGGACCCAACATTACTGCCATCCAAGAAGCTTTATCTATTTGAAAAGGAAACAGATGCAAAGACCCACATTTAAACATTAGGTTAAAATCAGGGAGTCTTCAGGAAGAGTCAGAGGAAGGTTTGAGGGAACTGGAGAGATCAAGGACACCACAAAGAGACACACATAGCTAATTAACTGGGACACAAGGGGGCACATAAAGACTGAAACAAAAACTAAAGAACACACAAGGACATGTCCTAGACACACTACACATAAGAAACAGATGGACTGCTTGGTACTCAAGTGGATCCCCCACAACTGGAACAGGGCTATCTCTGACTTGGATAAGCTTGCATCCCTCTATACCCTATTTTCCTAGCTGAACTGCTTTGTCTTGCATCAGTGGAAGAAGAGGCAATTAGTCCTTATAAGATTTGATATCCCAAAGTAGGTTGGTACCAGGTTGGTGGGAGAGCATGGGGGAAGTGGGTGGGAGGATGAGATTAGTATGAGGGAAGGGAATGGTGATTGGAATGTAAAGTAAACAAATTAATAAAAAAACGTAAATGATTCAAGCTTATTAACCTAATTCAATTCCCTGCCTCTGTGTTACTCTATTCCACTACAATAAATTATCAAATATGAGGGGTCTTTATAAGCAACAGAAATCTTTTTACACAGTTCCATAAGCTGAAAGTTCAAAATATATTTGTTGTCCTCTGGTCCATCATTTTTAGACTAATGCATATGATAGACAGGGCGAGGTGACTTTCTGAGGCTTCTTCTATTGGGTTAACCCTATTCACTATCTTAAGATTTAATCACCTCAATAAGGGTATTGCCTTCTAAATTTGAAACATAAATAAGCAGGAATGAGGAACAAACATTCAGCCCACAGCATACAGCAAAATAGAAATATATTATAGAATAATCACCTTTGATAATACTCCTAGACATTGAGTATTACTGTATTAATGTTATATGTAGGAAAATGATGTTTTTGTTGATTAGCAAGCTTGCTTCAATCAATTTAGACTAGCCAAAAATATTTCAGAGAGAGAGAGTGTGTGTGTGTGTTTCTGTTAGGCACCTATTATTATGTAAAAAGTTATGTGTTGATATTTTAATTTACATGGTAGATAAAAATAAGAGTAGTTGTATACGTGAAAAATTTCAAACTAGGAGTATTCTGTATATTAATCATCTAAATGTGGTGATCATCGCAACAAAGCTGAAAAAGCAGATGTATTAAAGGATATTTAACTTAGCTTTTACATGCATAGCCTAAACTGCATTACATTAACTAAAGACAGCATCCTGAATGAGAGACATGACTTGATCTCTTATTTACAATCATCAAATACTGAATTAGTGTAATGTGTTTCCAAATAGACTTGTGTGTATAACTGACAGATCTGAAAGGAGACATATTTTGTTATTCCAAGCAAACAAATTTAAGAACAGAAAACATATGACAATATGAATATAGATTACATGTTTAGTGAATGGTATTTTATCAAATCTGGGTAAAATCAGATACTGAGTGTACACTTTACCTCATAAGAAATTGCTCATAAAACCTTGGCCATAGAGGACCTTAGAGAGCATAGAATGAATATTGTTATTCTGAATGTGACAGTTGGCTACAAACTTCTCATTTATAATCAGATATCCCTCCTGTCACTGAGGTTCACTAAATTTTCCATTTACATAGTATATATGCATATTTTGATGACTCAGAACATAGTAAACCTTCATATTTCTAATTGGTTAATCTCCATGATTTGTGATTGTACCATTCTTTGACCAAGATTATTTCACTGCCATATCACCCTGGAATCTTATCTTTTTTTTTCTATTAACCCAATTTATTAGATAATAGCTAGACACTATTGAATTATCACAATCTTCCTTCAAGGCCTGTTCTTATACTTTTTGTGGTTTTTCTTCTTGTTTTTTTGCTGGTAGCTAACTGCTCCTTTTTATTTTAATTTTCTCAATTATTACTTCAGGTTACATTACCATGGTGGTGTCCTCTTTCCACCACCCCCCAGTCCCATCCTCCCACCCTCGGCCCCCTATCACTTCCATCCTACTCCTCTGGAGTGGAGTATCCCTTCATAACAGTCCCTTGCCCCAGTTCAGCAGTCATATGAGGGCCAAGAGCCTCCTTATACACTGGGGGTGTACAAGGCAGCACCACTAGGGAAAAGTGTCTCACTGACAGGAAAAAGTCTATGTTCATGTTCCTTTTGGTGCATTCATTGTAGTATAGTTATCCTGTACTATATGGCTAAAATCTGACTATGAGTGAATAGATGCCATGTGCATCCTTCTGAGTCTAGGTTAGGTCACTCAGGATGAGCTTCTCTAGTTCCATCCACTTGGCTGAAAATTGCATGATTTCGTTGTTTCTGATAGCTGAGTAGTATTCCATTTTGTAGATGTACCATAGTTTTTAATCCATTCTTTGGTTGAGGGACATCTGGGTTCTTTCCAATTTCTAGCTATTACAAATAAGGCTGCTATGAATATAGATGAGGAAACTTCCTTGTGGTTTGATGAGGAATCATTTGGTTGTATACCCAGAAGTGGTATGGCTGGGTACTGAGGCAAAGCTATTCCATGTTTTCTAAGATATCGCTAGACTAACCTCCATAGTGGTTGCACAAGCCTACACTCCCACCAGCAATGGAGGAGAGTTCCCCTTTCTTCACACCCTCGTCAGCATGTGCTGTCATATGAGCTTTTGATCTTAGCCATTCTGACAGGTGTGAGATGGTATCTCAGAGTCGTTTTGAATTGCATTTCTCTGATGATTAAGGATGTTGAGCATTTCTTCAAGTGTCTCTCAGCCATGAGGAATTCCTCTACTCCAATCTACACTTTTATTTTCTAGTCATTGCTAAAAATATATTATGTACTCATTCATCTCACCCTAGCATTATAAAGTATTTTCATAAGTTTTGAATATTTAAAGGAGAAAACTAATGGGTGGCAGAGCTTACCAAGAGAAATTAACAGAAATTAAAGGATCTTATCTCTTACCCAAAGTCCTTTACTCACAACACATCTATCATAATGAAACTTTGATTCTGGTCTAAATTACAAAATACTACTTCCCACTTCCTTGAGGTCCTAAAGATGTGAGAACATTCTGATATCTATTGCAGAGCTACTTTTGTATTTATATTTGCCCTCTGACCAACTCTTCTCTATTACACTCTGACCTGCTCAGACCTCTGTTATCAATGGTTCTATAAGAAATCTTAGTCTTTTCTTCTGAACGCTACATTGTAAACACCTACTCCCAATGGAATTTCTCCGCAAACTTCTGTCTGGACCTGCTTGTTCATTTAAGATGAGAGTTTTCAAACTCTTAATAAGGAATGTAGCATTCCCAAACTAAAAACATGCTAAATAGAATGATTAATTAATTAATTGAAGCAATGTGTGATATCCCATACATACTAAAATGTCATTTGGTTTCCAAAAAGTAGAAAACTCAAATAATTGCTCATCCACTTTCTTGTAGTAAAAAGAATTACAAATTTTGATCAATCCTTTTGTTTGGTTAGTTTCCTCCCTCTAATTCATTCCATGGTCCAAGTCCAGGGAATGGTACCACTTACAGCTAGGCCAGTACTTAGCACATCAACTAACCTTAATCAAGACAATTCCTCACAGGTTTTTTTACGGAAACTTATCTCCAAGGAAACTGTAGCTCCTCTCAAGGTGACCAATTACTCAGAGCAGTCACCACACTCTCCTTCCTTACTGAAATAGTAATGTGACATGCTGAAGTCCCAGCCCTGATGACTATTCACTTTATCTGTGATCTAAATTAAACACTTCCTTGCTTCAATGGCTATTGTCATAGTATTTTGGCATAGGGAACAAAAAGTAAGTGATTTATTAAGGAATATGGAGTAAGATTCAAAACACCTTGTGGGATTTTTGATTACAGTTGATCTCACAATATAAAAATTTTCAGAAAACATTGTGTTTTACTTTTTGTAATCAACAGCATGGTTGATGACCCTGTCCATGGGAGAGTGAACCGTAATTAAAGATTAGTGTTTATCTGCAAATTTCACATTTCTGTAGAGAAAGTATTCTTCAGGTCTAAAATTTGGGCTTAATGTAAGTTCTGTGTCCATCCTTTTTCATGATATATATTTGGCATTTTAAAATGTCTGGATTTTTGAAGTCTACCTGAAATGAATAAAAATAGGATGTTCCAGGCCTTTAGTAACTTCTAATTTATAACTTTATTATGGTTAAGATCAGACATACCTTGATTTTATTACAAAAGACATCTTCCAGGAAACTACCTCTTGACAAAGTTGAATTTTAAAAATTTTAATTGCCACAATGTTAGTTTTTAATGACAAGTAAAAGTGGCATATTTAAGATATAATGACAAATGAATGCATTTGTGCATATTTATAGAAACTCAGATTATTCCATGATTGAAAACAATACGGGGACCCTACTTTCTATTACGTATAATATTTAGTACTGAAAATCTCCAAGGACCATAGTAGATAAGTTCATATTCAGCAAGAACATGGAACAATGTATGTCATTTAGTATGCATGTTGTCATCAACCGAGAATGTTTTAAATATACTTTTTTCAATATGAATATGTCCAGAAATTATTCAGTTTTTTCATTCATCATGTACTGTGTCAAATTATATTAAATACAAATATGTATGTTTAAGCTTAGCCTAAATTTTTGTAGAAATATATTGTTTCCATGGAAATTCATATTTTATCCCTTATGTTTTGATGATCATTTTTTTCATTCTGCTCAGCAAAATATCTTTCACTTTACTGTGAAAGGAAAATATTTTGTGGATCTAAGCACTGCTTAGTTATTGTCTCTATCTGCAGTATAGCACAATACTAGATCACAAGAGAAGCAAACCTCATACCCTGGGGTTTCTTATTACCCTTAAAAATAAATCCATTCATACTCTTCTCTGCACTTCTTATAGAAAATGTTTATTGTTGCTTTTTGTTTTAATCACTAGGAACTACAAATTCCAGGAGATAGATTCTTCTCCCTTTGACATGACATTTAAATGTTATCCTTAATTTTTATATATAACATAAGCTAACTTATTTGTATATATAGCAGAGTACATGTTTAGTTTAGCAAAATGTAGATTGAAAGGGTTGGACTTATATGTATATATATGTGTGTGTGTGTGTGCTTAAATGAAGGCCGGAAAAATAAATCACTATGTAAGAACACTTTTAGTCTTGCAAGAGAATTTCTGAGATTTGCCAAATAAATATGTTTGCTCAAAACCATCCATATCTCCAATTCCATACAATTTGATACCCTGTTCTGACCTCTACCAGAAACATATGTGGTACATATACATTCATGTATAGAAAACATTCATACATAAAAAATAAAACATATAAATCTATTTCCTTTTTTTATCAGCTCAAGGGAACTTTTTAATGCAAATAACAGACCCTTACAAAATCACAGCAAATCAAAATGCAGAGTTTTGTAGCCCCTGTCCAAATAGATACATCTACAAAACATTCCGGCACTAGACCTACAGCTCTGGGTAGAAAAATTACAGAAAAATGGGGCTGGAAGATTTAAAAAGCCAAGGATTCAGAGATTTTGATGCGAAATTCTGAAACCTAATAATATCAGAAATCACACCCATAAACTATCATGAATTTGACTACTGAACACTAACTGAACTAGGAAACAATAGAGTTGTCAAAGTGAATGCTGAAATCCCATGAACTCTAAAACCTACACAGAGAACTACAAGCAACAACAACAACAAAATGCCAAAAGTTGGAGAAATAATCTTTTCCTGGGAAGAACACAAAATTTTGTAATCCAATACCAAATGATCATCCCGCAGACACTTATATGAGTAATATTAAACTGATCAGGTTAAATTTACTCATATACATTCATAGACACTTCAGTAATTCTCTTGGTTTCCATACTGATCTTAACTTTGAAATAATGACCCCATTGCTGAAGATATCACATATTTGAGACATATATCATAAAAATCAATCTGGAATTGTTCAAGAAGCATTTTCCTTACTGGTCAGTTTTCATTGTTGTTGGAGATACCATGCATGATCCAAGAAGGGAAAAAAATCATCAATCTTATCCAGCTGTGATAATTGTGAACTATAGTAATGACTTACCTGACATACATCCACTGGTATGATGGTGGCACAAATGTCATGGGAGTACCCACCAAGTTTCTATTTTGATTTAAAGCCCTCTTTACAAGGAAAAAAATATCTGATAAAGTAGCTGGTGTCAAAAACATTTGGCGAGAAGGTCATATGCCCATCTACCACTCCATGGATTTAAGAGGAAAAGTGAGTACACAAATTTTGTTGGGTATAAAATAGAGTGTAGATATTTGGAAAGATGATGAAACACAAAATGTTACAAATTCCCAAATACAAATATGTCAAAATAAAAGAAATTATAAAATTTTATAAATGAAATAGGATCATCAAAAAGAAAAAGTTTCCTTTGTTCACGATTAACATATTTCCCTTTTAAATTTGATTACAAACTAGACTTTGCTTCGTGTTCAGTTTCTTGGCTTTTCCTTTCACATGAGTATAAATGTTTTTAGAACTTTGTTAGGAAAATTTTAAATTGGTCTTAGAAGTCTCCCAAGAAAAACTTTTATTTAAATTTATATTTTTATTTTGATGTCCACTCAAATTCATGATTCTTCATCTCTGATTGTTGTCTGAATCCATGCACACACACACACACACACACAATGCACACACATGTACACACACACACGGACACACACATGCGCACTACAAACCCTATTTATACTCACATATACAAGGGTTTAGGGATGACTGACTGGATAACATACCAAGGTATTCATCCTTGAATCAGACTAATTCTTCCATTCTCAGTAGTCATTTATTGCCTATGACTGTTTACCTAGGTGTTGGGCCTTGTGAAAATTTCACAATCCATTGGCATATCAATTAGCATTGTAATCTGTCAAGTCTTGCTTAGGCAATCATATTGTTGAGTTTTATGGGTGCAACTTTCTTGTCCTGGTTAGAAGACATTCTCTTGAAGCAGGCATTCTGGTTATCTTGTTTTTTAAATACACTTTTTCTCTGAGTTTGAATGTTATGGGTCCCACTGCATTTAGTTGTATCAGTTGGGCCTGGGTACCCCATAGTCAATTATTCTCCTGATCTTAACCATGTAGGAATCTCTGTAACTGTCTCTTTTTTCTTCCATCAAGAAACTTTTGATGAGGAGTGAGATCTATGCTTAGCTGTGTATTTATATTTTCATGTTAATTATGGACAATGCTTTATTCTTTTCAATAAGTTAGGAATTTGTATTGGGGGGGGCTTACAAAACAGGATCCCTGTGTATCACTGGCTGCCCTGGAACTCATTCTGTACTCCAGGATGGCTTTGAACTCACAGAACTCGGACTGCCTCTACTCCCTGAGTGCTGGAATTAAAGACGTGCACCACCACACCCAGTTATTGTGACCATTTTATATTTCATATTTGAAAAATTCTTGAGAAGGAAGCATTTCTATATATTATAATCCACAATAATGATCAATTTCCTAGCATCACAGAGTGCTGCTAAAATCATATGCCAATTGTGATTGAACAACTGATGACTCAGTATACAAAGTAGGGTACGGTGCAATCCAAATTAGTTTTGAAAAAAAAAGAAAACACAGTTCCAGTAACTGATATGAATAAATGTGGAATTCATATAGAAAGTAATTTATGAAACTTAGGATCAAAATTATGTAAGCAATTATTACTACATATCTGTTAGGAAGAATAATTCAAATACCTATTTACTAGAAGAAAAACTTTATTTATTTAAATATCTTTGATATAAGGAATAATTTACTAAAATAATCCAAGCTTACTAAGGTATAGTAACTCAAATATATGTTACTAAAATACATTTTCAAAGTATTATTTGCAGAATATTTTTGATTTTTAAAAATTATTAATCAATATTCAATTATGAAAATATTTTAAGTTGTATATAATATAAAGGCTTACACTTATGCAATTTTTGAGTTTCAATTGTTAAATAAATATAGTATGTAATAATTATTAATTTTGAAAATACCCTATATATCGATCAGTCTCATATTCAACTTATATTGCTTTCTTTTGATCTTTTCTGAAGCTGGAAATACAAATGTAGTTATGTAATGAAAGTGTGTAAATTATCTTCTTGGTTTCTCTGTTTTACTGAAAGATGTTTAGGTCTAATTTAACGATACCCAGACCTTACTCCACGAATGAGTGGTAAACTCAAGTACTGGAATTTGGGAACAAAGCTCTATTCACAGAAACAAGGTTTTTTTGGTTTGTTTTTGTTTGAGAAAGTCATAGCTATAGATATATTTACCTGGAGATTATTTTTCTAGTTTGAAATAAAAATTTGCAGAAAACATTAAATCTACATAACATAAAACACTAATACAGGGAACATGCCACTAATGTATTTCATTTTGTTTTTTTCATAGTATTTTTATTTGATTGTTTGAGCATAACTTTAAGTATTTTCTGCTTAAATTTAATTTTTTAATCCCATTCACTAAACTTAATACTCGGTTGGAATCATTTAAAGACACTTCTATAATTCAATGCCTAAGACTTATAATGAGTTTATACAGTTTTTTCAAACAGGTGACATCTTTTTAAACAATTTTATAATGAAACATTAGCACCGTATTTCTTGCAAAGTCTGCACAATATATAATTGTTAATAGAGGAACAAATATGATAAAGGAAAGAAATCACAGCAGGATTCAGCTTTCCAGTGCTACCCAAGCATGACTAGACATGAATTCTGAGACTTATTATTATTTATGCTTATAAGCATAATTGATCTGGAGCTGTAAGTACAGGTGTTTGTCAGTTGCCCAATGTGGGTGTTGGAAAATAAACTTTGTTCCTCTGAAAGAACAGCAAACATCCTCACCACCAAATCATCTCTGTAGCTCACAGAATTTATTAATTAAATCTGAGGGCAATATGGAATTCATAATGAGACCCTGCATCCATTCTCAGGATAATTCTGAAATGCATTGTCGTTCTGATAGTAGTTTTGTTTAATTTCACTAGAAATTTTTTTCTGTCTTCATTGATTATGTCTGAATTTTATAACTGAGAATGGTCTTCACCTCTTGCGATATTTGTTTAATAATCACTATTGCCTAGTGTTCTGTTTAACTATCTAGATAGGTTTATGAGTTAAAAAATATTCAGAAAGATTAAATACACTATGTTGAGAGAGCAAATCTAACCAAAAATACAATATATAAATCACTAAATTAAGTGTGAACAAATTAACTAAATTATTTATTTATTTATTTAAATACTTAGTCTCAGTACCTGTAAATATTACTGGTGGTATTTTTAACTAATTACTTGATAATTTTAGAAAACATGATTTCTACATGTCTTTATAATGCAATCTTTTGCCAAAGACAAAAATATTCCTAATAGTTAAAAAGTTATAAACTCATAAGATATACCCCTTATGGGTCTCATTTTTTACTCTCTCATGCTCCATGGAGTCTTGTGCTTCACTTAAAAAAACCAACGATAAAAGGCTGAAGTATTTATCACAGTCCCAGTTTACATAAAACCTCAGCACTTTCTCAGTATTAAGTTCAGTTCCAAAGTAAATTTCCTTATAAGTTTTCAAAATGTAAATGAGACTGTAGGCCTCTCAGTGTATCCGTCCAGTCATCTTTCCTTTTTTGTTGTTGTTGTTTTGGGTTGTTTGTTTGTTTGTCTTTTTGTTTTTGTTTTTGTCTATGTATTACTTCAAGTTATATTTCCATCACAGTGCCCTCCTTCCACCCCTCCCTGTTCCAGCTTCCCACCCTTTCCTCCCTCTCCCACCCATCCAGCTCCTCCGATGTAGGGGATGTAGGGTGTTCCTACATATCAGCCCCTCTCAGTTCAACAGTCATATGAGGGCTAAAAGCTTCCTCTAGCACTGGGAGCTTACATGGTAGCACCCCTAGGGCAAATTGTCCCATTAATATGTAACAAAGTCTATGTTCCTGATCCTTTCGGTGTGCTGGTTGTAGGATAGTTATCCTGTACTTTATGGCTAAAATCCAAGTATAAGTGAGTAGATGTCATGTGCATCTTTCTGAGTCTGGGTGAGCTCACTCAGGATGAACTTGTCTAGTTCTGTCCATTTGGCTGAGAATTGCATGACTTCCTTCACTGAGTAGTATTCCATTGTGTAAATGTACCATAATTTCTTTTATCCATTTGTCAGTTGAGGGTTATCTGGGTTGTTTCCAGTTTCTAGCTATTACAAATAAGGCTGTTATGAACATAGATGAGGATATGTCCTTGTGGTTTGGTGAGGAATCGTTTGGGTGTTGCCTTTTATAACTGATAACATATAAGGTAAAATGATAGAAAAAATTACTGACTTGTAATGAAGACTAATGTAAAAGAAACAAGCTAAAGCCAAATGCTAGAGAAAGGACACTATTTATGATTATGATTCAGAAAGATGCTTAACTATCTTCAATAGAGTATTGTTTAAAATAAATAAATACTCTGTGCATCCAGGAACTACAGCAGTGAAGTGAAATGCTACCATTTGCCTTTAATCATCTTGATAACTAATTTTGTTTACTTTCTTTTAATTAGAAGAGTATGATTTTGAAAGTGAAGTTTGTTGTAAGCAATACCTCAAAATAAAAATTAAATAAAATAAGTTCATGAACAAAATCTACTTGAAATGACATACTCAAATTTCTTAGAACTTTGTAAACCATTGTGTACCTCCACACACAAACAAAATTAGTCCACAATCCCTAATCCCACTTTATTCTCCTGATGTCACCATCAGGTTCAATTGGTTAGCATTACAGAGGGTAAAGTGGAACACATTAAGGACTAAATAATTTCAAGCTAGAAACTTCACTATACCAATGAATTTAAATATAAAAGTCTCATGAGTATTGTATATGCGAGTACTTTATATTTTATATATCCAAAATCATTTGACTGCTCCTTGTACAATGTTATTCTGACAAATATTTCCTGAACACTGCCAAACCAAATGGTGATTATATCAACATTTAAGTACTGGCCTCTAGCACAAAGCATGTGTTGGGGTTTGTGGAAAGTTATGCATCTCACCCAGGGTCCTCTGCATGTTAGGTAAGAGCCCTATCCTTAGGTCCATCTCAGCACTTGCTTTTATGAGACAGGGCTTGCCTTCTATTGCTGTTTGCTTCTAAATTTCTAACCCTGTACCTCTTGTGTGTCTCAACAACAAGGAAGTACCAGTAGGCCAGAATGAAAAAGCCTTCAGAGGCTTATCACAGATTTCTTCCTTTTCCCCCTGTATAGTTTTCATATTTCCTTCATTCACCTCACAACATGAATCTCTATATAAGTTGATAGAATGTATTTATTATTGCAATTATTATACTTCAATAAATGAACATTTAAATTATTAATATTTGACACAATAATTAGCATGGCATTAATATAAGATGAAAATATATAATGATGCCACTGGAATATCTGTAATTTGCATTCTTTGTATGTGTATGTGTTTGTATGTGTTCTTAGGTGTGTGATGTATGTGGCATATAAGGAGTTTTACCACATAATGCAATGGAATGTATAAAGAGTTTTCTCATTAAGTAGTTATTAAACCATTATTTGAGTAAATTGACTTTTTCTCCTTTTTAGCAAGATCCAGACTTAAATTCACTAGTTTGAGGCCTAATCAATACTCTGCTCACCGATCCATTAATCCTCTTCCACTGCTTTTCTCTCTCATCCTTCCAGAAAGCTGTTCACTGTTGTTACCTCACAGCAGATAATTGATTTTCCAAGGTAATAACTTCAGAGGCTTATCGCAGATTTCTTCCTTTTCTTCAACTGCAGGATCCAATCAAGTTTTGAGACATAACTCTCATTTCTGATTATCTAAAACAGGTCATTTAGTAGTTCAAAGTAATGGAAAAGAAACAAAACTAAAAGATAAAATGAAGAGAATGATGCAGGAAGAAAAAATGAAAATCAACTCTACATTTTCAAAGTCAAATAATTAAGAGACTACAAATAGATGATATTAAATTTTGAATTAATTCAACGATTCCTGAACAGAGATGTTCAGGGATATTGAAAGAATTGTATTTCATATGATGAACATGAAAATGTACACAGACAGGAAACATTCAAAATCATACTATACCAAAAATTGATAAGCCAAGGTTTATGAAAACTGGGCTGAAATTTCAATACTAGCATGTCCTCACTAATTTTGAGGTTCAAAGTTTCCCTTCAGTTCTGACATGGCACTCACACATCCAAAATAGTAATTTGTTCTACTGGAATTCTTGTATGTAACAACTCTATACTGTTGATTGGCTTCTTTTCTTGATGTCTAGTTTCTAGTGGTATTTTTAGGTTAATTTAAGAAGTTGAGTCATTTCCATAAATACTTATTTTCAGTTAAAAAAACTGTATAAAGTATTGTGTTGATGAGAGTTTCAGCATACAAATATAATTTTCCCTATTCTCATTTGTAAACTTTATTCATAAAAGAATAAATATTATACTTAAAGGACGTGGAGGTAATTTGTTTGTTTCACTTTTCTACAGACATAGCACAGAGACTTGAATGGTAAAAAAATTTGTCTATTTAGAAGCTCACTGGACAGAAAGTTAGACTGAAATATTTCCTCATGGCATTTATCACACAAAAGCAATTCTGCAGTAAGCTCAGATTGTGTCTGTAATAAGCAGACATTCTTGGTACCAGTGACACCTGGTTGGTCAACCAGAGTGGCCAAGGGAAGGGATATGTAGATTATGATATTGATAAAGGAACACTGAGAGTAGAAGGGGGGAGTTTAAAAAGAAGATTGAATGGCTACAGTTTGCTGTCTCTGTGATATGACTCTCCTCGCTATGTTCAATTTTAAGCTTCCAACAGTTTAGAAATGAGATTATAAATTCTTAAAAATTTAGTGATTATTTCAAGCAATTACATCCAGTTCCAGCACATCACTATTATTACCATGAATTGTTGGCATTCTTTGAGGCAGAAATATTGATTGGATTCTGTAATGAATTTTGAACATCTTTTCCTAATAATTTGATTCTCTACAGATCTTTTGTGAAATACACACACACAAACACACACACACACACACACACACACAAATAAACATATATATGTTGCCTTTACTCATTTCTTCAGTTCTATAACTGAAACAGTAAGCTTTGCAATCATTGTGTATACTCTCAAACAAAATATGTAATAACTATGGTTTTTAGTTACTGTGGTTTGATTCTTAAATATCATCCAACATGCTTAAGTTTTGTGTGTTTTTACTTTGTGGCTGGTGGTGATTTGGGGGACTGTGGAATATTCAGGAATGAGTTCTGGAACTCTTTAGTAGGTCATAAGTCATGAGTATTTAGAGGTTCTGGTTTGGCCATGTCTCAGCTTCTTTCAGCTTCTTAGTCTACTTCCATGTGATGAGTTATGACCTGGTGCTCCTTCCTAAAGGGACTGAGTCACATGCCCATGACCCTTGCTTTGATGCACTGCAGCCATCTGAAACCCTGTGCACAAATGAACTTCTCCTTTGTTTCTGCCAGACAATTAGGCTACAAACATAATTAATATTCAAATCCTTCATCAAGTTATGAACAATGTGCTAAAGATTTTTCCATTGTTTGCAATTTATACTTATATGCACATACTGGATGAATTGTGAGTAGTATTTGCATTTCTTATAATGTTTCTATACTGACTTCACTATTAGTAAATTAGTGAACTAGTGTCACATATCTTAAATTCTGAGTGTAATAATGATCGCATCATTATTATTAACTAATATGATAAGAATGCAATCATAGCATGAAAAGTTTGATAAATTTTGAAAATATACTTGTCATATTTTAATTAAAATATTAGAATTTTACTCCATTAGAAAACATACTATTTTTTCATCTGTGTCTTCATCATTAGGATACAAACAGAGTTGGTACATACACTTTAACTTTGGTAACCGTGGCTATGAAGAGACAGGTATATAATGGTCATATGTATACATACATACTTCCTAGTGCACACTTAGATTTTCTTGGCATCATAAGTACAGAGAAAAATGAGAGATGTCTTACTATTCAAGTAGATTAGTCATACATCATATTTTACTTGATAAAATATATCCAGAATAATATTTTTTGTTAGAATCAGCACTGAATACACATAATTCCAGAACTCTAGTATTAGAGGCAGAAGAATTTTGTGTTCCAGGGCAGCCTATGCTGTATCTTAAAAAACTTTCTTAAACAAGCAAACCTGAAGATATCTCTGCATGGAGTGTTTTTGGTAGTATGCCACTGGTAGGCTGACTTTTCTTCCCTCACTCTATGTAAAGATTATGATTAGACCAATCAATGTGTATCCTGAACTTCCAAGGCTTGTAAATAAACCAAGATCTAAGTGTTTGTGCCAATGAATATTGATGGTCATTACATATTTCTAAACATTATTTTTATAATTAGATTTGATAAAATCCTTTCCCTCATATATATTAATGGGAAATCTTCAAACATCATTAAAAAAAGAAAGAAAACACCTTAGAATTGGAACTTTGTTAGATTTTCATCTTTGTTTTCTTTAGTTCTGTCTGGAACCTCAAAGGTCATTGAGTGATTACTTCACTCCAGAAAATTACTTTGTACATTCATCATGAAAACCCAGATGAGAAATAGATGTTAAAATGAGAATTTCTACCCACCAAAAGATTTTCTCCTCAGTAAACCTAGATCTCAAATATTACAGTTTGCAGGGAGATCTATCCTGCCTGTGACATGACTGGCTTGAGTATTCCATTCATCATGTCTTTCCTTAAAACTCCTCTTAGTGAATCAGCCTTTTTTCTTCCATTGTGAGAAAACTGATGTTGCTAGGATCTATGGGAAATTGGGTCAGCAAATCAGGAAACACTGACCTGTTTTAAACAAAAATCAAGTTTTGAGTTCTTTTAGCTCTTTTTGTTCTTTAGGCCAAAAAGTGTAAATCATAGTTGGAAAAAAAAATCAAACTGATTTCTTTCTTCATTTTGGGTACCTTTAGACCTCCTATCTTTTTCTCTGAACTGCTTAGTAAGTGAAAAATGAAAACTTTAAAAAAAAAACACAAAACCATATATTGTCCGTTACTAACTGCCAGAAAAAGTGTATTGGTCAAGGTTCTCTTTTGCTTTCTATTTCCTATGGGGTTAGGTGGCTATTATATGTGGAAATTACTTATGAAAATACAGTGTGAGCATTTTCATTATCTGAATTTGGCAAACTTGGGAGATCAAAATGAGGCAATGGCACAGTTTCAGTGTAAGTCAAGGTCAAGCTGGTATGGGGCAAGATGAGCAGATCTTAGTATTCAGGATTCTGTCTAACAAAAGTCTAGAGTTTTCTGCAGAGACAGAAGGAAGCTAGAGTGACTTCTTCCTCACTAAGTCTTCTATTAAAAAAATAGCCAATCTATTAAAAATATCTGCGGAGTGTCCATATAACACCCTAATCCAAATGGTTTATCCCTAAACACAGGTTTATAATCAATGTTTTGAACATGAAGTTTGGAAATTACTCAACAATTTCAAAAAGCATGTGTGTAGCATTTAAGAGTGTTTGTAATTTGATTTTGTACAGTAATGGATAATTCAGATATACAATTTCTAAGGATTCATACATTATTTGTGACAAATGGAATGTTGATGGGTATATGCCTTCATACTAATGAAACCAGGCACACTGAGCAGAAGGCAAAATTACATTTTAGAGGCTTGTGATTTTATTTTCATTAATTTTGTTGATTGAGCACACATATAATATGTTTTGATCAATTCATCACCATTCCCACCCTTTATATGCTGACTATTAGAATCCATAACTACAATTCCCTCCAAATTCCATGTGTATTATCCAACTGGTCTCTTTCTCTCTCATCTACTTAGTGAAATCAGTATGTGCATGACTGTAGTAGGATCATATTCTAGTTCACGGACAGCCACATCTCTGAACAAAATTGTCTCTCCCTCACCTGGTACCCATTAATGCTAAGAAACCAAATAATCTAATAAAAAAATCGGGAAAAGACCTAAACAGGGAATTCACAAAGGAGGAATTCCTAAAGGCTGAGAGACACTTGAAGAAATGCTCAGCATCACCATCACTCTTCTTTCCCAGATCCACTCTTTCTCTACTTCCCTTCAGAAAAGGTAAGACCTCCCAGGGATATTAGTTAAACCATATTAAGAATATGATTCAGGATTTAGCCCTCATCTCCTGTCTGATGACAAATATAAATGAATGATAGGTGCTTCTCTGGATAGGTGGCTCTTCTTCTGGAAAATATTATTTCCTTGGGAAGAGTGAACCATCTAACATATATTAGGGTTTTAAATTATGTAAATATATTTTTATTAATGCTCAGAATTTCATGCATGTATATTACATATTTTGATCATATCCACCCCATCTTCACTCTTCAACTCCTTTCAGATCCACTTCTCATTTTTCAAATATCTCTCAACTTTACATTCTATTGTTTTTATAAATCACTAAGTCCAGTTTATGCATTCTCTGCACCCATGGATATGAAGCCTTTGAATGAAGTGTCAACATACCAACTGGCACACACTTAGGGAAAACGGATGCCTCCTCTCCCACAAGCTCTCATGTCACTAGTTGTCCAAGCTAGTGCTGAGCATTCGAGCCTCTTTTCTTTCCATGCTAGGATGTTCACCAGCTTCATCTCGTTCATGACCTATGCAGGCAGCCCTATCTACCTGGAGTTCATGAGTGCAGAGTTTCTATCACATCCAGAAGACAGTTTCACTCTGACCCTCCCAGACATCTAACACTTATAATCTTTTTGCCACTTATATGTTTTTCCCTAAGATTCAGGAAAGTGGTATAATAAATATTTGACATTTATATACGAACACTTCACTGTTACCATGACTATTTGTGTATTTCTGTATTAAACTCTGTCCACCACACAGAGGAACTTTTGTGATGAGATTTGAAAACTGCAGTAAGGTATGGATACTGAGAAGAGAGTTCCAAGAGAAGTTTGACCTGTAAGCATTCCACAAAATAGTAGCTAAGATTTAGAGCCCCCCTACCATTAGTTCTCGGCAAGATTTACAGAACTACAGATGCATTTTATTTTGTGGAAAGGAAATTAAATCCAATCACAAAGTGTTTGGGCACCTCTATATCATTTGTGCCACCATGGCACCATGAGCAAAAATTGCACCGTTGTCATGCCAGTTATTACTGTAGCTCATGATGTTCATAGACTGGTATGCCTAAAGATAAATTTCTCTCCAGATGTTTGTGTTCTACCTTTTAGTAGTACAAAAACTATCCAACAAGTAGGACCCTTTCTGACTTTAGTTTTCTGTACCCTATGACCAATGTACATGAATCTTCAGCATGAGGGTATTACCAATAATTTCTACTGGGGAACCAAGAGCATGGCAATGACTTGTATTCTATTGCTGTTCTCTGGAATACTCTTGACCAACAATTGAAGACAAAGTATCTCACATCTGACACAGAACTTTCAAATTTGGCCATCTGTAACCTCATGGAGGTGTATTATCCTCTGTGTAGATATCTCCAATTAAACTTTTGCATACACAGAGATACACACACAAAGACACACAGACACACTTATACACATACACACACCCAAACACACACACACACACACACACACACACACACACACACACACACACACGAGGGTGTTCTAATGCAGTAGGTTTCAACAAGAAAAATTTTAAAAGTCCTTAGTGTTAGTCATCAATCCACCTTAACCCTACCTACCCTCTTCTCCTTTTCCCTTCTACAGCTTCCTCCCTGGTAATGACCCTTCTCACTTCTATGATCTGTATACTACTGTCCTCTTTCCTTTAAAACCTTAAAAGAGGGATGTTTAAAGTTTTTATCTAAATTCAATACCATCCTCAAGTCCCTTTCAGTATACACACTGAAATGGAATATATATATATCACTTAGATGAGAAACCGGAGACTGACGATTCTTGATAAGAATCATATTCTCTTAGGATTATATTTTTGACAGCTTCTTGAGGAAGCCTTGGGAGACACCAATCTTTCATTGGATAAAAATGAGAGTCTTTCCTGAATTAATATAGTAAACTTTCTATGTAGCATTCAACAAGTATTATATGGTCATAATCCTATCACTGATAAATGAGAAGATTAGGAATAACACTCACAGGCATAGAAAGGGAAAAGTCAAGGTGTGTGGAACTGTAAGAAGCAATTAATTTCAATTAACCACTCAATACATTTAAGAGACAACCTTTAATCCCAAGATTATTTGAGATTAAAACTTTAATTAGTTTCTATCCTTCATACAGACAGCATTTAAACCCTTAATCCTAGGATCTCAAAGTCAATTAACAACTCCTTAATTTTTCTAAGAAAGTATGTACACATGTGTTTGTTCACTTACAGGAATAACCAAAGTTTTGTAGAAAATTGCAATCCAATCATACCTGAAGACATAAAGAATCTATCACCAAAACAGATGGCTTTCTATTGTGATAACTTTTAAATTAATATAAAAAATATCAAAATAATTTTAAATTTTAGACATTTTTCAGATGACCCATTGAATTTTAATTTAAGTTTGACAATTCCCTGAAGTAGAATCATTAGCAGTCTCTCTTAGCTAAAACTGAAAACCTTTTATGTAAAATTAAATATCAAAATGATATGTTCTTCAAAACACTTTGTATTGAATGAATTAATTATTTAACACCTTATGATTACTATCAAACTGACAAATGAGTAAGTCATGAAACAGTATATGCATTATATTAAATTGCAGGAGCTGAAATGAAGTTAGAATTTTAATACAAATAATATCTTTGAGTACATATTTGATATAAATACATGCATTTATTTCTACAGTAACATATTTTTATCCATATGGGCTGATATATAAAGCAAAAGTTTTCAGTTTTAATTGAAAGTGTATTATCAAAAGAAATTGTTCACCTAAGCACTTAAAGTTTATGATGAGCTCAAGACAACTAGAATGGACAGAAGAAGCAACAACTAAATAAAAGCTAAAGGCACTGTTATAAATTCCACAAAATAAAGGTGCTACAACTACATAGCTACCACAGGGTGTATAAATAATAAATGTCTCTATTCCCAGGTAGATACAAAATAAATTTTTCTGCCACAGACCTTTTCTTGAGGCTTAAGGTATAACTCATTGTTAGATTGTTTGCCCAGAAAGAACACTCTGTTCAGTCCCAGCATACACACATAGACACAAACACACATACACACACACACACACACACAAACATACAGATACACACAGGCATGCACACACATACACACATAGGCAAACACACAAATACACACCCTAAAACAACAACACATTTTTGTATCAAGATAAAAAATAAATTATGTTGTAAAATTGATAAATATAACTATTCATTGTTGTCTTAGCATTTATTGTTCATATCTACTGTGCAGTTAAGGAAGTAAAAATCCAGTTCTAGATTTATTTTAAATTGCTTTGACTCACAATTGTTCCAAGCTACTTACAAAGTCTACATAGTATCCTCTTGCATTATAGAATGTTATTTCAAAATATACTTCCAAGTGCTACTTCAGTCAAAATCCCAAAGAGCATGGTAAGTCTAGTTTTAACAAGTAGAAAACCAATTTTTAAAAAATTTGGATAATTTGACTGTCAAAATAGAGTTTTAAAATCTTCATTATAAACACAAAGAATAGGACAAAATATCTGCAGTTAACACGTTAATAAGTAGTAAACATAATTTCTGGATATGAAAAATATAATTGTGATGGATAAATAAAACATCAATATATAGATACACTGGTACACACTAACATACAAACACACAGAAACTTAACTAGGAGAAAAACACCCTTACCCCAAAGGCTTATCAGAAGTCACTAACTTTTTATGATGTTAACAGTATATGATGGAATAGGAGCTTCCAAGGATTTCCCCTCCCAAAATCTTCAACTTGACTAATTCTTTGCATATAAAGATTTGGTCAAAAAGGTAATAATAATAATAATAATAATAATAATAATAATAATAAAAATAAAAGTGTAGAGTTTATTATACTTGAAAGAGAACAGAAATTAGAAAAAAATGACACTCTCTCAAAAGTGTGTATTAGCTTAGTGCTAAGGTTGAAAAGAGGGGACTATGTGCAAAAGAGCAGTGAAGTGAGCACATGGCTTAGCCAGAAGCCAGGCCTATGATGATTCCCATGAGCATCTGAAGATCTACACTGAAAGAACCAAGGGCCCAATGCCTCAGGGCCTCTCTAGCTCCTACTTTATTCACAATATCTCAGATAAAAATCTGATCTAACTGAATCTGAGAGTCAACTGATGAATAATTAGAGAAAGTGTGACCATGTCAATAAAAAGACAAATAACCTGCTAGATAATGACACTAATTCAGCACAGACATGGACAGAACTAACATCTTCCAAGAATGTCATTCCAAGGGAAAAGAAGTGTCCATTATTAACGGCACAAAATAAATTCTTTACTACTAGAGACAGAATGTTTCACTCCCTAGGAAGACATAATTATTATGACATTTACTGAAACATACAGTTTTCACCACTTGAAATAAGCCTTAATTGGTCAATAAAGAAACTTTTAAAAAACTGACTCTCTTTTCATTATTTCTTAAAGTTGCCTTTTTAAAAAATGATAGACTAAGTAGGTGAAGCAAACACATAAAATACACTTAGAAAAGAATCAAAGGCTAAGAAAATGTCCCAGTTTGTAAAGTACTTGACTCACAAGTATGAGGACCCTGGTGTAGTGTTACATACAAAGTGGTGGTGTTTCTGGAATGACAGCTATGACAAGATGACAGGTATCCCTGGAGCTTAGTAACCAGCTATTCGACCTTCTTCTTCTTCTTCTTCTTCTTCTTCTTCTTCTTCTTCTTCTTCTTCTTCTTCTTCTCTTTTTTATCTGTTACTCTTTTTTTAATACTTTAGTTTTTATTTCGAGTTACATCTCAATTGCAGTCCCCTCCATACTCCCCACTCCAGTCTCATCCTCCCACTCTCTTCCGCCTCAACCCACCCAACCATTTCCTTTTTTTTTTTTAAGGTATATCTTGTTCCCCCCAACAGCTCCCCCTTTCAGTCCAACAAATGGCTCTTTCTCTTATAATAATAAATACAATACAAAACAACAGAGGTAATTAGGCCACAGTTATGAGGGTTATTTGGCTTAGCATACATTCCCAATGTCCAGTCCATATGTATTTGGCACCAGACTTTAACATTCTACTATCTAACCATCTCCATGAGTTTAAAGTTCTATATCTAACTCAGCTTTCATACTAACTTGACTCACAATTTTAAAAATATCTTCTTAGATCCAGAACACCCTCTTGATTCCTAAACAACTCAAAATTTCACTATGAGACTCTAGGTATCTATTCTTCAATCACCTCAGAGACCTGAGAGGGATAAATATATCTGATAATATAGGAAGTGCAGGGCCTGCAGCCTCCTAAACTAAGAAATGACATACCAGTGTCTGCCTGGACAGTTCCCATTTTCTCTCCATGCATTACAGCATCGATCTTCAGTTGTTTGGCCCCATTTCTCTGACAGACAATGATTGTAGAGCAGGGGTTATGAAGGACTTGCCTACCCTGTCTTGGCAGAGCTAGGCTGTCGACTTACCTCCTTCCAAGTTTTGTCCTTTTTGGACAGCATTCTGTCTACATTTGGAGCAAGGGGTTTTTCCTGCCAAGAGATAGGCTTGCCACTAATTCAATCATCTCCCACTGGAGATTCTTTGATGCTCATCTTCTACTTGCAGTAGAATAGGGGGTGCTCTCAGGAGTTGACATGTCACTATATCAAAAATATCTAAAGTTAAGAAAATATCTTTGAATGCCATTTTCTGCAGATCTCTTGAGGTTTTGAAGAAGCCCTAACTATCTCTTATATTAGAATAAGCAGATGTTGCTTGTCTCTTAGCAACTTGATTTCTGATTAGCTTAGAAAAGAACTACAATAGACTGTCATAGTACCTAAGACAATGACAGGCTTGAATGACTATTAGTTTTCATTTCTTAATTATCCTAAACAGTTTATGACAATTAGTAGCAAAAGGCTGAAACTTTACATGTCATTTTTTTTCTTCACTCACTAACACTTCCATCCCATTTCTCTGGAGTGGAGTGTCCCTATATAATAGTCCCTCACCCCAGTTCAGAGGTCATATGAGGGTCAAGAGCCTCCCCATACATTGGGGGTCTACGAGGCAGTACCAACAGTGAAAAGTGTCTCATTGTCCGGGAGAGAGAACTAAAAAACAAATAAACAAATAAGCAGACAAACAGAAAAAAAAAGAATAATAAATAATTAAATAAATAAAAATAAAAAATAAAAAAGTCTATGTCCATGTTCCCTTTGGTGTGTTGGTTGTAGTATCGATATCCTCTACTATATAGCTAAAATCCTACTATAAGTGAATAGATGCCATATGCATCCTTCTGAGTCTGGGTTAACTCACTCAGGATGAGCTTCTCTAGTTCCATCCATTTGGCTGAAAATTGCATGATTTCATTGTTCCTGATAGCTGAATAATATTCCATTGTGTAGATGTACCACAGTTTTTTAATCCATTCTTTGGTTGAGGGATATCTGTATTGTTTCCAGTTTCTAGCTACTACAAATAAGGCTGCTATGAACATAGATGAGGAACTTCCTTATGATTCCATGAGGAGTCATTTGGGTGTATACCCAGAAGTGGTATGGCTGGGTACTGAGGCAAAGCTATTTCAAGTTTTCTAAGATATCGCCATATTGACCTCCATAGTGGTTGCACAAGCCTGTACTCCCACCAGCAATGGAGGAGGGTTCCCCTTTCTCCACACCCTTGCCAGCATGTGCTGTCATTTGAGCTTTTGATCTTAGCCATTCTGACAGGTGTGAGATGGAATCTCAGAGTCCTCTTGAGTTGCATTTCTCTGATGATTAAAGATGCTGAGCATTTTTTCATGTGTCTCTAAGCAATTAGGGGTTCATCCTTTGTGAATTCTCTATTTAGCTCTGTCCCCATTTTTTGATTGGATTATTTGTTTTCTTGGCATTTAATTTCTTGAGTTCTTTGTAGATTTTGGATATTAGCCCTCAGTCAGATGTGGGGTTTGTGAAGATTTTCTCCCAGTCTGTAGGCTGTCGTTTTGTTCGAATGACAGTGTCTTTTGCTTTACAGAAGCTTTTCAGTTGCATGAGGTCCCATTTATTTGATTGTTGATCTCAGATCCTGAGCTGTTGGTGTTCTGTTCAGGAAGTTGTCACCTGTGCCAATGAGTTCGAGGGTTTTTCCCACTTTTTCTTCTAGTAGATTTAGTGTGACCGGCCTTATATTAAGGTCTTTGATCCACTTGGACTTAAGTTTTGTATAAGGAGATAAGTATGGGTCTAATTTCATTCTTTTACAAGTGGACATCTAGTTGGACAAGCACCATTTGTTGAAGATGTTGTCCATCTTCTATTGTGCCATTTTGGCTTCTTTGTCAAAAATTATGTGGCCATAAGTATGTAGGTCTATTTCTGGCTCTTCAATTCGATTCCATTGATCTACTGGTCCGTTTCTATACCAATACCATGCTGTTTTTACTACTATTGCTCTGTAGTACAGCTTGAAATCTAGGATGGTGTTACCTCCAGATGTCTTTTTATTGTACAGCATTGATTTAGCTATTCTGTATTTTTTTTGTTATTCCATATGAAATATCTCTTTCCAATTCTATAAAGAATGTTGTTGGTATTTTGATAGGAATTGCATTGAATCTATATATTGCTTTTGGTAGGATAGCCATTTTTATTATGTTGATCCTACTTATCCATGAGCATGGGAGATCTTTCCATCTTCTGATGGCCTCTTCAGTTTCTTTCTTCAAGGGCTTGAAGTGCTTGTTGTACAGGTCCTTTACTTGCTTGGTTAGAGTTACCCCCAGGTATTTTATATTGTTTGTGGCTATTGTGAAGGGGGTTGTTTCCCTTATTTCTTTCTCAGGCCATTTGTTTGTTGTATAAAGAAGGGCTTCTGATTATTTGAATTAATTTTGTACCCAGCCACCTTGCTGAAGGTGTTTATCAGCTGTAATAGTTCTCTGACGGAATGTTTTGGGTCGCTTATGTATACTATGATATCGTCTTCAAATAGGGATAATGTGACTTCTTCATTTCCAGTATTTATCCCCTTGATCTCCTTTAGTTTTCTTATTGCTCTAGCAAGAACTTCAAGTACTATATTGAAGAGATATGGTGAAAGATTCCACCAACCGAGGCTAAATCAATATCAGATTGACAGACTAAACAACCCTGTAACCCCTTATTAAATAGAAACAGTCATTAAAAATCTCCCAACAAAAAAAGTCCAGGGCCAGATGGCTTTAGCACGGAATCCTACCGGACCTTCAAAGAGGAGCTAAAACCAATACTTTTCAAACTCTTTCACCAAATAAAATCAGAAAGAACATTGCCAAACTCATTCTATGAGGCCACAGTCACCTTCATTCTTAAACCACACAAAGACCCAACAAAGAAAGAGTACTTCAGACCATCTCCCTCATGAACATAGATGCAAAAATACTTAATAAAATACTAGCAAACCGCATTCAAGAACACATCAAAAGTATCATACACCATGATCAAGTAGGCTTCATCCCAGGAATGCAGTGATGGTTCAACATACGAAAGTCTATCAACATAATTCACCACATAATCAAGAGGAAAGAAAAAAAAAAAACACATGATAATCTCACTAGATGCAGAAAAAGCATTTGACAAAATCCAACACCCCTTCATGCTCAAAGTTCTGGAGAGAAAGGCATACAAGGACCGTACCTAGAAATAATAAAGGCAATATACAGCCAGTGGCCAACATCAAATTAAATGGAGAGAAACTTGAAGCATATCCTCTAAACTGAGGGACAACACAAGGATGTCGACCTTCTTAATGAGGTCTCATCCAATGAAAGGCATCTGAGGAATGAGACCTGAGGTTTCCCTCTGACTTACACACACACACACACACACACACACACACACACACACACACACACA
>CAJQZJ010032455.1:2106005-2225101 GCA_907164525.1 Lophiomys imhausi
ACACACACACACACACACACACACACACACACACACACACACACACAAACACACCTACACACACACCCATGCACTCCCACATAAACATACATGAACATACATTTTACCACAGCTACAGAAACACATACACATAGTAAAGAAACAAAATCAGTTATAAATAATCCTGATCTATTAGTTATATACAGAATACACATCCAAGTATCTCATACTAATTCTAGTATTTCCTAAACTGAGTGCATTATATCTCAGAAAATTAATAAATTAATTTTCAAGACAATGATAATATTCAGAGGCATTTCTACTGAAAATGAGTAATGTTTGAATTCATTTATGAAGTATTGTTATGAAAAACACATGCATATAAACACTGAAAATGCCTTTGAAATACTGATAATTCGATAGAAAGTCAAATTGCCATGAGAAAAGGCAAAGTATTCAAATCTAACATGCCATTTTTAAACAATTTTATAAATATATCCATTTCAAAATACCAATATTATGTCAATTTTTATTTGTTCTCTCATTTGTGTTTTCAAGTCTCATGTTTTATGTTTTATTGTGGGTATGTGTATGTGCATGCATGTGTGTATCTATGAACATACATAATCATGCCTTGTGTTTTTACTAGATTTACTTTGCTTCTTCAAAAAAAACAGTTATGTAGCAATATCTGAACATAAAGAATGAATAAAATTACATTAATGTAGCTGTGACAAAGTCACATAAAATACTAATCTAAAATTTGAGTAATAATTAAAATGAAAAATTGTCTTTAAAAATAGAAAAATGATAATATTAAAGCTCTTCCAATAATTCAGAAATCAATAATTTAAAATATTATTTATAGGAAATAAGATGATAATTATTAATAGTTATTATAATCATTCAAGCCTTGTATCTCCTAATAAATGACAGTTTAGTTACTCACATTAAAAGTTATTTTTGATGACTACCCCATAACTAACCATTGGACTTCTAGTGTTTAATAATAACTTTCATTCTTTCAAATTGATCTGTAGAATATGGCATTCCAAGAAGTTTTCTCAAGTTTTTTTGATATTGAGACATATCAGCTCTGGACAATACCCACTACTCTACTCCAATAGATGATGAATATAGAATAATCTCCATTTGGAGATGGTTGCATTAGTGGCAAGTTTGTCACTGGGAAAGAAAAGCTCCTTGCTACAACTATAGATAGAATGCTGTCTGAAAAGGACATAACTTGGAAGCAGGTAAATTGACAGCCTAGCTCTGCCAAGACAGGGTAGGTAAGTCCTTCAGTTTGTATTTGGAATTTGTAATTCTTTGTAAAAGGATAGTGTAGTCTTCCCTACCAGCTTTTTATGAATCCACTTACATATTTGTATGTATGTATATATGAATGAATGGATGTATGTATACACATACAATTATATTACCTACTTTTGTCTCTTGAATACTGATATTAAAGGCAAGAACCACCAAAGCAGGCTGCACAAAGCATTTAAAATCACATTATATGTAGTATGTGATGAGGGTTAGAAGAAGTAGATTAACCTGTTGAAGCAATAAACAAAGTTTCTTTCAATAGTTTTATAGGAAAACAACATTTGGAAATAATTTTTAAGTAACATGGATTATACTATGGGAATAAGAAACTAATTCCTAAAAGAAAATTTAAAAGAAGCTTAAAGATGAAGCATTTATATGATGCACTGAGAAACTGAAAGTATTTGTCAAGTGAAATCCAGTTTGGAGAGCAAGAGGTATCTTTTTTAAATTGTTTGAATTATTTTATATTCATGTTCATGTAGTTTCTGTTTTCTGTGTGCATAGAATGCCCACTGATACCAGAATGGGTTGCCAGATACTTTGGAGTTGTAGTTACAGGCAGTAACATTCAGGAGACAGACATCTTGAGAATGCTGGAAGGTAATTGCAGGCACATGGTGGTTTAGGATTAGGTGATCCAGGTTAATTTAGAGTAGCTAATTGAGAGTCTGCCCAGCTAAGGGCTAAGCGTTAAAACATTAAAAGATATTGGTGTATTTAATTATTGGGGAAAAGACTGCTGTGGCCTTTAGGACATCAACCCAAGCAGTTCCAGGCCGTTGGACTTCCAGATTGCCGGACTCCCCTCGGGCCCAGGAGAAGCTCCCGCCATGCTGCTGGCAATTCTACTGAACTAATATAACAACTTATATTAATTAACAGAGTTTAGGATACAGGTGATGTAGGCCACCCTTTGTCCCGGGGCTCTTTCTCCAGAATAAGTCAGGCAACCGGTTAAGGCACATGTGCCAGGCTGCTGCTCCTCTGCCAAGCTGCTGGCTACTCCACCAGCCTACTATTACAGTTTATATTTACTAATAACTACATTAATTCATTAATTTTCAGTTTCAGGTGGCACCCAACGTGGGGCATTATGGGTAATTTTATTTTCAAAACTATAGAGAAAACTGCAGATTTTGAAACTATGACACCAGTTGACAATATGGCAATGTTTACTGCTGACCTCTATACTGTTTTTCAATCAGACCGGATGTTTTATGCTGTTTAATTTTTTTTCTTTAATTGGTTTGTCATAATTGGTTGTCTGTTACACAATTAAAAGGAATGGAAATGCAGATTGAGGAGCTTAAGAAAATTCCAGCCAGGAGCAGGAAGAAGGAGGACACATACCATGGGTTAGAAAAAAGAATCTCATTCCACATGGCCAAAAACATCTGCAAAGCGTGGAGAATGGCAGTCCAAGGGGATATATGTATATATGGGCTCATATTTGAGTAGTAGAATTAAGAGCTAGCTTAGATGGGCTATGATTTCACAATTCAGGCCAAGGCTTGTTAAAATCCACGTGGTGTCTGTGTGCTCATTTATAATGGAGTGTTAAGGATTAAGAACCTCCCAATCAATTAACAATAATGTAAATACTAGTAAAAAATTTAATTAATTATTTGTACAAATGGCACCCAATGTAATTCAATTAATTTTTTCTACACTTTTGCTGTTAACCTTTACACTAATGTCTACATTTTAATTCATTAGTTCATTCATTCATATTTTTAAATTATAGCAAGAAAAAATATAATAGACAAAAAAAAGCAGTCACATAAAAGTTGGATAAGACTGTCTAAAAGAAGGAAAGGAGCTCAAAAGACAACACAAGATTCAGAGACCTACTTATTCACACACTAAGGTATTCCATAAAACCACTAAACTAGAAGCCATAATATAAGACCGAAGGACCTAGTGAAGACACCTGCAGGCCCTGTGCATGCTACTTTCATCTCTGTAAGTTCAAATGAACTTGTGCTCATGTTGATTGAGAGGGGCTTATTTTCCTGGTGTCCTCCATACATGCCCTTGTACTTCTACACTCTTTCTGCCTCCTTTTCTGAGAGTTTGCCTGAGACCCGGGGGAGGAATTTAATGGAGACATTCTACATAATGCTAAGTATTCCTAACTTTCTCATTCTCTGTGTAATGTCAGTTCCAGTGTGTTTCAGGAGGAAACTTCTCTGATAATAGCCAAATAAGAGCAATTGGATATAATTGTGAAAGAATTGGTAGAAAAAAATAAATATTCTAATATGCAGGTTAGCTCTCTCACTACTACATAGTCTAGCGGTATTTTGTGATGATGCATGCAAACATAAATTTAACTGAAGGAATTTTTTTTCCTGAGATTGAATCCAATGTTGAGAATCATTTCTATTTTTACATGCAGAAATGCAGCTTAGTAGATCTTAGAAATAACTAAATAATTCCTTTCCCATGAAGTGATGAAATCTATTTTCATGTTTCTTGAATCTAGACTGGTATTAAAAATAGACTTCCTCTACCTCAAGACCCAGCCATATGACTTCTAGTATACATACAAATGATTCCTTACCAAACCACAAGGACACCTCCTCATCTATGTTCATAGCAGCTTTATTTGTAATCGCTAGAAACTGGAAAAAACCCAGATGTCGCTCAACTGAAGAATGGATAAAAAACTGTGGTACATTTACACAATGGAATACTACTCAGCTATCAGAAACAACGAAATCATAACAATTTGCAACCAAATGAATGTAATTAGAAAAGTTTATCCTGAGTAAGCTAACCCAGACCCAGAAAGATGCACATGGCATCTATTCACTTATAGTTGGATTTTAGCCATGTAGTACAGGATAACTATCTTACAACCAACACACCAAATGTAGCAGGAACATAGACCTTGTTACCTGTTAGTGGGACATTTTACCCTAATAGAGTTGTCATATAAGACTCCAGTACAAGAGGAAACTCTTAGTCCTGATATTGTTGAACTGAGGGGGGGCTGATATGTAGGGGCAACTCACTCCAGATGAGTAGTATAAAAGGAGAGGAGATGGGGTGAGAAGGTGAGAACAAAAGGGGTGGAGAGAGGAGACTGTGATGGAGATGTAACTTGAAGTACTAAATAAACAAACAAACAAAAAAGAAGAGGAAAAGGAAAAACAAAAAGACTTCCAACTTCAAAAGTCCTTTAAATCAAGTTCTAAGGGAATTTTCATTTTATTGCCATCTCCTCACTCTTGAATCCTTAGGACCATCCTATGAAGGAACTGTATGATGAACAAGAAGGACAGGGCGATTGTTGTTGTAGCTTTTTTACTTTTTAAATTTATTTATTTATTGCTTCAGGTTACATGTTCATTATAGTGTCCTCTTTTGACCCTTCCCAGTCCTGCCCTCCCACCCTCTACCCCTTAAACCTTCCATCCCACTCCTCTGGAGTGGAGTGTTCCTATATAACAGTCCCCCACCCCAGGTCAGCAGTCATATGAGGGCCAAGAGCCTCCTCACACACTGGAGGCCAAAAAGACAGTACCACCAGGGAAAAGTGTCTCAATGACAGGAAAAAAATGTCTATGTTCCTGTTCCCTTTGGTGCATTGGTTGTAGTATAGATATCCTGTACTATAGAACTAAAATCCTACTATAAGTGAATAGATGCCATGTGCATCCTTCTGAGTCTGGGATAGCTCACTCAGAATGAGCTTTTCTAGTTACATACATTTGGCTGAAAATTGCATAAATTCCTTATTTCTGATAGCTGAGTATTGTTCCATTGTGTAGATGTACCATACTTCTTTAATCCATTCTAAAGTTGAGGGACATATGGGTTATTTACAGTTTCTAGCTATTACAAATAAGGCTGCTATGAGCATAGATATGGCAACTTCCTTGTGATTCAGTGAGGAGTCATTAGGATGTATACCCAGAGGTGGTATGGCTGGGTATTAAGGTAGAGCTATTCCAAGTGTTCTAAGATATCACAAGACTGATTTCTACAGTGGTTGTATAAGTTTGCACTCACACCAGCAATGGAGAAGTGTTACCCTTTCTCTACAACCTCACCAACTTGTGCTGTCATTTTAGCTTTTAATCTTAGCCATTCTGACAGGTGTGAGATGGAATCTTAGAGTCGCCTTGAGTTGCATTTCTCTGATGAGCATTTCTTCAAGTGTCTCTCAGCCATTAGCAATTCCTCCTTTGTGAATTCTCTGTTTAGCTATTTGCCCCATTTTTAAATTGGATTATTCTGTTTCTTGGCATTTAATTTCTTGAGTTCTTTGTAAAATTTGGATATTAGCCTTCTGTCAGATGTGGGGTTGGTGAAGATTTTTTCCCAATCTATAGGCTGACCTTTCGTTTGAATGACAGTGTCTTTTGCCTTACAGAAGCTTTTCAGTTTCATGAGGTCCCATTTATTGATTGTTGATCTCAGATCCTGAGCTGTTGGTGTTCTGTTCAGGAAGTTGTCACCTGTGCCAATGAGTTCGAGGGTTTTTCCCACTTTCTCTTCTAGTAGATTTAGTGTGACCGGGCTTATGTTAAGGTCTTTGATCCACTTGGAGTTAAATTTTGTACAAGGAGATAAGTATGGTTCTAATTTCATTCTTTTACAAGTGGATATCCAGTTGGATAAGCACCATTTGTTGAAGATGTTGTCCATCTTCCATTGTGCCATTTTGGCTTCTTTGTCAAAAATTAGGTGGCCACAAGTGTGTGGGTCTATTTCTGGCTCTTCAATTCGATTCCATTGATCTACTGGTCCGTTTCTATACCAATACCATGCTGTTTTTACTACTATTGCTCTGTAGTACAGCTTGAAATCTGGGATGATGTTACCTCCAGATGTCTTTTTATTGTACAGCATTGATTTAGCTATTCTGTATTTTTTTGTTATTCCATATGAAATATCTCTTTCCAATTCTATAAAGAATGTTGTTGGTATTTTGATAGGAATTGCATTGAATCTATATATTGCTTTTGGTAGGATAGCCATTTTTATTATGTTGATCCTACCTATCCATGAGCATGGGAGATCTTTCCATCTTCTGATGGCCTCTTCAGTTACTTTCTTCAAGGTCTTGAAGTGCTTGTTGTACAGGTCCTTTACTTGATTGGTTAGAGTTACCCCCAGGTATTTTATATTGTTTGTGGCTATTGTGAAGGGAGTTGTTTACTTGATTTCTTTCTCAGCCCATTTGTTTGTTGTATAAAGAAGGGCTTCTGAATTTTTTTTTTTGAATTAGTTTTATATCCAGCCACTTTGCTGAAAGTGTTTATCAGCTGTAAGAGTTCTCTGGTGGAATGTTTGGGGTCGCTTATGTATACTATCATATCATCTCTAAATAGGGATAATTTGACTTCTTCGTTTCCAATTTGTATCCCCTTGATCTCTTTTAGTTTTCTTATTGCTCTAGCAAGAACTTCAAGTACTATATTGAGGAGATATGGTGAGAATGGACATCCTTGTCTTGTCCCTGAGTTTAGAGGAAATGCTTCAAGTTTCTCTCCATTAACTTTGATGTTTGCTATTGGCTTGCTGTATATTTCCTTTATTATTTCCTGATATGGTCCTTGTATGCCCGTTCTCTCCAGAACTGTTAGCATGAAGGGGTGTTGGATTTTGTCAAATGCTTTTTCTGCATCTAGTGAGATAATCATGTGTTTTCTTTTCTTTCCTCTTGTTTATGTGGTGAATTATGTTGATGGATTTTTGTATGTTGAACCATCCCTGCATTCTTGATTATGATGTAGGTTCTTTTGATGTGTTCATGGATTCGGTTTGCTAGTATTTTATTAAGTATTTTTGCATCTATGTTCATGAAAGAGATTGGTCTGAAGTTCTGTTTCTTTGTTGGGTCTTTGTGTGGTTTAGGAATCAGGGTAACTGGCCTCATAGAATGAGTTCGGCAGTGTTCTTTCTGATTCTATTTTGTGAAAGTGTTTGAAGAGTGTTGGTATTAGCTCTTCTTTGAAGGTCTGAGAGAATTCTGTGCTGAAATGATCTGGCCCTTTTTTTTTTTTTCTTTTTTTTGGTTGGGAGATTTTTAATGACTGTTTGTCTATTTCCTTAGGGATTATAGGGCTGTTTAATCTGTTAACCTGATCTTGATTTAGCTTTGGTAGGTGGAATCTATCAAGAAAATTGTCCATTTCGCTTAAATTTTCATATTTGGTGGAGTATAGATTTTTAAAGTAGGACCTAAATATTCTCTGGATTTCCTCAATGTCTGTTGTTATTTCTCCCTTTTCATTTCTGATTTTGTTGATTTGGGTTTTTTACCCTCTGTCTTTTAGTTAATTTGGCTAAGAGATTTTCTATTTTGTTGATTTCGTGAAGAACCAACTCTTTTTTTCGTTGATTCTTTGTATTGTTCTTTTTGATTCTAAGTTTTTGACTTTAGCCCTAAGTTTGATGATTTCCTGCCGTCTGCTCCTCTTAGGAGTGTTTGCTTCTTTTTTTTTCCCAATTCATCCTGTTTGGCTGTTAATTTGCTAATATGCGCTATCATAGTTTTCTTTTTGAAGGCACTTAGCACTATTAACATTCCTTGTAGCACAGCTTTCATATGTGTCCCATAGGTTTGGATATGTTGTGCCTTCATTTTCATTGGTTTTTAAGAAATCTTTGATTTCTTCCTTTATTTCTTCCCTGATCCAGTAGTCATCTAGTAAAGAGTTGTTCAATTTCTATGTGTGTGTGGCCTTTCTGTTGATTCTGTTGCTGTTGATGTCCAGCTTTATTCCATGGTGGTCTGATAAGACACAAGGTGTTATTTCAATTATCTGTTGAGGCTATCTTTGTGTCCAAATATATGGTCGATTTTTGAGAAGGTTTTGTGTAGTGCTGAGAAGAAGGTGTATTCTTTTGTTTGGGTGAAATGTTCTGTAGATATCTGTTAGGTCCATTTGGTTCAAAAGCTCTGTTAGACTCATTATTTCTCTGTTTGTTTTCTGTCTTGATGATCTGTCTATTGTTGTGAGTGGGTTGTTGAAGTTTCCCACTACCAATGTGTGGTGATCGATGTGCGATTTAAGTTTTAGGAGAGTTTCTTTTACAAATGTAGATGCCTTTGTATTTGGGGCATAGATGTTCAATATTGAGATGTCCTCTTGATGAATATTTCCTTTAACGAGTATGTAATGCCCCTCTCTTTCTTTTTTTTATTAACTTTAGTTGGAAGTCTATTTTGCTTGATATTAGGATGGCTACTCCAACTTGCTTCCTGGGTCCATATGCTTGGAAAACCTTTTCCAGCCCTTTACTCTAAGATAGTGTCTATCTTTGTTAGTAAGATGTGTTTCTTGTAAAAAGCAAAATGATGGGTCTTTTTTATGGATCCAATATGCAAGCCTGTGTCTTTTTATTGTTGAGTTGAGTCCATTGATGTTTATGGATATTAGTGACCAGAGGTTATTTTTTTCCCATTATTTGGTATAGGTGGTGTTCCTGTGTTCCTTTTAGTTTAGTTGCCGTGGAGTTTTCTGTTTTATTCTGTTTTCTTGGGTGTAGTTATTTTCTCTGTGTTGAAGTTTTCCTTCTAGGATCTTCTGTAGGGCTGGATTTGTGGGTAGATACTGTTTAAATTTGATTTTGTCACGAAATATCTTGTTTTCTCCATCTATGTTGATAGAGAGTTTTGCTGGGTATAGTAGACTGGCTGGGCACCTATGTTCTCTCAGGGCTTGTAGGACATCTGTCCAGGCCCTTGTAGCTTTTACAGTTTCTGAGGAGAAGTCAGGTGTAATTCTGATGGGTCTGCCATTATATGTTACTTGACCTTTTTCTCTTACAGCTTTTAATATTCTTCTTTGTTCTGTACATTTGGAGTTTCATTATTATGTGGCCAGGGGAGTTTCTTTTCTGATATAGTCTGTTTGGTGTTCTGTAAGTCTCTTGGAACTTTATTGACATCTCTTTATTTATGTTTAGGAAGTTTTCTTCTATGATTTTGTTGAAGATGTTTCCCAGGCCTTGGAGTTGGGAGTCTTCTCTTCCCTCAATGCCTATATTTCTCAGGTTCCATCTTTTCATTGAGTCCTTCATTTCTTAGATGTTATGGGTGAGGACTTTTTTAGCTTTCTCATTTTCTTTGGATGTTGTACTGATTTCTTCCACTCAATCTTCCATGCTTGAGATTCTGTCTTGCATCTCTTGTATCCTAGCTTTGATACTCATGTTGTAGTTCTTGTTCTCCTCCCCTGATTCTCTATTTCCACTCTTAACTCTGACCGTGTTTTTTTATTGCTTCCATTTCTAGTTTCATGTCTTGAAATATTTTATTTGTTTTGTATATTTCTTGCTTGAATTTGCTTGTCTTTGCCTGAAATCTTTAATCTCTTTTAAATCTTTCATTGCCTTGTCTCTTTCCTGTTCAATTTGAGCCACTTTGGCTTGGAGCTCTCTAATGGTATTATCCGTTGCTTTCACTTGCAAAATTGTGGACCCTTTGAATTCCTTCCTAGATTTAAATTATTCTTGAAAGGTAAAATCAAGAAAAAAGGACAGATTATTGAATATGGCCTTATACCTTTGTATATTGATACAAAATTAATATTATATTTTGCTAAATTGGTATTGACCATTGCATATTAATGCAAAATTAAGATTGTATTGTATCGGTATTGATCTTTGTACATTGATACAAAATTAAGATTATATTTGGCCACATTGGTATTGATCTTTGTATATTGATACAAAATTAAGGGTAACGCTTCTTAAAGGTATTGTTCCTAGTAATGCTTAAAAATGAAATGTAGAGTTTTGGCCTCTTGCTACCGACCATCATAAACTGTTTAGGATAATTAAGAAATGGAAACTAATAGTCATGCAAAAGTGTCATTTTGTTAGTTATTATGACATTCTATCACAATTATTTTCTAAGCTACTCAGAAATCAAGTTGCTAAGAGACAAGCAACATTAGCTTATCTAAATATAAGAGATAGATAGGGCATCTTCAAAAACCTCAAGAGATCTGCAGAATATGACATTCAAAGATGTTTTCTTAACTTAAGATTTTTTGATATCGAGACATGTCAGCTCCTGACAGCACCCCCTATTCTACTCCAAGTAGAAGATGAGCATCGAAGAATCTCCAGTGGGAGATGTTTGAATTGGTGGTAAGCCTTTCTCTTGGCAAGAAAAAACCCTTGCTTCAACTGTAGATAGACTGCTGTCCAAAAATGACAAAACTTGGAAGCAGGTAAGTCGACAGCTTAGCTCTGCCAAGACAGGGTAGTAAGTCCTTCATAATTCCTGTTCTACAATCAATGTCTGTCAGAGAAATGGGGCCAAACGACTGAAGATTGAAGCTGTAATGTATGGAGAGAAAATGGGAACTGTCCAGCAACCACTGGTATGTCATTTCTTAGTTTTGGAAGCTGCAGGCCCTGCACTTCCTATATAATCAGATATATTTATCCCTCTCAGGTCTCTTAGGTGGTTGAAGAATAGATACCTAGAGTGTCATAGTGAAATTTTGAGTTGTTTAGAAGAAGATATTTTTAAAATTGTGAGGCAAGTTAGTATGAAAGCTGAGTTAGATATAGAACTTTAAACTCATGGAGATGGTTAGATAGTAGAATGTTAAAGTCATGTGCCAAATACATATGGACTGGACATCGGGAATATATGCTAAGCCATATAACTCTCATAATGGTGGCCTATTTATTTCTGTTGTTTTGTATTGTATTTATAGTTATAAGAGAAAGAACCATTTGTTGGATGGAAAGGGAGAGCTGTTAGGGGGAAAAGAAATACCTTAAACTAAAAAAAAAAAGGGAAGAGGCTGGGGGATTGAGGGGGAGGAGGGTGGAAGAATGGGACTGGAGGGGGGAGTAGGGAGGGGATGGTGATTGAGATGTAACTTGAAGAAATAAAAAATAAATTATTTTAAAAAAATAAAAAAGAAAAAAAGAAAGGACTCTATCACCTTCCAGGCTGTAGAGTTGTAGTCATTTTCATGTGTTTCAGCTGTGGTGAAGTGGTCAGAGTTTGGTATACTAGCGCCGTTGCATTTTGTTGGGTTCATAATTCCCTGGCTTTTGTTGATTCTGCTTTTTGATGTCCTTTTGTCATTTGGGTGTTCTTAGCTGTTTGTTCCTGTTGTCTTCTGGGCTTGGAGCCAAAGGGGCTCTTTGGTGTAGCAGTCGTATTGCTTGGTGATCTGTTGCTTTACACTGGCTGGAGGAGGCCTTGTGTGGAGGTTTGTTCTCAGTGTGTCTCTTAGAGCTCACCCCTTCCGGTTTTGTCCCAATTGGGGACTCAGGTGAGGGGTTGTAATGGGAATGTGTTCCTGTAGGTTCCTGGGATCCAACTGGTCTTTGCATAGATGACAGTGCAGGTTGGGAGGCCTCAGGCTGTTGGGTGGGGTTGTAGCTCCCCTGAAGCTTACATGTCAGATCATGTTTATGGTCCTCCCTGGCTGCTCACAGGGGGTTCTCAAGGTCAATGTGCATCTAATAGCCAGAAGCACTGTGAGCTGGTGCAGCCTATTCCCAGGCAATGAGGAATGGCCCGGGATTGTTTCACTGCTCACAAGTCAGAGCTCTTTATGTTGCACACTGAGTGTTCAGCCTGCAGTGGTTCTGGTGGTATGGTCCTGTGTGTCCAGGCACAGGTTCTGTGGACTTTGGAGGTCCCATGTTTGGGGGGTTGAGACTGCCTGTTGGAGCCTTGAAAGACCCAACTCCACACCCTTAAAGTGAGTCACTCAGCAGTGCCTCCCAGGTCAAAACCTCACCAATCCAGGGGCGTAGCCATATATGCTTAAGCTCTGGTTTCCTGCTGGAAGGGCCAGCACTAGCAATAGGGTCTAATAATAATAACCCCACAAATTTACTCTGGGCTTGGACCCTGTGGAGGACAAGTCTGCCTTCTAGCCCGGCTGTCCTTTCTGCTACTCTCACAGCTCCACCTATGTGTTTATTGAGTTGGCTTTGGATACTGGCAAGTGGGGCCACTGTCTTCCAAGTTCTGGTACACAGCAGTTGAGCTGCTGTGTAACCTGCTCCTGGAACTGTATCCTGCTTCTCAGTTCCGCTGCAGTGTTTTTTCCAATAACTGTATATCCAGTAGAGGGGTATGTATGTATGTCCAACACCCCTCTGGGGAATCACAAATATGCCTGCACTTTCCAAAATGCCTGTTTGAGCTCACTGCCCTCTGCACCTCAGCCACTCAGATAGCTGTGGGACCTCCCAGAGAACCTCAAGCTCTCTCGGCTCCGCTCTGGCTCCGCCAGCCATTCACTAAATAACCAGAGAGCCTGCATGGGATCTGAGAGCCCAGGAGGCTGGTGAGTAACCCTGTCTGTGGGTTTGGAGCTGCCTGCTGGGTATTGGAGTGGCTCGTACCCTGACTCTCTGCTGGTGACAATTCCCGATTCCCGGGTTCCGTGGCTTCTGCGCTGATCCTGCCAGTCTGTTTTTCTGAGTGTCCGAGAGAGGGGATGAGAGTCTTGCCCAGGGACTTTTAATGGTCCCTGGGTAGCTGGGTGAAACCCAGGGGGATCGAGTCACTCAGTTTGTTGCTCAGAGTCTTATAACTCTGTGGCTTTATGGCTGTTTTCCCCAAGTTCAAAATGCATCCGCATTTGTGACACCACATTTAATATGATTTTTTTTTGTAGCAAAACTTCACTAAAATGTAATAATGCAATTACTTTTTCTATTTAGAGAACATATTTGTCAGTATATGTACTCATTTATGGGATCCAAAAAGTACAATGAATGCTTACTTCATTTTATTTTCATTCATAGGCTAGTGACAGGGAATATATATCCAAGTATTTTTTTTTTCAAGATCTGTTTTCAACAGTAAGGGCATTTTTTAAGTGTGAAAATAACATATGATAAATAAACAGAATTCTGGGGAAATAAGCTATATTTACTGATATTTACTTTTAATAATTTAGGAAAGAATCCTGAAGTACATAAATGAATGAAATAACCTGCATTTCACATAAAAATGTGTAAAAAAGTAATTCACATGACTGTGAATTCACAGAAAGTAACATTAACGAACCAGAGAAAGTAGTCAACATTGAGTGTTTTTATGAAACCACTGTCAGAATATAAAGCATGAAGCCCACAAAGCAAGATGTAATGATGATTTGACACAATATGTGTCACAATGTTACATACAATCACTAAGTTTTAAATATAAGACTTCAACTAGGTTGAAAAAAGTCACATTTTATGTTCCAAATAGTAGATATTTGAACAATTGGATAAAGAATTTAAAGGTTAAATGTATATATGGTCTGTGCATAGAAAGTATTTAGTCTGCTTTCTGCTTTGAAAATGTTTGGATTCTGTAAAGTATAACAAATTTAAAACAGGGTTCTTTAGTAAAAATGTTGTAAAATGGAATGCATTGGATGTCATTAGTCTAGTAGATCATACATTTAACTGCATTTGTGTCATTACCAATGTCTTATAACCTCTTCTCTTTACTACAAAAAGGAGAAAATAAGGAGAAATAATAGAACTACATAAAATAACCTTACGGACAGGATATTTGTTATATATATAATTTGCTAAAAGAACCAAATAAGACTGCATTTAATATTGCATTTCATGTAGACAGCATACAATTTAATTTAATTTCATGAAATCCATTTTCAGTATTTTACACATCTTTTTCTTTTTATAGTCATCTATAGCTCCATGAAAAACACACACACACACACATACACACACACACACACACACACACACACACACACACACACACATATACACACACAGAGAGAAAGAGAGAGAGAAGAAAGGCTTAAAATTCTGAAACTAATGAAGAAAGTATGAAATAAAGTGATTTCAAACCAATTATCACATTTTCTTCAAGATAAATTTCAAGGTTGATAACAAAGTCCTAGATTATCTTGTGTCCTCTTATCTCCCTATATCTCATATCTTGTTAAAACTTACAGTTAAAATATTATCTATTATCATTTAATTGTCTCCTCCCTTTAAAATATCACAACATTTGTTATTGCTTTGGGGACTTAATTCTTGAAGTTTCTTCTGTGAGATTGTTTCACGGAAACATACATTATTGTTCACAATTGTATTTATTTTTTCTTTAAATGTATCAGGGAGTTTATAGATCTCTGGTTCAATATTTTCAAGGTGCATGAAAGACTAAGTTTGAACAATGAAATAGAAGTAAATTTAACTATTGGATTAACAGTGATATCTCTTGTCTTTTTTTGACCTTTATTTAAAATATTTATTTATTATTTTAGGTTACATCTTCATCACAGTGCCCTCTTTCCAACCCTCCCAGTCCCGCCCTCCCATCTTCTACCCCCATTCCTTCCATCCCAATCCTCTGGAGTGGAGCTTCCCTACATATCAATCCCCCACCCCATTTCAGTAGTCACATGAGGACCAAGATCCTCCTCATACAATGGGGACATAAAAGGCAGCACCACTAGGGCAAAGTGTCTCACTGACAGGAAACAAAGTCTATGTTCCTGTTCCCTTTGGTGCATTGGTTGTGCTATAGTTACCCTATACTATATGGCTAAAATCCGATTATAAGTGAATAGATGCCATGTGCATCCTTCTGAGTCTAGGTTAGCTCACTCAGAATGAGCTTCTCTAGTTCCATCCATTTGGCTGCAAATTGCATGATTTCATTGTTTCTGAATTCACAAAGGAGGAATCCCTAATGATTGAGAGACAAAGGAGGAATCCCAAATGGTAGAGAGACACTTGAAGAAATGCTCAGCATCCTTAATCATCAGAGAAATGCAACTTAAGATGACTCTGAAATTCCATCTCACACCTGTCAGAATGGCTAAGATCAAAAATCAAATGAGAGTACATGCTGGTGAGGTTGTAGAGAAAGGGGAACACTCCTCCATTGCTGGTGGGAGTGCAAGCTTGTACAACCACTATCGAAATCAGTCTGGCAATATCTTAGAAAACTTGGAATAGCTCTACCTCAAGTCCCAGCCATACCACTTCTGAGTATACATCCAAAGGATTCCTCACCAAATCCCAAGAAAGTTTCCTCATCTATAATCATAGCAGCCTTATTTGTAATAGGTAGAAACTGGAAACAACACAGATGTCCCTCAACAGAGGAATGACTAAAAAAATTGTAGTACATCTACACAATGGAATGCTTCTCACCCATCAGAATCAACAAAATCGCCTGTCTTCATCCTTTCTTTTTAATATATGTGTGATGTTGGAAGTACATTTTGATGTATAGTGTCTGTTGTCCTTTACTCTGAGTGATGCCATAAGTATAGTCCGCTGGAAAATTTCTGTGGACACACACTAAGTTAGCAAATAATTTTATTTTACAAAATAAATATTTTTGAATTTGCATTTATCATTATTGATTGTCAGATAATATTGTTTCTTTTGACTGAGTGTGTATCTATAAATATATTGCACATAATATTTTTCTGATTATTTCATATTCTTGAAGTAGGCATTTGCAAACTATTTCTCCATATGTGTTCACACATATTCATGAGCACATCCTTACGTTTACATGAGGAGGCTGGAAGACATACCCAAGCAGTAAAGTACTCTTACGTTTTGTTTTGTTTTCCTTTTTAGACAGGGTCTCCCATTGGACTAGAAACCACCAATTAGACTATTTTGCCTGGCTATCATGCCCAAGGAATCCACCTGTATCAAATTTCCAACCACAATTATTACAGATTCACTCCAGCATCCCAAATGTTTTCTTTTTCACATTTATTCTTGCAATAAAACACTACATTATTGGCTAAAGTTACATAATAGCACCAACTACCCACAAAACAGATTGAAGACACTTTCTGTGACTCTTCTTCATGCCTGACCATCATGTGTTCTTCAAACTTACTTGTTGTTCATTTTAATTTGTTTATGAATACTTTTCCCATTTCAGTATGGATTGATGTAATTTTTTATGTATTTAAATAATAAGAAACTGGTGAAATTTTCAGAAAATGTCTACTCTTAACATTCCTCATACAGGGTTCTTTTTTGCATTGGGCTCCACCCTCAAATGTTGCTTTATACTCTTCTCCCATTCTATTGTAGGTTTCTTCTCTATGTTCGCTTTTCATGATTTTTTATTCATGGTTGAGGAAATCAGATTATAGTGCCCTTTACCATTCAAGGGAATTAAAAGTGATAAGGGACTTCTGGAACAGGTTGGTTGTCGTTAAAACAACAAGAAAAACAAAACAAATGAACAAAAAAACTAAATCCCAATCTTTCTATCTTACAAATGATGACTCAGGAGCCAGATGCTTGGGTGGAAAACCTGCAAGCTGAGAGACAGAGAAAGCATCGATCCAACCATCTTACTCCACCAACATCCCAGAAGGAAAAAGCTTTTCTCCTCTATGCTCTCTTAAATACCTTCATCCTCAATGTCTCTCCTATTTTCTTATGTTCACTCCCTGCCAGGCTAGTTACTTGTTCTGCCTCTTGGCCTATGGTTGACTTTATTTAGCTCTGCAGTAACAGAAAACAGGAATTAGGCAGAAGATGTGACACTCAAAGCCAACATACAATATATACTTCTTCCAGGAAGCCCCCACCTCCTATAGTTTCTATAATTACCCAAGCAACACCACCAACTAGGGATAAAACATTCAAGTGCTTTACTCTATGGGAAACACTTCTCATTCCACCATAGATCAATGAAAGGATGTGAAGGATTGGCTTTTAGAAAGGCAGGGATAGGGGCAGATTTCAAGTAGATCATCATTATCCACAAGTGACTACATTTATACAGTACACAAAATTTCAGTTATAACCACACTCACATTACCCAGCAACAGAGCCCTATTTATGCATGCATGTTTCAATTATTGTGGCCAATATGTCACCTCAAAAAGCTAAATAGAAACATTGAGTCCATCAAGCACAATTTTCAATTAAAGTGTTATTTATCATTTAAAAAAATTCCTGTAACAATAACTCATAAGTCATAATAAATAAAAACCAAATTAATAAAAACACATTTCTATGTAACTTTTGAAGTAAAACTTGCACCACAATGTAAAGTAAATCTTTTAGCAAAGGGTAGTTATCACACTAGAAAAGGAGTCTTAATTTTTGACTCGAACAGGAGGCAAAAATTCTATTAATTTTGTTTCTCAAAAATCAATAACTGTAGTTTCAATTTTATTTAAAGGAATCTGAATTCTGTTTCTGTCTGTCCAAAGAAATAAACTTCCCCTGGTCTCTGACATGTGATTTACAGGTTGTTGGTCTGAGATATTGGGGCAGAAAGTCAATAATCTTTTCTGAAAATCCTGCTGAGACTGGGGATCACCTACTAGAAGACATGCAATCAGAATCAATCCACCATTTAGGAGCAAATTTTCCTTTCCCTTGCCAGAGTCACCACCTGGGATGATTTCCCCAGAGCATCTGGTGTTTGTCATCAGAACTCACTGAAGGATAAAAAATACAAGACTTTAAGCCTATGAGGAATGGTTGCTGTATGAAGAATCAGTTGTCTAGTTTCAGTATCAAGAGAAAAGGGAGAATCAGTTACTTGCTCTAATTGGAAACTTAGAAGATATGGAGTAAATGAGAAAGGAAGAACTAGTGTTTCACAAACCCTTCAAAATCCAGTTTGATGATGATTACATACTGTTAATTTTAATCTTACTTGACCTGCCTCTGCACTAAATATAGAAAAAATTGGAGAATAACAAAACACAAAAAGGAAAATCAGAGTCTCTATGGAATTATATTATATGTATTATTGGAGGTAGTTTGAAAATGTCCTTTATACAATCATATAAATTATTATATTTTATTCAGTTAGAAAGAAAACTGATATCTGATATCCCCATACACAAGGGTGTCACAAAAAATAATTGGTGTCCTATTAATTGAAATAGCTGGATGAAATTATCAGGTCTCATTGTTGATAAGGATACAATTTTGGTCATGCATCCAATGATCATAAATGGTATAAGTTGATATTACAATACTCTTAGAGGAATATTTAAAATAATAAACTATTATCCTTACATATACAAGCTCATCTGGCAGTGGAAATACATCAATATAAATCTGAGGAAAATAAAAGTTAATAATTATAATTTTTATATCCTTCATTAAACCATAAAATTACAAAAGCTTTGTACAACATTAAAATAATAAATGTTTTGTACAAAACATATGAATGTAATATGTTTTCTTTTGTAAAAACTTACACACACACACACACACACACACACACACACACACGCGCGCGTGTGTGTGTGTGTGTGTGTGTGTGTGTGTGTGTGTGTGTGTGTGTGTATGTGTGTGTTTGGTTGTTTCCTGAGGCCAAAGAAGGGCTTCAGATATGCAGAGTCTGAGTGTGAAGGAGGTGATGAACCACCATTTGACTTATGAGTTAGAATTAAACTAGAGTGCTCTGAAAGAAAGCATAGCCAGCACTCTTAAATCTCATGCCATATCTCCACCTACAAATACATGTATTTTATAAAAATAAGATATCAGTGAAAACAAGTACTCAGAAATGTATGTTGGGCATGGAGGAGCATGCCATAATCATTCTGATGTGGAGGCATGGAAATGAAAACTTCAAGGCTATTTTCAATCACTGAGTGAATTAGATGCTTGCCTAGGGCTACATTAGTCCCTATCTCACTAAACAATAAAGAAGCACACACACTCATACACACACACAAACACACACACACACACACACACACACACATACACACTAAAAGAAGATATTAATTTTTTTGGTAAAACATAAAAATATTATGTAGATTAAAATTAAAAAAATTAAGTCATGTAGCTACCAGATACAGCAGTAAATTTTAGTGCTGAATTGACCCTTTTGGTTAACACCAAATTATATATATAGTTTGCACACATGTACATATTTGTTTCTTCAAGAAATCAAGAGTGTATGATAACATATTCCTTTTAAGTATCAATTTCATATTTCTATTTCTCAAGCAAATTATCTCATTGGTTTACAAACTTTACAATGTATCATCATAGCCTGGACAAATTTGCTGAAGCCTTAGAATGGAAAATCCACAAAACCACATAGAATCTTAGATAAGCAACTGGTCAGTAGATGCTAAGAAGTCTGAATTTATGCTGTAAGTATTAGAAATACTATTTAACAGAATTATGTTGCACAAATCTATAGTCCAAATGTGACTTCTCTCTTTATTATTTGATGTTTTTGCCATTATGATGATGTATTAGAGGTCACCTTGAGGATGTTTTTAAGCAGGATGAGGTACTACATGGATAGAACTTAGATCTCCCATTAGAAATGAACTCTCTTTCCAGTATACCTTTTGGATTTCTGAAGGCTGAATTTTTTTTTATCATTATTATCATGTTGTTGTACAGTTAACAAAACAGAAAAAATCTTAACAAATAAATGTAATAGTTCAATTTCTGGTTTCTTAGAGTCCATCTAATAATCTAAAGCCTGATTTTCGTTTTTATTTTTGTTTTTGTTTTGAGGGAGAAAGGGTTTATTTTGGTTCAAGGTTCAAGAGTACATCCCACAATGGTGATAAAGTCACTGCATCTGGTGTTCAGGGGAGCTGGTCACAATGAGTCCATGGCCAGGAAGTGTAGAGGAATCCAGTTACTTGTTCTGTTTCCTCCTTTTTATTCACTTGCATTCAGGGTGGATCTCCATACCTCAGACAAACCTCCTTGGAAACACCTTCACAGTCACTCCCAAGGGTTTGCCATCTAGGTGATTCTAAACTCTGTCAAACTGATTGTCAAGATCATCTGTGGTAGGTCCATCTTGATGGTCCCTACTCCAGTAAGAGTACCTTCCTTTACCTCAATATTCAGCTGAAGCTACTGCCTCCTCAGGCTGGCCTCTAATCCTGATGTTATTATTTTTAATTATAAATAAAGATATGGGCCTCTTAAGATTATATTTAACCCCCCTTTCCCACCCATCCCACTCCTCCGATGTGGAGTGTCCCTACATATCAGCCCCTCTCAGTTCAACCATCATTTGAGGGCTAAGATCTTCCCCTTGCACTAGGGGCCTACATGGTAGCAGCCCTAGGAAAAATTGTTCCATTAATAGGTAACAAAGTCTATGTTCCTGATCCTTTTGGTGTTCTGGTTGTAGGATAGTTATCCTGTATATTATATGGCTAAAATCCAGTTATAAGTGAGTAGATGCCATGTGCACCTTTTTGAGTCTGGGTTAACTCACTCAGGATTAGCTTTTCTAGTTCTATCCATTTGGCTGAGAATTGCATAATTTCCTCCCACTTTTCCAAGATATTGCCAGACTAATTTCAATAGTGGTTATACAAGTTTGCACTCCCACCAGCAATAGATGAGTGTTCCACTTTCTCCACATCCTCTCCAGCATATGCTGTCATTTCAGTTTTTGATCTTAGCCATTCTAATGAGTGTGAGATGGAATCTCAGAGTTGTCTTGCAACTCAAGACACTACGCTCTCTTTTCCTGTTAGAATTTGTTTACAATTATAAAGATGACAATGACACATAGAAGAAAGTGCAGGTGCATTAATTATCTGTCACTTGCCAGCTAAAATTATGATTGTCTATGTTGATTTTAATCAGTGTAAAACTGATCGTCAAGATGATATACTCTAATAGCTACAGAAAAATAAGTTATACTATAAGATGTCCAAGAGAAGTACTTTCAAAAGATAATGGAAAAATGAAATTCATAGAAAAATGGGGGAAGGGGTAATTTGGTATAATGAGAAATAAGTACATTTTTTTCTTCTTGAAGCTATACATGATAATTATCATTAGCAATGTCTATTTACTCAAAATGAAATAAGACAAAAACACATGCACTGAAGGAAGTCATAGAGTAAGCTTTCTTGTAAATGTCTTAGATTACATATAAAGGTGCAATGTGTCCTTATTTGTAAAATATTGTGTTAAAACTATGTAAAATATGGGGAAACTGCCTGGAAATGCAAAGCACAATGAAGTAATGACATCCAAGGGACAAAACCCCCGTTAGGACAGAGTCACCGGGCTGCAGCTCTGAGACCTGCAACTGTGGACTTTTCAAAGTTGCATAGCTGCAGACGGTCACTGCTAACAAGCTACTGATAAGTTTTATTTCAGAAGATACAATGTATTTCAGAAACTGAAGTTCAGCAGACAGTTCTACATTTAATTACTAAGTGTAATTATGTAACTTGATTTACTCTTTGGGTGGCATTTCAAGTTGTAAACTTAATATCTTATGAAAAGGGTGAAATAAACATGTCTACAGTGGGACTTTGAGTAATCTGAGGGACATTTTATATACTTTTAAAAATCAGATTTTAATTGGGATGCCAGATTTCTAGCAACTTGCATCTTTAGTTTTCCAGATAATCTGGAAGTTAGCATTTGATAAATGATTTTTTAAGCAGATATAAAGATTTTGTTAATTTATTTATTTATTTATTTATTTTATTATTATTATTTTTTTTTTTGCTTTTTCGAGACAGGGTTTCTCTGAATATCGCTGGCTGTCCTGGACTCGCTTTGTAGACCAGGCTGGCCTCGAACTCACAAAGATCCGCCTGCCTCTGCCTCCCAAGTGCTGGGATTAAAGGCGTGTGCCACCACCGCCCGGCGATTTTGATAATTTATAATTTATTAATATGTTGTTACTGTAATTGAAAATGTTGTGGATACTTTTAAATTCAGTCTTTGTAGAAAGAACTGTATTAAGCAAAATTATGTGAATAAATACTCCCCCCCAAAATAAAAACTATGTAAAATATTAGTATATTGACAGAAAAGTTGTGCGTTAATACAAGTGTTATAATCTCTATTTGTGCATATTTATATTGATAATTCAAGGCCTAATATTACTCAATATGTTTACCATTTTTATAAGAAAATACAAGAAGATAGTAGGGAAAACTTTTAATGTTTTATCTTTGAAAGCAAGGTGCATGGTGCAGTTTTCTTTCTGTAGCATCCTGTGCTAATCCATAATTATAGGCTTCATTCTGGAGCCCCTGTCAGGACTGATTTAATGGCTACTCAAATAACTGATTTGCGATCACTCAGGATGGTCATGAGTTGGGCAATTTAACTGTGTTTAAAGTGAATGCTCAGCTTTTATACAGAGTTTATCCTTCAAATCTAGTACAACTGCCTTGCACACAGTTAGAATACTAAGTCCTATTCATATAGTTTCATCCAAAAAACTGTGCTATTCCTAAAATTCAGAAAAGGTTATTGATTCTGACAATCACTTTGGGTTTTTATAGTTTGATTAATCTTTCCACTTTGATATTCTGGGATTAGCAATAGGTATGATTGTTCCTAATCAGTGATTTATGGCAGCTATAAAGTGGGTGATCAAATACACAGGGGCAGAGCAAAAAGGACTTTAACCTGTCATTCATTCACTGACTAGTTAAAGGCACAAGCTTTTAGAAGATATTTTGAGAAGATGAGGCTTAATTTGAAAATCCAGAAGAATCCATAATCATCTGCATTATGATTCTGAATTTGTATAGTTTATATAAAAACTAAGAACAATTAGTTATTATATATTTATCTGTAAATATATATGTATGTTAAATTGTGAAAGAATTTAACATTTTACTTGACTTGCTGATGTTATAGGTGATGTCGGGGGACAAAGAAAATACATCCCACTCTATCTTCCTGCAATATGGTGATCTTTATTATTATTATTTTTTGTTTATTTGTTACTTCAATTTATATCCCCATCATAGTCCCCTCTTTCTACCCCTCCCAGTCCTACCTTTCCACCCTCTCCCCACTCTCCTTCCTATCCTACTCATCCTGAGTGGGGTGTCCCTACATATCAGCCTTTCCCCCCCAAGTTCAGTAGTCATGAGGGCTAAGAGCTTCCTCATGCACTTGGGGCCTACATGGCAGCACCGCTAGGGCAAAGTGTCCCACTAACAGGTAACAAAGTCTTTGCTCCTGGTCCTTTTGGTGTGTTGGTTGTAGGATAGTTATCCTGTATTATATGGCTAAAATCAGATTATAAATGAATAGATGCCATGTCCATCTTTCGAAGTCTGGAGAAATGCAACTCAAGACGACTCTGAGATTCCATCTCACACCTGTCAGAATGGCTAAGGTCAAAAACTCAAGTGACAGCACATTCTGGTGAGGATGTGGAGAAAGGGGAACACTCCTCCATTGCTGGTTGTAGTGCAAACTTGTACAACCACTATGGAAATCAGTCTGGTAATATCTTAGAAAACTTGGAATAGCTCTACCTCAAGATCCAGCCATACCACTTCTAGGTATACATCCAAATGATTCCTCACCAAACCACAGGGTCATCTCCTCATCTATGTTCATAGCAGCCTTATTTGTAATAGCTAGACACTGGAAACAACCCACATGTCCCCCAACCAACAAATGGATAAAAGTGTTATGCATTTACAAAATGGAATACTATACAGCTATCAGAAACTAGGAAATCATTCAATTTGCTGCCATATGGTGATCTTTTTGAACCATATTTCCTATACATAATTCTTTGAGCTTAGTTTGGTACATGATTTTGAGGCAGAGTGCATTTATCTCATTCAGGAATAAAGTAATAGATATCATAAAAATACTGTATCAGGTTGAGTTTTTAATGACAAGTGAGAAAAATTTGTCATGGTATTCACTAATTGTATCTCTGAAACAGCAAATGTTAGAGAAGCTTTACCTTGTAGTAGTCCACAGAATGTGGAAATAGGGTTACTTGCAGGAATATCATCTATTAATTGTTGGACATTTTGGTGGTGTGAATAAGAATGGCCTTCCTTGGCTCATATAATTGAATGCTTGGTCATTAAGTAGTGCTACTTGAGCGGGATTGGCAGGTTTAATTTTTTTGGAGTATACATGGCGTTCTTGGAAGACGTGTTTCATTTGGGCTGGCTTCTGGATTTCAAAAGCCCAAGCTAAGCTCTGTGACTCTCTCTTTCTCTCTTTCTTATTGCCTTCATATCTGGATATAGATGTCTCATCTACAATAGTGTTTGTATGCTACCATGCCAACCTCCATGATGATAATGTTTTCTTTTATAAGTAATACTGTGGCTATGGTGTTTTTCATAGCAATAGAACAGTGAATACAACAGAAATTAGTACAAAAAGTGGGATATTGCTTGACATGCCTGGACCAAGGTTCTTGTTGGGCAAATGCAGACTCTGGGACTTTGGACTAGGAAAGCAGTTGAAAGTTTTAAGCAAGAACTAGTGCATGGTAGTAGGGGGAATGTGGAAGACTGTGGGGCTAGAAGCAATGTGGATTATGATTGCCCAGCTCAGAAAGTTTCAGAGGAAAGGAATATTATTAATTAGGCTAATTGATGGAGTGATGTTATGCATTCTAAATGCTAATTAACATGATCCCAGACGTCTGGTTGTTGTACATCAAGTAATGCTGTGTTACCTTACTTTCTGATCATTGTCTCTGACTGGCTTTAATAAAATGGCAAGGCCTGTTATTGAGCAGAGAGAAAGGTAGGCAGATCAAAAGTTCATGGGCTTCTGGGGCAGAGAAATACCATAATGGATAGAAGATGTAGGAACAGGAAGGAGAACACACACCATGGGTTTGAGAAAAGAACATCATTTCATATGGCCTGGCACATCAGCATAGCATTCCAATTAGAACAACAGTCCAGAGGATATAGTACATATGGGATAATATTTAGGGAATAGAATTAAGGGCTAGCTTAGATTGGCTAAAGTTGCACAATCCAGGCTATGGCTTTTAAAAGCCATAATGTTTCTGTGTGTGAGTTAAGGTTTAATACCATCGACCAATTAATTATAATATAAATACAAGTAAACAATTTAATCAATTATTTCCACACCTAATGAGCACTCTTCTGATATTTTTGCAAAGAATGTGGCTGTTTTCTGGGATTGTCTAAAAAATCTGCCCTAGGCAATGGAGATTCATTCCAAAAAAGCCTAGTTTTGACTGTTGTGTAGTTACAAGTGGTCTCTCTTATACAAATCTATAATGAAAAGGAGCAAGCTGAGTATGGAAAAATAGAAAATGTACAGTTTGTACAGTTTGATGGGGGGAAAAGGAGCACCAAGAATGTAATGGAGCTAAGTTCAGTGTTCAGAGAGATTAAAAATTATAAAGGAAAGCCTGAGGATAAATGGAATAAAGGGAGTGTTGATCTAAGTCAAGAGCCCACCCAGATAAGCTTTTAACTTATGAAAACAAATAAGAGGAAGTTTAAGCAGTGAAGGGAATGATCAACAACAGAAAGCTGATGCATATGTAATTGAACTGGGAGTGGGGATAGGGGTTCACAGACCATGCTTCAGCCCCAGCAAGCAGTACAACTTGGCACTTCCAGCCATAAGGTTCCAGCTTTATAGGGTTATGTAATGTGTAATCTCTCTCCGTGGCTAAAGAAAGCCATTGAGGGTGTGTGTGTGTGTGGAGAGAGAGAGAGAGAGAGAGAGAGAGAGAGAGAGAGAGAGAGAACTATACATTTTTAATATTAGATGACATCTTTCAAATTGAACAACAAAATTTCAAAGGAAGTGGTAGGGGATAGGAGAGGTAAAAGGAAGGGAAGAGGGGACAGAAAGGGAAAATAATGCAATTATGTTCTAATGAAGCAAAAATATCACAAATATATTACTATTTAAAAATCATTATTTTTTATATACTTTTTCTATTTTATTTGTTCTCTAAGAATTTCATGTTGTTTTGATTATATTCACCCGTTTTTTCTAACCTATTCTAAGTCCATCCCACTTCATTACCCAACAAAATTTGTGTTCTCCTTAGAACAAAAAGACATCAGTTCCAATTGTACTTCTCACATATTCTTGGATTGGTGGTCTTCCAATGGTGCATGTTCTACTTACCAGAGCTAGACTCTTAGAGAAAACTTAGTTTCCCTCTTGCAACACATAGAGTTTGCTGATAGCCATCTTATGTATAGATGGGATTCCACGTACATCTTCCCTATCAATGATGGGGTTTTGTCTGCCTTGAGTGTCTATGGGACTTGTGCATATAATTACACCAATTGTGAGCTTATATGTGAAATTGCCTAGCTTCATCTGGAAATAGTTTCCGGTAGCCACCTATAACTTCTGGCTCCTACAATCTTTCTGGCTCTAATTCAAAAAAATTTCCTGAACCTTGAGAAGAAGAGGGGTGAGAATGTTGTCATATTCAAAACTGAATGACCCCTAGGCTCTTATTCTTGTATCTTGAGCAGTGATGAGTCACTGTGTTAATCACCATCTACTGTAAATAGAAGCTTCTCTGATTAGGGTTGAAGGCTTCATAAATACTGAGTATAAGGCTAAGTCTGTAAAAATGTGACTAATATTATGTCCATTTAGTAGAACAATAACAGCAGATGATTGTGGTTTGAAAATAGAATGATAAAGGATAAATAATAAAAAAAACATATTGTCATGACAAACTCTATTGTCAACAGAGCATCACTGAGAGTGACACAGCATATACCTGGTGCCATCTAGAAGGTTAAGGGAGGCTAGGAATATTTAAGACTTGTGAATATTTGTGTTAACTTTTTCATTTATTCATGTTTGTTGCAATTATTTTGACCATTTCTCTAACTACTAACTTTTCTTTAAACCCATTATCAAAAAAATTCTCTTTGATTATTAAGGATTTTGAGTATTTCTTCAAGTGTATCTCGGCCTTTAGACATTCCTCTTTTGTGAATTCTCAGTTTACCTCTGTACACCATTTTTTAATTGGGTTATTTGGTTTCTCGGTATTTAATTTCTTGAATTCTTTATATGTTTTGGATATTAGCCCTCTCTCAGATGTGGGGTTGGTGAAGAACTTTTCCCAATCTGTAGGATGCTGTTTTGCTCAAATGACAGTCTCCTTTGCCTTACAAAAGTGTTTCAGTTTCATAAGGTCCCATTCATTGATTATTGGTCTTAGGGCCTGAGCTGTTAGTGTTCTGTTCATGAAGTTGTCACCTGTGCCAATGAGTTTGAGGCTTTCCCCCACTTTCTCTTCTACTAGATTTAGTGTGTTCAGTTTTATATTAAGGTCTTTGATCCACTTGGACTTAAGTTTTGTGCAAGGTGATAAACATTGGTCTATTTGCATTCTCCTATTTGTGACATCCAGTTAGACCAGCACCATTTATTGAAGATGCTTTCCTGTTTCCATTTGATGGTTTTGGCCTCTTTGTCAAAAATTAAGTGACTATTAGAAATGCTCAACATCCTTAATCGTCAGAAAAATCCAACTCAAGACAACTCTGAGATTCTATCTCATACCTGTCTGTCGCGTCCCTCTCGACCGGCAAGAACGACGCAACTCGCAAAAGCTCTTCTCCTGCAGTTTATTCAGGTCCCTTGAAAACAGTCTTCCGAAAAGGGCCGGGCAGACCCAACCCACAGGCTAAATACTAAATGAACAGCCAATCAAGTAAAGCCACATAGTGCTATCTTAGAGGCCCACGTATGCGGAAGCAAGCCAGATCAGCGGTCTTAGCCAAATATGGATTTGTTTACCACTGAGAGCGCTCACCGTCGGGCTGGTGGAAGGCGGAGACCAGTGCCATTTTTAAGGCGCGGCACGTCGCAGCTCTCTACAGTTCCTCCTTTTTTTTTATTTTTTCTAAGGTTGGTAGAAGTCCCTGGAAAGGTTTCGTAATCCCCCTATCTGGGGATCTCACGGTGGGCCTGAGCCTGTAGGAGGGCGGTGCTCAAACTCTTACCTGTCTCTGGGTCAGCCTCCCCACTCGGGACTGCCCTGTCTTAAGTGGCCGAGACTTACCCGTCAACTCCGTCACTGACTTGCCAGACCCTAATATCCGTGGAACGAATACCTCAGTGGGCAGGGACTATGCTTAGTGAAGATTTACTTCACGGCAGCAAGCCATGCCTGAGGGGACTGGCCCGCCTCAATGGCGACAAGGGCTTGTATCATCATGGCTACATTACGCTTTTGTGTGGTTCTCATTTTGTAGATGCACCATAGGCAAACCAGAGAGGCTAGTATCATTAGTATTGCCAAAGAGCCTACGCACGCCCACTCCTTAAGATGATCCATAGCCGTCTGTATCCAGGAAGTCAAGCCAGTAGCCAGGCTCAGATCCACTCGAGTGGAGTTGATGTGGACAATTGTTGCTCTCAGCTCTCTCATCAAATTTTCAAATTCAGCCGACCAATCCTGTAAGAGGAACTTTGACAATTGTCTAGACAGATTAGCAGCCTTTGTAAAATTTTGATACTGCACGGAAGTAACACACAAACCTTGCATTTTCCACTCACACCCCAATTGTGTTAGTTGCCAAAGAGAATCAATCTGTTCTTGTATTAAATCTATGCATTGATTAACTATCATAAGGCCTCCTTTGAGATGAGAATTCATAGAGGTCTGAGTATCCAATGCCTGTGCCACAGTGGCTGAGATGTTATTCAGGGCATTGGCAGTCTGTATAGAACTAGACAAGGCAATAGCTGAGGCAGTAGCTCCCACAGCAGCAATAGTGATAGCAGTAACAATAGCTGCAGTGATGCCAAAATCTCTTTTAAATCTGAATAGCATCATGGTATTAGGAGCCTCTACAGGAACTGGCACATATCAAGGCATTCTAGTCACCACAGCCACAGGAAAGGCTGTGGCATTCCAGCATAGGGCATAAAAACATGTGCCTGGAGTGCATACTAACTTGTCTTCACCTAAGGTTGCACTCCCATTACTTACAATCCACAGAAAAGGAGGCCAGAGACATACTGGCAAAGCTAAAAAATTCTTGTTGCGGTAAGAATGAAACAAAGAATTCCAAGTACCAGAGCCACTACCGCTAGAAAAATCCAATCTGGCAGCAGACCCTAGGGAAAAATTAACTCTTTGATAAATTCCTCCCCCAAGCATAATGACAGGTCCCAAGTCCATGCAACTTCCATTTACTCCACACAAAAGCCACAAATCAAAAGGATTGGTGGCAGTCTGCTGAGGATCCCTAGTAGATATATCAAGCATTCCTGTACAAGACTTATTCACTACATTACTAATCATGGGGCTAAAGGAAAAATAATCTTGTTGAACTCAAACTGCTCTGCGCTCCTGACATCCAGTCCAGGGAAAAGGTCCTTCCTCTCCTGTGGATCCTCTACAAAAAGGTGCCCAGCGTGGCTGTCTGGGGGGGTCCCGGTCAGAGACTCGTGTGGGCCACCATCCTTCAAGGCGAGAACCATTGCCTGAAAACAAACCACCACTCCTACCCCCAAACCTCAATTGTGGTAAAAAATCTGCTGACTGCTGAGACAATTTAATGCATTTTGTATCATCTGACCTATTGAAGCTCAATAAAAAGCACAAACTACCCTTCAAGCTGACATTTCTATTACCCTCTATAGGGCTTCTCTGATCATCAAAGGGAAGATAGGGTAAGCCTAAGCTTCTATTACTGCTAAATAAGCATGGAAACACAGTTGCATCATGTCTGACTGGCATCGGCTTTGGGAATATCGACAGGATCCCCCATCTCGGCTCGGTCATTCCTGACATACTCACTGCTACTATCACCAGAATCCTTAGGAAGGTCTTCATGACGAATCTTCCTCACAAGGCGTTCAGGCACCCACACTGGATCTTGTTGATCCTGAGGAAAAACACAAACAGACCCTCTCGCCCATGTTAGCACGGGGTCAGGCCCCCGCCAAGAGCCTGTCAGAATGTCCTTCCACTTCACCATGCTTTTAGGTGAACCATGGGAATCCTGATGTCTGTCCGCTGCTGAGCGGCCTTGAGCATCCAAATTGAAAAAATTTACAGTAAATAAGGCTAAAGATATTCTCTCCTTGGGGGTACGGCCTTGGCCTATTCCCCCTTTTTGTTTTTGCAAGCATTCTTTCAAGGTGCGATGAGCACATTCCACAATTCCTTGTCCTTGAGGATTGTATGGTAATCCATGATTAAACTGTACCTCCATCTGGTTGCAGAAGGAGACAAAGGACTGAGCCGTATAGGCTGGTCCATTGTCCGTTTTTAGCTGCTGTGGTTTTCCCCATGCAGCCCAGGCTTCTAAGCAATGTCCTATGACATTGCGAGCCTTTTCTCCACTCATAGGTGTAGCATGTATGATACCTGAGCAGGTATCCACAGATACATGAATGTATTTTAAGGTTCCAAACTCTGAAATGTGAGTAACGTCCATTTGACAGATTTTGAGTGGCAACAACCCTCTAGGGTTCACTCCCACACTGGGAGGATGATGATGAATCACACACTGAGGACAGTCCAAAACTACTTGTCTAGCATCTGCTCTAGACAAATGGAATTTCTGCTGTAGAGTTTTTGCATTTACATGAAATAATTGGTGAAACTGTCTGGCTTGATCCAGGAATGAGCTCCAAAAAATGCATTTCATCCTGGTCCATTGATCAACTTTATCATTACCTTCACTTAATGGTCCAGGTAATCCTTTATGTGCTCTAATATGTTGAATATAAAAACACCTTTTTCTCTGCCAGATTAAAACTTGTAACTCTTGTAATAAGGCACATACTGTACTACTATTCTTAATAGGACCTGCTAATTCTAATACTTTCACTGCGTTGACCACATAGACTGAATCTGAAATCAAATTGAATGCAAATTGACATTTTTTAAATACCTCAATTACTATTTTCAACTCTACTATTTGGGGGGAGCCCGGTTGAAATTGACATAACACGGGCTCTTGTCTTTCTATCAAATAGGCTCCACAGCCTGTCTTTGAGCCATCAGTAAACACATTTGGTGACCCTTGAAGTGGTACTGCTGAAGTAGCCTTAGGGAATATCACTGGGTGCTCCTTAAAAAATGATAGCAATGGATGTTTAGGATAGTGGTTATCAATCACTCCTTCAAAGCTACATTGCAATATTGCCCAGTCATCTACAGTGCCACACAAAATCTTATTTTGATAACTGGAATGAGGCACTATTATACTGGCAGGAGCAACTCCAAAAGACTGCAAGCATTGTTGGATACCATTCAAGGCTAAAGCAGCAAGTGCAGTGGGATAATGTTCTATTCTGTTCTTACTTGTGTCCACATCCCCGGGCAGAAAGATCTCCCTACTTTCAGTGACTGAACAGGCTGCTCTGTCTGAGTGGCTTCTGGATATGGGGGAGGGGTTGAAGTTGTCATGGCAACGGCCTTGTTTACACCAGCTGTCGCCAGCGTGGCTGAAGGCTCTGTAACAACAACTCCACCCACTCCGACTGTTGTTGAAGCTGACGCTGACGTGTCAGGCGCCATGGCAACAGCTCCTCCCACATTGACTGCAGCAGCAGTTCCTCCCACACCGACTGCCGCCTGCGTGTCCTTCTCTTTTACTTTTTTCTTTTCCTTTTTTCTTATAACATTCCTCTCCAACTTTTCTAGTAGAGCGTGTAGCTCTCCTTCAGAATCTGTGCTCTCTGAGTCCTCAAAATCTCTAAAATCTCTAAAATCTGTGAGATCGGGATAGAGAGGAACTTTCTTTTTGCCTCCCTTTTCACTGTCTGCCTGCTCAAATCTTTCGCCTTTGTCACTGTCTACTTGCTCAGATCTTTCCCCTTGCAGCAGTTCCAAGGCTGACTCTCCCTCTCTGATTGCATTACAACATCTCTGATCTTCTAAACAACTCCTCACCATTTTCCAAATCGGTCTTACTCCATGCTTCAGAGTCCCTTGCTCCCAAGCACAATCCAAGTCCCTGCCCAATCTGTCCCAGCAGGATACCGTAAGATTCCCGGACACCGCAAACCACGGAGCCACAGAATCACATTCATTCAAAAATCTTTCTAGGGTAGACTTCTTAATCTTTAAATTCCTAGCTAAAAGTAGCTCCTGAAGAGCCAGAAAAATTGGGTGTGACTCAGACAACCCCATGTTTAAAAATTTACTTTCGGTTTGCAGCTTCCCCACGAAACTTAACCTTTAGTTCGCAACTTCCCGCGAAACTTTACCTTTTGTTCGCTATTTCCGCGAAACTTTACCTTTTGTTCACTATCTCCGCGAAACTTTACCTTTTGTTCGCTATTTCCGCGAAACTTTATTGTCCTGATTTATCCCAGGAACTTACCAACGTGTTGCCCCTGACTGCAGGAGTTCTGAGTCTTTTCTGGGTCCCCGTACGGGCCACCACTTGTCGCGTCCCTCTCGACCGGCAAGAACGACGCAACTCGCAAAAGCTCTTCTCCTGCAGTTTATTCAGGTCCCTTGAAAACAGTCTTCTGAAAAGGGCCGGGCAGACCCAACCCACAGGCTAAATACTAAATGAACAGCCAATCAAGTAAAGCCACATAGTGCTATCTTAGAGGCCCACGTATGCGGAAGCAAGCCAGATCAGCGGTCTTAGCCAAATATGGACTTGTTTACCACTGAGAGCGCTCACCGTCGGGCTGGTGGAAGGCGGAGACCACCGCCATTTTTAAGGCGTGGCACGTCGCAGTTCTCTACACCTGTCAGAATGGCTAAGATCAAAAACCCAAAAGACAGCACATGGTGGTAAGGTTGTGGAGAAAGGGGAACACTCTGCAATTGTTGGTGGGAGTGCAAACTTGTACAACCACTATGGATATCAGTCTGGCGATATCTTAGAAAACTTGGAATATCTCTGCCTCAAGACCCAGCATACCACTTCTGAGTATACATCCAAAAGATTCCTCAGCAAGCCACAAGGACATCTTCTCAACTATGTTCATAGCAGCTTTATTTTTAATATCAAGAATCTATAAACAACCACGATGTCCTTCAACAGAAGAATGGATTAAAAAAAAACAAAATAAAACAAAAAACTGTGATACATTTACACAATGAAATACTACTCAGCTTTCAGAAGCAAGGAAATCATGCAATTTGCAACCAAATGGATTGAACTAGAAAAGTTCATCATGAGTGAGCTAACTTAGGCTCAGAAAGACACACATGACATATATTAACTTGTAGCTGGATTTTAGCCATATAGTACAGGATAACCATCCTTCAATCAATAGACCCAAAAGAATAGGAATAAAGAGTTTGTTACCTGTTAGTAGGGCACTCCACCCTAATGGAACTGCCACGTATGCCCCTGTGCAAGAAGAAGTTCTGAGCCCTCATATGACTAATGAACTGAGGGGGACTGATACGTGAAGACATCCCACATCAGAGGAGTAGGATAGGTGGGAGAGGAGATAGAGGGTGCCATGGTGAGATTGGGAGGGGTGGAGGGAGGGGATTGTAGTGGAGAACTAACTTGAATTAATAATTTAAGTAAAAATATAGTTTCTTATGTTTCTCTGACTGGACCACTTCCCTTCATATTAAGAAACCTCTAATTTCCAATGAGCACCTTTCACTTCCTGAGCACTTCCATTTCCCAAGGAGTTCGAGGGGATCTGAGGGAATCTACTTTTTTGCTACCATACTATATATACCAACAGATTAGGATCCCTCTCATACAGGTGCTGTTAGACGTCACAAGGATGTCTCTGGAGATTCAACTTTCTTTCCCCTCAAAGCAAAATGAACCTTAAAACAAGGCTATGTGATGATACCATCAATGTGTCCAGTTTCAACAGATGCATAGAAGCATAACCACATTAATTTGCTATACTTTTGATCATAATTTTTGTATTATTTCTGGCATTAGATATTAGTTTGAGCTAATTTGTATATTAGGGCTAATAATATATTAACAACTAATTTTGGTACAATTCTGCAGAAGGACTTATATAAGCCCTTATATAAGATATGCTAATTAATATCCCTATTGAGTCTAAAACAGTAATCATAGATGACAGAAAGTAAGATGTATGAAGGAAAATATGGATAAATTACTTTTATAAATCAAATACAATGGAAAATGAAGACAATAAATGGATGAAAACAGATTATTTTTCCAACTCACTATTTGTCCATGTATGTGACTTGATTTAGATTTCATAAGAATTAACATACATTTTATAAACTAGTTCCTTAAAGTCTGAGATTAAATAATTATCAATGCATTTTTCTAAATACACAGCATTATTGAAGGACTTGAGACACTGTTATATGGTTTATTCATATTTATCCTCCTTACTTGAAAATGTATTGTTTCCATGTCAGATAGCGTACTACTTTTGAATCAGTTATCTTAAATACACAAACTGCTTACTTGAATAACACACAAGGATCTTATGTTGGATGTTTATAAGATTAAAGGTGATTGTGATTTATAACACCTGTAAGACACTGCGGTTTGAAAGTGAAGGGATACAAGCAGAGTCCATGCTGTTTCCTGTGGTGAGGTAGTAGTTAGTGTAGCAAAAAGGTTACTGCCATTCATTTAGACAAAATGGGCACTTTATGTATCTTCACTGTCAGACAAGATGAAATTGAGCAATGCTTTTGTTGAACATTATAAAGGGAATGAGTGATGGGGGCAGGGAGGAGGCAAGGAGAGAGAAGAAAGCTATTTCATCTATTGACAGCCAACACAAGAGAAAAAGCTTTCTCTCTGTGGCATAGTATCAAGTGACTTTTTAAATGACCCCAGCAGTTTCTTCTCAAAGAAAATGTTTCTAGTTGGGCGATTCAAAGGTTTATTATCATCTCAATGGGGAACTAAGAAAAAAATATATAGCTTCCTTGGGGACTAGTATGCTGTTTTGCAGTGCTAAGTGTAGAAAAATCATAATTCTTGTATTATTAACCAGGATCTTCTGATTAGAATGCATTCCAATTCCATATGACTGAAAAATATATTCAAACTAACCTCTTGACAAAGATTGGTTGAATAATGACATAAGTAGATATTCACTTTTTTCTCTAATATTTTTGTTTAATATTAAAAAGTAAAAATATTTTTGATAATAACTTATTGGATTTTCTTGGAGCAAAATATATAATGATAACAATTATTACAACCAATAATTTGAATTGCCTTACACTAAAATGAAATAGTTGTCAAATATTTTGCTGTTTTTTTTAATAATTTATTTTTTATTTCTTCAAGTTACATCTCAATCACAATCCCCTCCCTACTCCCCACTCCAGTCCCACCCTTCCACCCTCCTCCCCCTCAACCCCCCCATCCTCTTCCCTTCTTTTTGTTTTTTTTTTTTTAGTTTAAGGTATTTCTTTTTTCCCCCAACAGCTCTCCCTTTCAGTCCAAAAAATGGTTCTTTTTCTTATAACTATAAATACAATACAAAACAACAGAAATAAATAGGCTACAATTATAAGAGTTATATGGCTTAGCACACATTCCCAATGTCCAGTCCATATGTATTTGGCACCTGACTTTAACATTCTACTATCTAACCATCTCCATGAGTTTAAAGTTTTATATCTAACTCAGCTTTCATACTAACTTGCCTCATAATTTTAAAAATATCTTCTTAGATCCAGAACACCCTCTTGATTCCTAAACAACTCAAATTTTATCTATGAGACTCTAGCTATCTATTGTTTTTAATATCATATTTTTCAAAATAATCACCATTTTAACTATTGTTAATTTATTATTTGCATTATATTATAATTACTATTCATATTATAATATACATATTTTTAAAACATATCTTGGAGTACTCCAATTACTTTTCTAATGCCAAATATATAGATGATCTTTACCAAAATAGAATAAGTAGATCACAAAATGTTATATTAATGTGCCTACAAAATATTTAAAGTTCTGTTTTTATATAATACAAAATAAATAAAATAGTTTTTGTGTAAGATTTAATTTTATGGCTTTCAGGATTAAAGCACACATCTCTATCTGAAACTAATTATAGCTTTGCTTAAAAAACACACTTGACATGAAGTGAAATATTCATTTATACAGTTAATATCTTACTAGCATACTCGTTCTCTTCCATAGCATGTTTGATTATATGATTTTCATAACATGGAGACTCAATGGAACATTGATGTTGGATCATGTCTGCATAATTTTTGACTCATTTGGAAAATTAAGCTAAATAAAATAAATAACTATTGTTATCATGTTTTAAACAAATGAAAATAAATTTTAAAAACCCTGCTCTTTGCTTTGCTTTTCATATTAATTGGCTGAATAAATTAAAAATATGCAGAAAATCAATTTCTAAACTATCTTATTTACTATTTTATTTATAATGAGAAAAAACATGACCAAGGCAACTTATAAAAGGAAGTAATTAATAAGGGACTTGTTTACAGTTTCAGAGAATGAGACTATGATAATCATGGTGAGGAGCATGGTGGTAGGAATGACACTCGGGCATTAGCTGAAAGTTTCCATATGATCCTTAAGCAGTAGGAAATGTAAGATAGGGACTCAGCCTGACATAGACTTTTTAAACCTTAAAGCCCATGCCCACACCTTCTCCAACAAGTCCTTCCTAAACAGTCCAATAACTAGAGAACCAAGAATTCAAAAGTAGGAGCCTATGGGGCCAGTCACATCTAAATGATCACCAAAACCAAATCCTGTCTAATGGAAATAAAAGATGGCATGGGCAAATATTTTATGTATTTTCCCTTCAAATATCATCCTGAAGGATGAAAATGCCTTCATTAGTGATAGCTTTTTCTTAGTTCCATGAAAAGTGTATTTCTGAATGAGATATGCTTAACATAATTTTTTAGTGTAAGATGTTAAGGGCCCAAGAACCTTAGAAATACTTCAATCAGCACACACAGTAAGCACAAAATGAATGATAATCTATCTAAAATATTCTTACTATATATGACCCATGAGATCAATGAACACTAATTCTATTATTAGTGAAAATAAGACAATAGACAAAGGTCAGGGATTATGTGGAAACCCCTGAAACAGAGGTTACAAAACAAGGGGCTACTCAGGGAAAGATGAGTACACCATCTGTCTGTTCCATCAGCTTCCACTCAGTTGGCAGAGACAATCAGATTCGACAGGGGTAATGTGTAAGCATTTCACATTTTTAGTGTTTTGTTCTCTGGCATATATACAGAACCAAATGGGGGATTTCCACGTGGACCTAGGTGGGCAAATCACATTAAAGGTCATCCTATCACACCACATAGCACAAGCCTGGTAACATGGTGATCATGCACTGATCACGAACATGGAAATCTTGCTTACCCAATCAGCTATACCCACGATAAGGCTTCAACTCTGCCCCACCATCTTCCGCTGGTGCCATCTTAGATATTTGTCATAAGTCACTTTCATTTTCCAAGCAAAGAGACATTTTTCATAAGCCTCCATTTCCTGGATCCCTACAGGATTATTTGATATTACTAAAAATTTTAACAAGATAGTGGAAGGAGTATAATAACTGAAAGAATGTAAGAAATGAAAAACTGTGTTAGTGAATTCAGAATGGTTAATAAACCATAGTCAGATTTGAAAGAGGGGATATGTCGTGGAGCTTGATGCCAAGTACATTCTGAGTGCCTAATCAGAGTTCCAGAAATGACTGCCATACCACAGAAAAAGAAAATTATGACTGATTAGGATAAGGATATGCCTGACACTTCCACATTTAACATGAGCCCAGGAGAAGGATATAGAGTGTCATCTAGATACTAGCAATTCAACTCAAATGGTTAAAGATTTCGTACACTTTGTGATGGTTTGGATAGGTATGGTCCATATAGACTCATGTATTTGAATGCTTGGCCCATGGGGAATGGCACCATTAGGAGATGTGACCTTGTTTGTATAGATGTGACCTTGTTAGAGGAAGTCTGTTACTGCAGAGATGAGCTTTGAGGTCTCCTATGCTCAAGCTCTGCACAGTGTGGAATCCAGTCCCTTTCTGATGCCTGTGGATCAAGCTGTAGAACTCTCAGTTCCTTCTCTAGCACTATGTATTCCTGGACACTGCCATGTTTTCTATCATGATGATAATGCACTAAACCTTTGAAAATGTAAGCTACCCCCAATCAAATGTTGTTTATAGGAGTTGTCTTTGCTGTGATGTCTCTTCACAGCAATAAGACATTAACTAAAACACAATTGATATATGCCTTTGGGGTTTTAGATTATAAAGGTAAGCTAAATAATGCTATCATAATACATTTGACATGTGAAAAATGTGTATTTGATTATGGTGGAATTTTTTTGTAAGTAGAATCAATATATGTGGTATGCTAATAGGGTTCTCAAAAGGAACAGAATTGATAGTATGAATATACATACTTTTAAAATATATTAAATATATATTTTATTTATTGTATTATATAATATACTATAATATTGTGTGAAATATATTTTTAAATTATTGTACTATATATTATTATTAAAATAGTGCATATATTAATTAAAAGTAGATTTGTTTGGTTGGATTAAAGACTTTTGTCTGTGTAATTCAGCAATGGCTACCTCCCAACAAAAAGCCATGTATGTGTTCAGCTCAAGAGAGTAGATGCCTAAGCAATGACAAATCTGATGCTAGTATCCCAGAGAATTCCTACAGAGTTGCTGGTCCTCAGTCTACATTGGACTCTCAAGGAACTAGATACTAATACAAGAATAAGGAGTATGTTGCAGCAACACTTGCTAGAGATAGCAAAGGCAAGTAGACAAAAAGTAAAATCTTCCTTTGTCCTGTCCTTTTATGTGTGCTGTTAGCAGGATGTGTGGCCCAGATTTATGGTGTGTCTTCTGACTTCAAATTATCCAATGAGGAAAACCTTTCATAGGAATTCTCAGCTGCTTGAGGTTTAGTTGATTCCATATGTTGAAACAATTCAACAACCAAGATTAATCATTACATGTGCTATTTCTGTTTGTCTTTATCATGCAAAATATTTTGAAGATTTATCCTAATGAAATAATATCATGTTTAGTTATCATCCTCGGGTCTTGACATGTCTATGAGCTAATATAAATCCTGTATCATTATTATAAAACTTAAATTGTCTTGCATTTACCTAGAATGTTGAATTCACACAGTGAGAGTCTACAGACATTTAAATTCCTTTTGTATGTTACTTTTTTGCAATAGTGACTATGAATATGGGTGTACATGTTTATAAATGAACTTATGTTCATTCCTTTGGATAAATGCACAAGAGTTGTACTACTAAATCACATAATAGTCTCTATGCTTATATATTATAATCTACCAAGACATCTTCCATAGTAGCTCTACAAATTTATGTCTCTATAACAAATGCATTACAATTTTTGCTGTCCTTGATAACACTAGTTATTATCTGATTTTATTAAAGACATTCCACTTGACATAAAGTGTTATCTCATGGTAGATTTAATTGGCATTTTCTAACTAAAAATTTTAAATGCACTTCTATGTAATTTTTGGTTTTTGTATGTCTTCTTTGAAGAAATAACTATTCAGACACTTTGATTAATTTAATTGAATGGTATGACATTTTACTTTTAAAGTTTTAGTATGATTTCAAAAATAACTCAAAGTGAAGTTTCTTCCTGAAATATGATTTACAATTTTTTCTAATTCTGATAGCTGTAGACTCATTTACTATTTTGCATGTTGGATTTAAAAATGCATGTTATATGCTCATGTTTCTATTTTTTAAATTGCATTTTATGATACTTATTATTGGTTGTTTTAGTAAAAATCCCATATGAATTTGAAAGAATTATTAATTGTATTGCCCGCTGAATTGGTTTATCCTGTATTTCAAATTTGTTCTTAGGATCCTCCAAACTTCTTTTCGTCTTACTAATGTATACTAATGCGGCATAATAATTAGTTTCATGATTCCATTTCACATATAGTTGTTATGTACTATGATCATAATAATATGCTCATTACCCTCATTATACCACCTCACTTTAATACAGTTCCTATCCCTGTTAATTTTACACAACTCCAATGTTCTATACATTAGAAAAAATGTGTAGTTTTTGATGTTTCCAGTTCTGGCTTCTTTATTTTGCTTCTTGATTAATGTGAAAGTAAGGTACCTCTGTCCCATGTCCACTTCCAGTGACAGAGGCACTGGAAGGGGACAAGAAATACATAACAAAACCAACATAGCCAACTAACCTAGACCTATGGGGGCTCACAGAGATTGAACCATCAACCAAAGAGCAAGTATGGACTGAACTCAGGCTACCTACACTCATGGATCTGAGAGATAGTCTAATCTTTATGTAGGATAACAAGTAATTGGAACAGAGGCTATCCCTGATACCCTCTCTGTTGCCTACAGTCATGTAATTTTCCCTTAGCTGGGCTGCATTGACTGGCTTCAGTGGAAGAGGATAAAATTAGTTCTGATGCAACATCAAGTACCGGGGAGGGTTGTAGGTTGGCTCCCTTCTCCAATAAGAAGGGGAGGGGTGAAATGGGGGCAGATACTGGGAGGTTAGGATTGGGAGGAGAGGAAGGAGGGTGCTGTGAATGGGATATTAAAATGAATAAATAAATAAAGTTAAATAAATAAATACAGAAAGAAAGGAAGTAACAAACAAATGTAAGCACACCTGATTTCTTTCTTTATTGTTTCCAGATCATGACTTATTTCATTCTTTTAATTCTTACTTATTTGTACTTATATTTTTTTCATTTACTGAAAGTAGATTCTTCATACAATATATCATGATTATAATTTCCTTTCCCTACCCTCTGCCCAGTCCCTTCCAACTTCCCCTTCCATCTGGATCCACCGCTTTTCTGTTTCTCATTAGAAAAGCTTCTAGGAGATAATAACCAAACAGGACAAAATAAAATACAATAAGATAAAACAAAAAGTTACATTGAGCCTTCACAAGGTAGTCCAACAAAAGGAAAAAATCCCCTAAAGAGCAGGCACAAAAATCAGAGACCCACTCATTCACACACTCAAGAGTGCCAAAAGTATATGAAGCTTAAAGCTATAATATATATGCAGAGGACCTAGTGAAGATACGTATAGCCTCTGTTCTTACTTATATTATAAATGGTCTACCATAAAATCATTCTACTGAAAAAGAATACAACAGAAATGATTACAACAGAACAAAAGACACACCTTTTGAGTAATGAAAGAACATATTCCTGTAACTAGTGGGCCTTGTCAGTATTTGTTTAAAATAGACACTGCATAATTTTATCAACTTCAGGGAATAGATAAACTGTAAACTGCAGACAGCAGGAAATCTTATCCCAGTATACATCACTTTAACTATTCATTTCCATTTGAGTGAATGGAAACAGACTGGGAAGAACAGCACAGATTCATCACTTAATACCTGGAGACTCCCAAGCAACTTACTCAGCTTTGCAGTACTTAGCATTGTTGGAAGATTCAATTATTTAAATAAGTCAAGGACTTAGAAGAAAGCATGGCTCACAGTTAGTTCCACGTGAATGGAACATATGATTGCTACTCACTATCATAACCCGTAATCATATACCTTGCTCACAGTCACTCAATGATTTATTAAAGGTTAAGTATCAGATTCTAAATTTATAATTAAACATGCTTATCTTGTTTGAATTTTCAGTTCAATTTCTATCTGTCAGTCTGTCTATCATCTATCTATCATCTATCTTTCTGTCATTTATATAGAGTTATCTAATATCACAAACACACACACACAGAGTTAGAGAAACAGAGAGACAAAATTCAAGACCACGCACGTGTGGAGTGAACTTCGTGTCATTTTCTATCTTGGAAAACTGAATGACATAGAAAAATGAGCACTATCTGCTAAAAATGTTCCTACTGTTACACTATTTACTGAGTAGATTTTGTTAACAAAACATTTCATCTAAATTCCCTTGATCAAATATCCAGATACTTTAAGAAGCTTGTGAAGCAATTTTTCCTAATTTTCTAGGAAAGAAATCTGTTGACCTTTTCAGGTTACAGTGCAGGTATTGAAAGTTATTTCTTTATAAGTAAAATGAGAGCTCCTTGAAACCATCAGGAATTCCTATCAGTAAATTTTTTAAGTATTTAAACTGTCAGCTGAAGACCTTCTTTGATCCTCTGTAAAACTGTTTATTTACTGCCTGCCAACAAAAACTACAGCAATCCTACATTCCCATTAATTTCTCAAATACATCCTGTGCCACTTTTAATCCCAGCCATTGCTCATATGCTTGCCTTGATCCTTCCTGTTTATATCTTACTTGGATTATCTGGATAGCTCATCGTCATTTTTTTTCTTCATAGCTTAAAAATTAATCCTTCTATAAATTCTTCTTTAACAGTTCCAGATGGAGTTGTGGGTATTTTTCTCTATGTTCATTAATCCCATGCAATGCATATGTCTATTAATAGAATACATATCTCCACTGTGGATACATTTCTGCTTTTGCATCTTATGAACTACATGACAATCTGTAGGAGTTTCTTGCTCAAAAAGCAACTTAAGTGAAAACTTTTAACAGACATTTAGATCATACGTATTCATGTGTCATACTTCTGGAGTTGCATGCTAAAATTCATTCCTCCATTTCATTCTGAGGATGAAAATCAACTTGGAAGGATGAAAGGCTACCCTGATGTAAACAGGTTTTTTTCTTTGTTTGTTTGTTTGTTTTATTGAAATAATGCACTTAGTAGTAAAGCTTATTTCCTCTGGGTAAATCATTTTGAAGAAACAAAGATATCTTTTATTTATAATATTTTTCATGACAGTTACCTCATCCTGAATATTGCTAATCATTAACAAAGGATTTGCTTTTAATTTTAAGGAAAAGTAAACCATATTATAAAATATGCCTTCCTAATAATTTCTTCTTAGTTTTAATTCTATGAAATAATTTAGCTCACTCAGTAAGTACATTCCACAGATAAAATATTTTAATGACATTTAAAGGCAAAGTAAAATTTAAATCAATTAAATATTAATGATCTATACAAATAGGACAAATCAGCTATCTTTGTTATTGCTGCCACACTGTATTTGAACAACAATTTAGAAGTTGATAAACCAATTGTAAAACAGACTAAAGGTAGAGTAACCTATTATACACACACACATACATACACACACACACGAATATATATAGTATATACATATATTTATGATGCCTTTTTTTAGATTTTGCATGTGTATGAAATAAGAAATCCACAGAGACTCAAAAGAAGAACATGGTAATATACCATTGTTATGATAAATGTAATTGGCTGAAACTGCATGCCTTAACAGAGCCATGCTAAAGCCTTGAATGAGATTCAAGAGATGCATTTGGATTCATCACACAGGGAGTTTTTATCTTGTCACATGAAGCATAAACCAAACTACATCTTTCTGAGAATGTGCTAATGTGACATTAAACATGACCTTTGAACAACTGATTGAAATGCAAGTTATAAAAAAAAAGAAAAATAATGCCTCATGAAATGGTGTATCACTCTGTAGAGTTCTACTAGAAATATTTTTATAAGTTTGATTAAAAGGATCAATGGGTTTGATTATATGTTTATTTTATGCTGCCTTGATTCCAGTAGTAGGTTTTTTTCAAATAATTTTCAAGCTTAAGTAATATTAAAAATGACTAAAAAAACATATTTTAAAGCATTAAATTGAAATTTAATGCTTCTATAAATAGAATACCAGAACAAACCTTTGAGTAGCCTTGAAATAAAAAGTAGCTAATCAAGAGACATGCCAGTTTGCATGGAATCGATCTATGTGATATTAAATATTACTTTCATTATTGTAATGCTGAGAAAACTACCAAATCCCAGTACACTAAAAAAAAAAAGCATGAAATATTTTTAAAACTCATTGGCACTTATTTACAAAGTGTTGGAGACAGAAATAATTACAAAGAGGACTGCATGACTATTGGTGAAGGGGAGAAAGAAGTGTGTCCTTTGCTCAAAGAATGTCTTGTGGAACCACATAGAAATTAGACATTCTAAATATATGAAAGTTACCAGTGAATTATCTTAAGGTTAATTCTGAATTCTGCGTACACATCACATAACCTTGGAATGACAGCTTTCACACCTGTAAAGGAGTTGTGATTTTCTTTTTTTTTTAATGTTTATTTATTACTTCAGGTTACATCTCCATCAGAGTGCCCTCTTTCCACCGCTCCCAGTCCTGCCCTCACACCCTCTACCCCATGGGTCTTCCATCCCAGTCCTCCAGAGTGGAGTGTCCCTATATATCAGTCCCCACGCCCCAGTTCAGCAGTCATATGAGGGCCAAGAGCCTCCTCACACACTGGGGACCTACAAGGCAGCACCACTACAGCAAAGTGTTTCATTGACAGGTAAAAAAGTCTATGTTTCTGTTCCCTTTGGTGCATTGGTTGCAGTATAGTTATCCTGTACTGTATGGATAAGATCTGATTATAAGTGACTAGATGCCATGTGCATCCTTCTGAGTCTGGGTTAGCTCACTCAGGATGAACTTCTCTAGTTCCATCCATTTGGCTGAAAATTGCATGACTTCGTTGTTTCTGATGGCTGAGTAGTATTCCATTGTGTAGATGTACCACATTTTTTCTTTTATTATCCATTCCTATGTTGAGGGACATCTGGGTTATTTCCAGTTTCTAGCTATTACAAATAAAGCTGCTATGAACATAGATGAGGAAATGTCCTTGTGGTTTGGCAAGGAATCATTTGTATGTATACCCAGAAGTGGTATGGCTGGGTCTTAAGGTAGAGCTACTCCAAGTTTTCTAAGATATCTCCAGACTGACCTCCATAGTGGTTGAACAAGCCTGCACTCTCACCAGCAATGGAGGAGGGTTTCCCTTTCTACACACCCTCACCAGCATGTGCTATCATTTCAGCTTTTGATCTTAGCCATTCTGACAGGTGTGAGATGGAATCTCAGAGTCCGTTTGACTTGCATTTCTCTGATGATTAAGGATGCTGAGCATTTCTTCAAGTGTCTCTCAGCTATTAGGGATTCCTTCTTTGTGAATTCTCTATTGAGCTCTGTTCTCCATTTTTTGATTGGATTATTTGGTTTATTGGCATTTAATTTCTTGAGTTCTTTGTAGATTTTGGATATTAGCCCTCTGTCAGATGTGGGGTTGGTGAAGATTTTTTCCCAATCTTTAAGTTGCTGTTTTGTTTGAATGGCAGTGTCTTTTGCCTTACAGAAGCTTTTCAGTTTCATGAGGTCCCATTTATTGATTGTTGGTATTAGGTCCTGAGCTGTTGGTGTTCTGTTCAGGAAGTTGTCACCTGTGGCGATGAGTTCGAGGGTTTTTCCCACTTTCTCTTCAGTAGATTTAGTGTGACCGGGCTTATTTTAAGGTCTTTGATACACTTGGACTTAAGTTTGTAGAAGGTGATAAGTATGTGTCTAATTTCATTCTTTTACATATGGACATCCAGTTGGACCAGCACCATTTGTTGAAGATGCTGCTTTTTTCCATTGTACAGTTTTGGCTTCTTTGTCAAACATTAAGTGACCATAGGCGTGTGAGTTCATTTCTCTGTTTTCTGTTAGATTCCATCGATCCATTGGTCTGTTTCTATACCAATACCATGCTGTTTTTATTACTATTGCTCTGCAGTACAGCTTGCAATCTGAGATGGTGATTCCTCCAGATGTGTTTTTATTGTACAGGATTGATTTAGCTATTCTGTGTTTTTTATTATTCCATATGAAGTTAAGAATTGCTTTTTCCAGGTCTATAAAGAATTGTGGTGGTATTTTGAAAGGAAATGCATTGAATGTGTATACTGCTTATGGAAGAATAGCCATTTTTATTATGTTGATCCTACCTATCCGTGAACATGGGAGATCTTTCAATCTTCTGATGGCCTCTTCAATTTCTTTCTTCAGGGACTTGAAGCTCTTGTCATACAGGTCTTTCACTTGCTTGGTGAAAGTTACCCCAGGTATTTTATATTGTTTGTGGCTATTGTGAAGGGTGATGTTTCCCTAATTGCTTTCTCAGCCCATTTATTTGTTGTATAAAGAAGGGCTTCTGATTTTTTAAATTAATTTTATATCCAGCCACCTTTCTGAAGGTGTTTATCAGCTGTAAGAGTTCTCTGGTGGAATTTTTGGGGTCGCTTATGTATATTATCATATCGTCTACAAATAAGGATAATTAGACTTCTTCGGTTCCAAATTGTATCCCTTTGATCTCCTTTAGCTGTGCTATTGCTCTAGCAGGAGCTTCAAGTACTATGTTGAAGAGATATGGTGAAAGTGGTCATCATTGTCTTTTCCCTGAGTTTAGAGGAAATGCTTCAAGTTTCTCTCCATTAAATTTCATATTGGCTACTGGCTTGCTGTATATCACCTTTATTATTTCTAGGTATAGTCCTTGTATGCTTGCTCTCTCTAGGACTTTTAGCATGAAGCGGTGTTGGATTTTGTCAAATGCTTTTTCAGCATATAGTGAGATGATCACGTGTGTTTTTTTTCTTTCAGCTTGTTTATATGGTGAATTAAATTGATTGGTTTTTGTGTTTTGAACCATTCTTGAAGTCATGGGATGAGTCCTCCTTAATCATGGTGTATGATACTTTTGATGTGTTCCTGGATTCCATTTGCAAGTATTTTATTAAGTATTTTTGTGTGTATGTACATGAGGGAAATTGGTCTAAAGTTCTCTTTCTTTGTTGGGTCTTAGTGTAGAATAGGAATCAGGGTGACTGTGGCCTCATAGAATGAGTTTGGCAGTGTTCATTCTGATTCTGTTTTGTGGAAGCGTTTGAAGAGTATTGGTATTAGCTCATCTTTGAAAGTCTGGTAGTATTCTGTGCTGAAACCATTTGGCCCTGGGCTTTTTTTTTTTTTTTTGGCTGGCAGGTTTTTAATGACTGTTTCTATTTCCTTAGGGGTTATAGGGCTGTTTAATCTGTTAACCTGATCTTGATTTAACTTTGGTAGGTGGAATCTATCAAGAAAATTGTCCATTTCACTTAGATTTTCAAATTTGGTGGAGTGTAGATTTTTAAAGTAGGACCTAAAGATTCTCTGGATATCCTCGATGTCTGTTGTTATTTCTCCATTTTTGTTTCTGATTTTGTTGATCTGGGTTTTTTTTTTTTGTTTTGTTTTGTTTTTGGTTTTTTTAGTTAATTTGACTAAAGGTTTGTCTATTTTGTTGATTTTCTCAAAGAACCAACTCTTGGTTTCACTGATTCTTTATATTGTTCTTTTTGTTTCTAAGTTGTTGCTTTCAGTCCTAAGTTTGATGATTTCCTGACTTCTGCACCTCTTAGGAGCATTTGCTTCTTTTTTTTTTCCAGTTCTTCCAATTCAGCTGTTAATTTGCTAATATGAACTGTCACAATTTTGTTTTTGAAGGCACTTAGTGCTTTGAACTTTCATCATAGAGCTGCTTTCATTGTGTCCCATATAATTGGGTATGTTGTGCCTTCATTTTCGTTGGATTTTAAGAAGTCTTTGATTTCCTCCTTTATTTCTTCCCTGACCCAGTAGTCATACAGTAAAGAGTTTAGCTTCCATGAGTGTGTAGGCTTTCTGTTATTTCTGTTGTTGTTGAAGTCCAGCTTTTATCCATGGTGGTCTGATAAGATTCAAGGGGTTATTTCAATTTTCTTGTATCTGTTGAGGCATGCTTTGTGTCCGACTATATGGTCGATTTTGGAGAAGGTTCCATGCAGTACTGAGAAAAAAGTGTATTCTTTTGTGTTTGGGTGAAACGTTCTGTAGATATATGTTAGATCCATTGGGTTCATGACCTCTGTTACACACATTATTTCTCTGTTTGGTTTCTGTCTTGTTTACCTGTCCATTGTTGTGAGGGAGTGTTGAAGTCTCCCACTAACAATGTGTGGGGATCGATGTGTGGTTTAAGGTTCAGAAGAGTTTTTGTTTTTTTTTAACAAATGTAGGTGCTCTTGTATTTGGGGCATAGATATTCAACATTGAGATGTCATCTTGATGAATATTTCCTTTAATGAGTATGTAGTGCCCTTCTCTATATTTTTTGATTTACTTAATTGAAATATCAATTTTATTTTATATTAAGATGGCTACTCTTGCTTGCTTCCTGAGTCCATTTGCTTGGAAAACCTATTCCCAGCCCTTTAGTGTGAGGTAGCTTCTATCTTTGCTAGTGAGATGCATTTCTTGTATGCATAAAATGATGGGTCTTGTTTATGGATCCATTCTGTAAGCCTGTGTCTTTTTATTGGAGAGTTGAGTCTATTGATGTTGATAGATATTAAAGACCAAATGTTGTTATTTCCTATTATGTTGGTGTAGGTGGTGGTTGTGTGTTTCTTTTGGTTTAGCTGCAGTAGAGTTTTTTGTTTCCTCTGTTGTCTTGGGTGTAATTATCTTCTCTGGATTGGAATTTTCCTTCTAAAATATTCTGTAGATCTGGATTTTTAGGTAGATACTGTTTAAATCTGATTTTTTTCATGGAATATCGTGTCTCCATCTATGTTCATAGAGAGTTTTGTTGGATATAGAAGTCTGGCTGGGCACCTATATTCTCTCATGGCTTGTAGGACATCTGCCCAGGCCCTTCTGGCTTTTAAATTTTCTGAGGAGAAGTCAGGTGCAATTCTGATGGGTCTGCCATTATATGTAACTTGACCGTTTTCTCTTACAGCTTTTAATATTTTTTTTGTTCTGTACATTTGGAGTTGCAATTATTATGTGGCCAGGGGAGTTTCTTTACTGATCTAATCTCTTTGGTGTTCTGTATGTCACTTGGACTTTTATTGGCATCTCTCTCCTTAGGTTAGGGAAATTTTCCTCTATGATTTTGTTGAAGATGTTTCCTGGATCTTGGAGACGGGAGCTTTCTCTTTCCTCTATGCCTATAATTCTTATGTTCCTTCTTTTCATTGAGACCTTAATCTCTTGGATGTTATGGGTGAGAACTTAATTAGAATTCTCATTTTCTTTGGCTGTTGTACTGATTTCTTCCATTGAATCTTCCATGACTGAGATCCTGTCTCCCTTCTCTTCTATCCTATTTTTGATACTCAGGTCTGTAGTTCCTGTTCTCTTTCCTTGATTCTCCCCTTCCACTCTCATCTCTGATTGTGTTTTCTTTATTGTCTCTACTTCCAATTTCAAGTCTTGAAACATTTTATATGTTTCCTTTTCTAATTTGCTTGTCTTTGTCAGCAAATCTTTGAAATCTATTGAATCTTTCATTGCCTTGTCTCTTTCCTGTTCCTGTTGAGCTGTGTTGGCTTGTAGGTCTATTCTCCTATGCTTTTATTGGTAAAATTGTGGATTCTTCATATTCTTTCAGTATTTTAATTTTTTTCTTGAAAGGTGAACACTGCAAATTAATTAATTAATGTAGTTATTAGTAAGTATAAACTGTAATATTAGGCTGGCAGAGTGGCCAACAGAGTAGCCAGCAGCTTGGCAGAGGAGCAGGCTGCCTGGCCTGAGTGCCTTCACCGGTTGCCTAACTTGTCCTGGAGAAAGAGCCCCAGGACCAAAAGTGGCCTACACCACCTATAACCTAAACTCTGTTAATTAATATAAGTTGTTATATTAGGCTGGTAGTATTACCGGCGGCTTGGCGGGAGATTCGCCTGGGCTGAAGGGGGGTCTGGGAATCCAACAGCCTGGGACTGCTTGGACTGAGGGCCTATAAGCCGCCACAGTCTTTTCCCCAATAATTAAACACACCAAGACCTTTTAATATTTTAATGCTTAGCCCTTAGCTGGGCAGACTCTCAATTAGCTACTCTAAGTTAACCCCAAACCAACATGTGCCTGTGAGTACCTTCCAGAATTCTCTAGACGTCTTTCTCCTTCTGTGTCTCCCAGCGGAAAGAGGAAAGAGTCTCTCTGTGCGTGCCGAATTCCTGCTGATCTGAGGAATTCCCACCTTCCTATAGTCTTTCTGCCCAGCTAATTGGCCATAAGCAACTTTTATTAACCAATCAAGAGAATGCCTCAGAAGGGGCGGCAACCAGATCTCAGCATTGAATTCAATGTATCAGAAACAGTATTAGACCTTCTCTCAACATCTCCCCCTTTAAGTCTAGCAAAAGGCTCCTTTCTTAACAATAAATACAATACAGTAAAAATTACAATAAAAAATTATGAAAACTAAAAGGTGTGACATATATCTCTCTTGATGAATTTAAGGATCTATACCTAATTCAACTTCCATCCTAACTTACATTATTGACTAACCCATCTTAACCTTAAAACATCCTTTTAATTCCTAGATGATTTAAAATTTACTGTGATGTTATAACTATGTAGTCTTCAATCACATCAGAAACCTGAGAAGGATAAATATATCTGAGTAGATAGGAAATGCAGAGCAAGCAACTTCCAAAACTATGAAATGACAGACAACTGGCTGCCTAGACAGTCCTCAGTTTCTAGAACATTGGAGCATCATCTTCAGCCTTCTGGCCAAGCATGTCTCACAGACTTAGTTGTGGAGCAGGAACTAAGATTTGCCCATTCTGCCTTTGCAGAATCAGGCCATCAATTTACCTGCATTGAGCTCTGGTCCATTTTTGGACTGTATATAGTCTGTTGAGAGAGCAAGGGCATTTATGCCCAGTAGGAATTATCTCCTGATGGGAGATTTCTTGATGCTCATTGTCTCCTTCCAAGTCAAATGGGAACTGTCAGGAGCTGATAGTCTCATGTCAAAGAATTTCTTAAATAACAAAAATATCTTTAAATACCATATTCTACAAATCTCTTGAAGTTTTTAAAGACCATGTATCCATATCCATTGAATAAGCAAATGTTGCTTGTCTCTAACAACTTAATATCTGATTAACTTAGAACCTCTGAAGTTAACTAACTTAATAATACTAATAAAATCACAAGTTTGAATGACTATCAACATGCATTTTTAAAATAATCCTAAACAACTCAAGTTCAATTGAAATTTTATAACTACTATGCCTTCAACCCCATCAAAGAAATAAGAAGGGATAAAGTTATTATTTGAGTAGGAAGGATAGGAAGGCAGCTTCCAAAAAGAAATATGGCAGTTTGTGATAGTTACTGTCAAAAGGACTAGAACTTCACATTGTAAATTTAAAATTACATAGGTATAATACCTAGTCAAAATATAGACTTAATTTTGTATCAATATACAAAGATCTATAGGAGTAGATTAAATAACCTACCCTTTTATCTTATCAATTCTATGCTATATATCCATATTCCCTCTCTTTTTTCTTTTCAAGTCTTCTCCCCCTATATAAGAGAGAAAGAAGGATAAAGAAAGAGAAAGAAATCCCTGAGCCTAACCTCCTACACTATGCTTAACAAGACCATTTAACAATTTGTAATCATTCCCCCTAAATGATATCTATAACCCATCAAATAACCAAGAATCATCCACCCCACTTTTGGGGAATGGGACGTCGCTCTCTTAAAACATCTTCCTGCTGAATTGGGATTCAGAAAACCTGTTTAGGGGCCCAAATAAAAGGAAAAAAAAATGGTTAAGCAAGTAAATTGTAACATTTGTTGTCAAGTCTCTAGGTGCTCAGCTATTTGAATGTTCTGAGAAATTTGTAGTTCGAAGCTGGACTTTGGTAGTAAAGTTCAGGAGTTTATTGATGTCCTGTCTGGAACAGTCTTTGAGGCTGGGCCATCTCAGAAAGCTGTTTGAAGTTCTTCTGGATGCAGATTTTGGAGGAAACAGCTATTGAGGAAGTCTATGAGGCTGGATCACTTGGGTTACTGGTTTTGTCTTCTTTGGACTCAGGTCCAGTTGTTCTGAAAATATATAATTTCTCACAAGTAACATATAGTTCTGCAATTACCAAAATGCCTTGGATGTGCAGGATGCACAAATCAATGAAGGAATATTTTCTGTTCTTTGAACAGAAGAAAGACATTTGTAAGTCTCCATTCATGCCATAAAAAAGATGGCATGTAATATCTTTCCTAGGGCAAATTGTCTTTTGGACAGTAGAAGAAAAACAATTTTATTTTTCAAAAGAAATCTTGAAAATTTGAAACTAAAATTTATCTTTAATTGTATATAAAACATAATAATCTTAACTTTCTACCAAAATCTTTTATAACAAAACAATCTTAAATTTCTATCAATATCTATTAATATAACAAAATAATCTTAAGTTTTTAATAGTAAAAGAGACAAAATAATGTGAGGGAAAGAAGAAAATCCCTTTATCCAATTCACAACACATAACATATCCATTTATCCTAGATGACAACAAACAATCACAACACATAACATAACACACACACAAAAAAAAAAAAAACTTCCATCCCATCTTTTGGGAATGGAGTTGAAATATTTTCGTGTACCCTTCAAAAATTGAGATACTGGCCAATTCCCAGGAAAGTTACCTATAGCTTTTGTTGTCCAGTCTCTGTAGGATCGATCATTTTTTGGACTAGCACTTTTAAAAATGATTTGCATGCAAAGATTTAAAGAAAACAGTGATTGAAGCAATATGCTAGGTTGAATCTTCTGGCCCATTTGTCTTATTGTTATTGTCATTCAGTCCTTGGCTCTCATGAAAACCATACGGTTAATAAAATACTCTTACCATGCGAAGACATTCATGTTTCAGCTAATGGGTGCTTCTCCCTGGTCAGATCTAATCTTTATATTTTTTTTGGTAACCACATTTTTTCATTCCCTGTAGACACATAGGCATCTTAAAACACGTCCCCATCTTAAAACCATTGCAGGTTTCCACTCTAAAGTTAACATATCCTTATAATATATTGGTTGATTTAATTCCTCAGTTTTTTGTATAACCCAATGTCTCTCAGCTGCAGTGGTATCCTTTTCACCAACATTTAGGAAATTCAAAGTTGGCAATGCATTGTGTAATCTATCCCTGGGGTCTTTAATTTCCCCCTTTTGTTTAAAAAACATCTCTTTTAAGGTATGATTAGCTCATTCTACAATTGCTTGTCCTGTAGGATTGTGTGATACACCAGTAAAATGTTTTATATTATAATATGCAAATAATTGCTTCATCTTATTAGATACATATGCAGGAGTATTATCAGTCTTAATTTGTGTAGGTACACCCATAAATGCCATTATTTCTAACAAATGTGCAATAACACAATCAGCTTTTTCAGAACTTAAAGCAGTTGTCCATTGAAACCCTGAGTATGTATCAATGGTATGATATGTGTAACTTTGTTTTCCAAATTCTGCAAAGTGAAAAACATCCATTTGCCAAATTTCATTCGTTTTAGTACTTCTAGGGTTACTACTAGTAATGGAATTTGGTTATACAGAGAACACATTGGACATTTTTAAATTATTTCCCTGGCTTGTTGCCAGGTAATACAGAATTTTTTCTTTAAACCTGAACTGTTCAAATGATGTTTCTGATGAAATTTTGAGGCTTCCAAAACATTTCCTATGAGTAATTGGTCAATTTCCTCATTTCCTTGTGCCAGTGGACCTGGCAAACCTGTATGGGATCGAATATGGATTATATATAATGGATTATTTCTACCTCTGATGACCTGTTGCAATTTTATAAATAAAGAAGTTAATTCTGTGTTATCGGGAATAAATTCAGCAGTTTCTATATGCAACACAACTCTTTCTACATATAGAGAATCCGTAATTATGTTAAGAGACTCTGGAAAAATCTAACAACACTCACAAGGATTGCACACAATTCTTCTTTTTGAACTGAGGGATAAGGACTTTTGATTACCTTGCTGATTTTGTCTGTCTTATAACCTGCCATTCCCATCTTGTTAGCATCAGTATAGAAGGTTGGTGAATCAGGAATTGGTGTTCCCTTTACAATACGAGGAAGAATCCAATTAGTTCTTTTTATAAATTGTGTATGTTTGCTTTTTGAAAATTTGTTATTGATTTCTCCCAAATAATTACTGCAAGCTCTTTGCCAATCTTCATTGATTACCCACAATGACATAATTTCAGCATTGGTGAGAGGCACTACTATTTCACCCGGGTCCATTCCTGATAATTTACATAGTCTTATTCTACCTTTCACAATTAATTCAGATATCTTTTCTATGTATGTCTTTAATTTTTTACTTTGTTTATGTGGTAAGAAAATCTATTCCATAATACTATCTTCCCGTTGCATAATAAGCCCTGTAGGAGAATGAGTTGATGGTAAAATGACCAAAATACAATCAAGTTGGGGATCAATTTGATCTATGTATGCATCTTGCAATCTTTGTTCTACCAACATTAATTCCTTTCTGCCTTAGCAGTTAAACATCTTGGACTGTTTAGATTTGAATCCCCTTGTAATGTTTGAAACAAATTACTTAACTCATGAGTACTTAAACCTAGGGTGGGCCTTAGCCAATTTATATCTCCCATTAATTTTTGAAAATCATTAAAAGTTTTCAATTGGTCTCTATGGAGCTGTACCTTTTGTGATCTTATTCTCTGTTGACTTATTTTATAACCCAAATAGTTGATTGAATCTCCTCTTTGTATTTTTTCAGGAGCAATTTTTAAAACCCATAGTGGTAGAATTCTTTGCATTTTCTTAAATAAGTTCTCTAAAATAACTACATCAGAATCAGCCAACAAAATATCATCCATATAATAATAGATAATAGATCGAGGAAACTGCTTACGCATTATTTCTAATGGTTTTTGTACAAAATATTGACACAGAGTTGGACAATTCAACATACCCTGTGGACGCACATTCCAATGATACCTCTTGATTGGCCTACTGTTATTAAGAGTAGGTACAAAGAAGACAAACCTTTCCCTATCATTCTTATGCAATGGAATTGAGAAAAAGCAGTCTTTTAAATCAATTACTATTAAAGGCCATGACTTTGGCAATAGAAAAGGTAAAGGCATACCAGGCTGCAAAGGACCCATAGGTTGAATTACTCTATTCACAGCTCTTAAATCTGTTACCATTCTCCATTTACCCGATTTCTTTTTTACCACAAACACAGGAGAATTCAATGGGCTGGTAGACTCTTCTATATGACCAGGTTCCAGCTGCTCTTTTACTAATTGCTCAAGAGCCTCCAATTTTTTCTTTGTTATGGGCTACTGCTCTTGCCACACTGGTTTATTTGATAGCCATTTCAAGGGAAGGGCTGTTGGAATTTCAGCAGTGGCCCCTAGTATAAATTTGGAAACTCGATACCTGGGGTGTCCTGTGTGTTTGGACACTAGATATACCTTGCAGTTGTTGAATACTCACATCAATAACTTCCTCAAAAGTATCTGTAATCTCAATGTCTGGGGTGTCCTGTGTTTGGACACTAGATATAGCTTGCAATTGTTGTTGAGTATGCATATCAATACCTTCCTCAAAAGCATCCATCATTTCATCATTTGTTATTCCTGGCATTGCAGGAATATTAATTTGAGTACCCCATTGTTGTAAGAGATCCCTTCCCCATAAATTTATGGGTACATCAGCCACATAAGGTCTCAACTTCCTGTTTGCCCTTCTGATCTCACACAGTTAAGCCATCGTACACTTTGTTTTACATGTGATAATTTACCAATTCCTATAAAATGTGTAGGAACCCTTTGAAGTGGCCAGTTTGGATTCCAAGACTGGTGTGAGAGGACAGTGACATCCGCTCCTGTGTCAAGCAATCCTTCTATTTCAATACCATTCATTTGTATTTTTAATTTTGGTCTCGTATCACTCACCATTGCTTGCCAACACACATGTTTTCTACTGCTCCTGTTCTGTCTATTGGAACAACCTTGCCCTTGGTGTAAGGAAACAGCAGCAGTTGGGCAATTTTGTCCCCTGCATTAATTGTCATCTCTTTCCATATGGATGTCATAATTTTAATTTCTTCCTTGAAGTCTCCATCTATAATACCTGGATGAATAAATAATCCTTGACAAATTAATCCATTTTTTCCAAATATTAATCCTATTGTCCCTGATGGTAAAGGACCATAGATACCAGTGGTTAACATTTAACATTCACCTGTTTTGGATAATGTTTTAGATTGATCTGTGGTCAAATCTAAAACTGTAGTAGCTTCAGTAGCCTGTAAAAGATCAGCAATAGTTAACTTTGTTCTTCCTGCCTGTTTGTTTCCCTCTAGTTGGATGATGGATGACGGTTCATATTGTTTTTGGGGGCCTGAACCGGTAGGCCCCTCCCCTCGTTTCCCGGCAAGGGGTTACCTCTGACATCTGTTTCAGCTCTACAATCCCGGGACCAGTGTTTACCTTTTCTACAACTAGCACAAAATCCTGGAGACCTTAACCTTCTATTGCCATTAGAAGCCGTTCGTTCCCTTCTACAACCATGTTCGCCATTAAAAGCCGTTCGATCCCTTCTACGACCATGTTCTGCAGAGTCCAGGCAACTATCTATCATTTCGAGTTCTGGAGGATTCAGCCTTATGATATCTTTAGAAATGACCAAGTTCACCATTTTTAAAGCACTCATTAAGACCCCTAGCAACTTCTTTTGCTATGACATTAGTCTGATGCTCTTGAAAAACAATATCAGCTGTTTCTCTTATCCATTCATCTACTGGGGCTCCTCGAGCTTTCAATGGCCTTATTGCCCTTTGACATTCAGCATTTGCATTTTCATATGCCAAGGCATTTATCAAGTCCTGTCTGGCATCAGGGTTATCTCCACAGCTGAAGTCAATCTCCCTAAAAAGTCTGAGAAGATTTCCTGAGGACTTTGTATTATCTTGGTAAATGAAGTAAACCTTTTCCCAGCCTCAGCCACCATATCCCAGGATCTCAGAGCTGCCACACGACATTGTTTGATGACAACATCTTCAATATTGAATCTTTAACCATATGTCAGCATAAGGTCCCTCACCAAGCATTTGGTGTGTTGTGACATTTATTCCCCTTGCCATATTTTGCTGCTCTAATTTTGTGGCTTCATGTCTCCACTATGACAACCATTGTAAATGCTGGCAACCTTCTAGCACAGCTGATATCAGTCCCTTCCAATCTTGGGGAATGATTCTATTTTGTATAGCCCAATTATTTAGCATCTGTTTAACGAATGATGAGTGCATTCCATAAGAGACAATAGACTCCTTAAATCTTTTTAAATCCAAAATGTCTATTGGACGCCATGTTAATTTCTGATGGAGCTGACCGTTATTATTATCAGGCCTAATTTGAAACATAACTGGAAAAGATGATGGTGATTGTGCAGTACCACACAGCTCCTCTGGGGGCGCACTTGGTTCCACATTAGCACCATTACCTACCTAGTTTCCTACTGGCACACGTGGCAGCTTTTCTACTGGTACATGTGACGACTGTGGAGACCTAGCTTGAAAAGAACTTGCTATTTTCTCAGTTCCAGTCACCTGCCCTGCCAGAATTTTCTTAAGCTCCTCAATATGCATTTCCATAATTTTTAATTGTGTAACAGATGCCTTCCTTATGGCAAACCAATAAAATAAAAAAAAAGTAAACAGCATAAAACATTTGGTCTGATTGAAAAACAGTGTAGAGGTCAGCAGTAAACATTGCCATATTGTCAACAACTGGCATCATAGTTTCAAAATCTGCAGTTTTCTCTATAGTTTTGAAAATAAAATTACCCATAATGCCTTACCACGTTGAGTGCCACCTGAAAACTGCAAATTAATTAATTAATGTAGTTATTAGTAAGTATAAACTGTAATATTAGGCTGGCAGAGTGGCCGATGGAGTAGCCGGCGGCTTGGCAGAGGAGCAGGCTGACTGGCCTGAGTGCCTTCACTGGTTGCCTAACTTATCCTGGAGAAAGAGCCCCGGGACCAAAGGTGGTCTACACCACCTATAACCTAAACTCTTTTAATTAATATAAGTTGTTATATTAGGCTGGTAGAATTACCGGCAGCTTGGCGGGAAATTTGCCTGGGCTCAAGTGGAGTCTGGGAATCCAACAACCTGGGACTGCTTGGACTGAGGGCCTATAAGCCGCCACAGTCTTTTCCCCAATAATTAAACACACCAAGACCTTTTAATATTTTAATGCTTAGCCCTTAGCTGGGCAGACTCTCAATTAGCTACTGTAAGTTAACCTCAAACCAACATGTGCCTGTGAGTACCTTCCAGACTTCTCCAGACGTCTTTCTCCTTCTGTGTCTCCCAGCGGAAAGATGAAAGAGTCTCTGTGTGTGCAGAATTCCTGCTGAACTGAGGAAGTCCTGCCTTCCTATACTCTTTCTGCCCAGCTAATTGGCCATAAGCAACTTTTATTAACCAATCAAGAGAATGCCTCAGAAGGGGCAGTAACCAGATCTCAGCATTGAATTCAATGTATCAGAAACAATATTAGACCTTCTCTCAACAAAAGGACTCCATAATTTTCTTAAATATAGATTTTTCATCATTTTCATGTGTTTCTTTCTGCCCAGCTAATTGGCCATAAGCAACTTTTATTAACCAATCAAGAGAATGCCTCAGAAGGGGCAGTAACCAGATCTCAGCATTGAATTCAATGTATCAGAAACAATATTAGACCTTCTATCAACAAAAGGACTCCATAATTTTCATAAGTATAGATTTTTCATCATTTTCATGTGTTTCACCTGTGGTGGCATGTTCAGGGCTTGCTGTGTTAACCTCGCTTAATTTCGTTGAAGTCATATTTCTCTGATTTTTGACAGTTTTGTTCTTTGGCTGATCTTTAGCCGTCTGGTTGCCCTAAGCTGATTGTTCCTGATGTCTTCTGGACCGTTTCAGTGGCACTGCTCATCCTTTTTAGGGTGTTATGGTAACTGTGTGAATATTGGACACCTAGGTAGCCAGGAGGTACCTCTATCTGGCAGTTGGTGCTACCTACCAAGACCCTGCAGTAATCAGACCTGCTGGAGATTGTATTGGTGCAAGAAGAGCAGCCCTCTGCCCTGCCTGAACACAATGTTCTTCTAAGTGATTGTATATCCAGTATAGAGACTTTTCTGTCCAACACCTTTCTGGATAAGCACAGATATGCTTGTGCCTCCCTGCCAGCTGCTGTGTGGCTTTTGCCTGCTTCTGCAGTACGGTCCATGCTGGCCTCTGCTCTGGGTCCCAGACCTTTGCTCCACACTGTTGGTCTCTGCTTTGGACCAGAGTCTGTGTCTCTCATCACTAACCTCTGCTTTGGCTTGGGGCTGTTGACCTCTGCTTTGGGCCCTGAGCCTGTCCACTTGCTGGGTTTTTGAGTGGCTCTTGCCCACCTCAGCTGCTTGTTCCTTCCTGGTCCTGGGTTCTGCGTCATGCCACACGCACTCCATGCTCCATTTTTAACACTTTTTAAGATATTGTACCTAGAAAATGTTTAAAAATGTAATGTGAAATTTTGGCCTTTTGATAGCAACTGTCACAAACTGTTTAGGATAATTAAAGGATGAAGTCATTAAAACATTTCATTTTGTTAGGTACTAACATAGTTTATCACGATATTTTCTAGGTTAACCAGAAATCAAGTTGCTATGAGACAAAAAACATTTGCTTGTCTAAATATACGGAGATAGATAGGTGGCCTTCAAAAACCTCAAGAGATCTGTAGAATTTGACATTCAAAGAAGCTTTCTTACCTTAAGATTTTTGATATTGAAGCATGTCAGCTCCTGACAGCACCCCCTGTTCTACTCCAAGTAGAGGATGAACATAAAAAAAAATCTCCATTTGGAGATGGTTGCATTCATGGCAAGCTTGTCACTGGGCAAGAAAAATCCCTTGCTTCAACTGTAGACCAAATGCTGTCCAAAAAACTACAAAACTTGAAAACAGGTAAGTTGACAGCCTAGCTCTGCCAAGACAGTGTAGGCAAGTCCTTCATAATTCCTACTTTACAATTAATGTATGTCAGAGATATTGGGCCACCAGGCTGAAGATAAATGGTCTATTGTTATAGAGAGAAACTAGGGACTGTCCAAACAGCCAGTTGTCTGACATTTCTTAGTTTTGGAAGCTGGTGGCATTGTACTTCTTATATAATCAAATATAATTATCCTTCTCAAGTCTCTGATGTGATCAAAGTCTTCTTTTAAAAATGATTGACACCACATCTCAATTACAAATGGGCACTAGAACAAATTTTTATGAAAAAAAATTTTCAAAGAAGAAAAAGACATATGTTGAAGGAGATACCACTCAGTTATCATGGTATATCATTTGTAAAATGAAAGGAATTCTGACCATCAAGAACAGGAACACTTTATTCAAGCTTCAGTATAAATACGACCCATATTTATATTAAGATATCAATATTTTCTCCAATTTATTTTCTTGATAGTTTTAAACATGAAAATAATAATTTATCCTTCCATTCTTATCCCTCAAATTTCTACATTATCTCCTCTACAATTTTAACTTTCAATTTTATGTTCTTACTCTCTCTTTTTCTATCTCTATTATAAAATTTTGTTTTTGAGAATATAATTACATAATTCTTTTCTTTGTTTTTCCTCCTCCAACTCCTCTTATGTACTCATTTCCTCTTGTGCTTTTTCAGAATCTTGGCCGATTTTTGAATTACTGCAAACACACACACACACACAAACACCAAACACACATATAATATGTTTACAAACCCATATAACATGTGAGCTGTAAAAATATGTATTTGAATATATATATATATATATACATGTACATACGGATGTGGATAGAGACATAGATTAGATAGATATTGATATAGATATGGATATAGATATAGAGATAGAGAGAAAGATATATATATATATATATATATATATATAGAGAGAGAGAGAGAGAGAGATTTGGTACTGGACAGAGAGAGAGAGAGAGAGAGAGAGAGAGAGAGAGAGAGAGAGAGAGAAAGAGATTTGGTACTGGACAACTAATAGATGTGATTTTCCCCAGTGCAGCCATTTGTCTTCCTCTCAGAATCCCTTAATGATTTGTATTTTTTTGTCTGGGGTTGAAGCCACAAGACATATCTGTTTGAAATTTACTGCAAAAAGAACTGTATTTGATGAAAACTGAGAGATGTACAAATGAAATACCATGAAAATTGAGTGATATCTTCTTTGACATAAGTTAACTCCTTCTTTGACACTTGTTTTCATAAAAAAATTTCTTCTCAGCCGGGAGTGGTGGTGCACGCCTTTAATCCCAGCACTCGGGAGGCAGAGGTAGGCGGATCTCTGTGAGTTCAAGGCCAGCCTGGGGTTCAAAGTGAGTCCAGGACAGCTAAGGTTATACAGAGAAACCCTGTCTTGAAAAACAAAAACAAAAACCCACAAACAAACAAAAAACCAAAAAAAAAAAAAATCTTCTCATGTCTTCTTATAATGGTGATGTGACATCAATCATTTCTTAAAGACGTTTTCTATTCTTTTAATCAAAGATCTTGTTTTTATACTTCTGAGTCCATTTAGTGATGTCTGCATATGCATGGATTTAGAAGCACATCTGAAAAGAAAATGTATTCTGTGCGATCCACCCCCCCCTCCATTAAATAGCTTGTCAGCTAGGGGCAGAAGCATGTGAGCCCTCTAATTCCATGTTGGAATTTTGACTAGCTTGATCTTTCAGTCATAGTTACTGTGAAGCAATGTGCATGATAGCCTTTTCAAACCTAGGAAATAGTGATTCCCAGAAGAAATCTACTACTTCTGGCTCTTAAAAATCATTCTTCCTAAACCTACATAATAATCACAAAGCTTTGGGTGAGGATGTTCAAGTATGCCGCTTACTCTGTTGCTCTCTTTGATTTGGTAAGCCTTCTTTCTTACAGAATCCAGGACCTCCTGCTCAGGATATTATGATTCATAATCACTAATTAAAAATATGGCCTGTGGGCTTGCCGTCAGCCTGATCTCATAGACTCATTTTCTTATTTGGGATTCCGTCCTCTCAGAAGACATTAGCTTATGTCAAGTTAACATAAAATTATTCAGCACAATCACTCACAGATTTGGACACAATTAAAAATATTATGTATGGGTTTGGTCCTGTATAGTGGACTTTAACTCCAATCAGTCTTCCTATAGCCAAATGGTGAACATCATTTATCCTCAAAGATGTACAAATTGAAACCACTTGGAGATTTTATCATGGACTAGTAAAAATGGCCAAGAACAATAAACAAACAAACAAAGAAACACCATCACATATTGCCAGGATGTTGGAAAATGGGAACACTTAATCATTGCTGGTAAAAGTGCAAACTGGTAAACTCATTATGGAAATTACTGTGGAGGATCCTCAAAAAGCTGGAAATTAATCTACCACAAGTTCCAGTTATATCACCCTAGAGCATATACTGAAAGAACTCCATATTTTATTGCAGAGATATCTGTACAATTGTGTTCACTTCTGCTTTATTCATAATAATGAGAACTTTACTCTTCAACCTGTTGAGATCCCTGCAAGTGAGATTAAGATGCTAGCGGTTAGCCGGGCGTTGGTGGCGCACGCCTTTAATCCCAGCACTTGGGAGGCAGAGGTAGGCGGATCTCTGTGAGTTCGAGGCCAGCCTGGTCTACAAAGTGAGTCTAGGACAGCCAGAGCTGTTATACAGAGAAACCCTGTCTCGAAAAATCAAAAAAAAAAAAAAAAAAAAGATGCTAGCGGGCATGCTGGAGTGGGCTTTACTGAAGCAACTGTAATTAAGTCACTTAGGCTCCTTGAAACTTCTCATCTATATTTCTACAAGTTTCCAATATTTCCAACAAAATTAATTAATTCACCAAGTTAGATTTTGGTATTATCCTTACTTTGGTTTGTCATTAGTTTCATATATGGAGTTAGTAGCCTTTAATGCTTTTTTTAATATCTCCCCAAGATCAATGTAAATCAACAGCAATTTATAACATCTTGTTAAGTCTTAAAAAATGGGAAATGAAAATAGACTAGACTATTGGTTAATTTTGAATGTAATTATTGGGTATATAGTAATATTGTATTATGGCCAGATTATCATGATTGTGTTAAAGTTATGATGGCTTCTTGGTTCAATGTTAGCATACCAGAGACTATCACATGGACACTCTTTTTTTTCACATATTTTTATTGTTTTATTAGGAGCTTCACATAATGTCATCTGATTGAATTCACTTTCCAGCTTTCATGGTCCTCCCCTTCCATCATTATAACCTCCCCAAAAGAAGACAAAAGGAAGAAAACAAGTCAATTTGTGTTACCCATATACTCAATGGAGCATGGTCAAACTCCCAGTCTCTTAAGGAAAACTGAACTCTTCCCCATCCCTACCCTCACCATAAAGCTCAAATGAAAATCGTTACTGCTGGCCAGGAGCAGCATGGGAAATTTGTCTACATAATACATCCCTAAGTCTTGTAGCCCTAGTTTTTATACAAAACAAAACCAGGAATCCTTGTTGTTACACTTCATTTAGCAATAAGCAGAACCCTAGAAGCTAAAATCCAAGGTGAGTACATTTAGAGAATTTCCTGGAACTATGGACTATGTCTTTAATGGCATAGGATATTGTTTCTGCTTTGGAATCTCCTGGAGACTACAGACAGGGTATTAAGATCAGAATGGCTCCTGTAACATGGAAATAGTTGTGATAAGAACTGGTGGTCTGTTACATCCTCTCCTTGTGTTGGTTAAAGTTATGTTTAACCTGTTTAATTAGACAAAAGTTTAAACAGAATAACTCTTCAAGTAGGGAGATCATAAGAAATATAAAGAAAGAATGAGAACCGGCAAATTTTCCTTTGTTTGAAATGCTATAATGGAAATAAATATGCTAGCTTAAATACACTTATATATATAACCAATGGGATACTATGTCTGAAATTATTTACAATGGTCCATTTACAAAGGGAAACATAGTACTGAAATTTATTGTGGAGAAATATAATTTTAGAGCTTTTTGTATTTGCATGTCATAAGAAATATTTTATCCCAGACTACCTTTGCAAGAACATTTGTAAAATAAATAGGCATGGACAGAAGAGATAGAATCTTATGATACACAACAGAGGGCAAATTAGTTTATTACCAATTTAGCATCACCATTTATGAACTAGAGTTTGCCTGTGTTTAGATTATTTAGTCCTGATGAAATCCCACTGTGTACATTGATCATACAACTGACCTTACCTCTGCATCATCCCCATCACTAAGAAGAAACAGAGCCAAGGGAAATATGTAGCTAAGCTGCCTGCTCTGTCATAACAAGTCTTTGACACCAATCCCGATGTCTCTTGACTTCCGACAGTATCTATAAAGCTGTGACAAGCGAACTTGTTAGCTTCCACCCAGCATAAAATCCCAGACCTTTCACAGTTCTTCATATCTGTATGTATTGAATAGGAAAGGGTGATTGATCAAATGCAGTAAAGCACCACCTGAGATATCTGGGTGCAGGCTCTATAACAGTCATTGCAACATCTCAGAAAAGGCACCTTTCTGAAATATTTATGACAATGGAAAATATTGTTCTGGAACACATTTTTTAAGTTATGTAAAAATAATAAAATGAAATTTCAGGGTATTGACTTCATAGAAGTCCTTATATGTCAGCCTTAATCTGAAATTAAAATTTATTATGCACTTCTTAGGTTTATCTATTAATAAAAGAACCAGTTCCTTCATAAAACATTGCAACTGTCTTTCTAACTTGGTCTAAAATATACATAATAATGTGATAATTAACCTTCCATTATGTTTTCAAGACTAATTATCCTGCTGACATTTGAAGCATAATAAATATCCAGAGACTTACAGGTATTGGTGACCATCTGGGATTTTAGCAGTGTCTTAATTTTTCAAAAACAAAAATCAAGATTTAAGTATAAAATACAGTTATGTCTATCAAAATACAAATGTTGACAGTGAACCTTTATCTTTTATAGTGCTTTATTTCCTTTGTAATTACATGAGGTATATAGATATATGTACATATTTTTAAAACAAGTTAATTGTTTTGAGTAAGACAAATGTTGGTTACAGGAACATATCCTGAGCTTAACTACTGAGTATTGATATTTTAGAAATGACATATATAAAATTATAGTAACACTATTTATTTTAAATGCATTATATGAAGGCAAATAAATTAAAATTTAGTCTGTTTACATTATTTAATCTATTCCTGAGTCAATTTCCTCATCTTTAAAATGAAGAGATGATAACAAAAGGATGAACAAGAGAAAAAAAGATACTGCCATGTGCATATAAAAATTTAGTATACTGTCTTATATTATGTCTATCTGTATTTTCCATTTCTTCAAATGAGCAATTCTAATGACAAAATAGAAATGATATTTCACTTTCTAATAAATTCTAAAGTCCTTAGAAAAGACTTTATATTTCGTATAAGAACAAATTTTCTCCTAAGTTCTTTGTCTTAAGTTTCCCATTTGAAGAAATTTGACACAGATAAGTGGGTTTTCCAATTTCAACCTCCACATTTAACAACAAAATAGGTTGTGGAGCTGGTTAACATCAAGAAAATATTAATTTCAATTTTATGTTTGTTACTATCAGAAATATATTGTATTTTTTATTATTTTTAAGAGTGACATTTTTTCTCCATGTTAAGTGTTTCTCTTGTTTTTATTTTATTTTGTTCATGTTATTTTTTTCTTCAACTTTTTTGCGGCATTGTGATGATACTCTGATGTGAAAATATTTTCTTTCCAGACACATATATCTTTCAAAATTTGAAAGAAACAAAGAAATGATGCTTAGTGATTCATTTCATACCTGCTTTCACTGATTTTTACTTTGTTCTGTCATAGAGTCACAGGGGAAGCAAACATTATTTATTCCAATTAAATCGGTTCACATTAGTTAGTTATATATCTATCTCAGGGCAAAAATGTCACATAAAAATTTTAAAGTGTTAAAAGCAACCACACATCCATATATTTATATGTATTGAATTCTGTGACCTTCTATGTAAAAGTCAGGGTAAAGAGGAGGGAAAAAGCCCAAACTTCAAGAGGTTTTTTACTGTTAAGTGAGTTCCATTTTCCTTTGTTCTCAATACAAATCAATTAGATAAAGTCCTAAGTTAGATATATCTGTGATCACTCATTCTTATCTATTCTCTGTAATAAACCAACTCAAAAGATCTAAGTTATCTTCTGCTTGATCACCTAGCAATGTCAACATGCTGTCTCTTCAAGATTCTTCTGGGATGTCTTTGGGGCTACCTTTTACTATATTTCAAATCCTGCTTTTCTGTCCTCTTCATCCATTGCCTGATCATTTTGGTCTTAAAGATTTTCAATACATCAATATTGCATAAAGTATAAAATACTATCTGACTTTCTACATCTCCTAAGCTTCAATGCCTACCTCTAGAATTCACGATATGTCTGTCATAAAATATTAGATGACTCTATTAAATATTGACAGCTAAATACAAATTTTCCTTAACAAAAATATTATTTAATATTTGAACATAGGTACAAAATACCAATGACAAAATAATATTAATCAATAACATAAGACAATTCCAATTTAAAGCAAGCCTTGCAAAGTGTAAACTGTTTTCCTTTTAAGAAGTTTTATTTTAGCCATTAAAATAAATGATGTGACAACTGGAAAAATATATATTGGAAAGAGTAGTACATTAATTCCATACATTCACTTCATAACTTTTGAAATCCAAACATCTTGAATATCTTAAATATCATTTTTATTTCAACTGTTGAAATTAATAAACATAATACAAAAGAAAAAAAAGGAACCCCTCTTCTTTATATACTAAAAGTTAGATTATGGGTTATTGAAATAAAACAATAAAGAAAAATCCATCCTTTTCTATGGCATTTTAAGGCATTAATTTAGAAGCAAAATTATTTTTCACTTAAAGTCTAGTAGATGGCTTCTAGTAAATCTATTTTGTTTTGCAAGGATAATCTTTGGATGTTTGCACAAATATCTAAACTCATTTAGCAACATTTCTATAGTGATTTTAAAGGGGAAAAAGAAGTAGAACAAAATATAAGAAGAGAAAATGCAAGAGAATTGGGAAAAGAAAGGAGAGTAGTAGAGAAGGAGGGAAGAAGGGAGGGAGGGATGGATGAAGGGAGGGAGGAAGGGAGGAAGGAAAGAAGGAAGGAAGGAAGGAAGGAAGGAAGGAAGGAAGGAAGGAAGGAAGGAAGGCTATGAGATTAAGAAAATTTTGTGGACCAGCACTGAGGGATGTGTTTCCAAAACTCTTTACATTCAAAATAAGAAATATAGCTTCCAGTCTGTGGAGCTAAATGATCTTAGGGATTTTGAGTTGTGGTTGTAGACTTTTGAGGAAACAGCTATTGAGAGAGTCTGCAAGGCTGGATCATCTGGGCTGCTCGTCTTCTTCCGTGTCTGATCTGTTTTCTGCTGAGGTTTCCCTTGTCCAGTTTTCCGTGGATTCCTTGAATGGATGCTTTAAGTCTCCTGGAAAAATAAGAACAGAGAGCCCTGCCGTAATCCTAACTCTGGGGCAATTACCTTTCTTTTTGGGGGAGGGGGGGGCCTCAGGTAATATTTTTCCTGGAGCAAATTTGGTTTTTTGACAATATATAAAGTATTATCTTTCAATCTGGATTAAAGAAGAAATTATTTTGTTATTTTGGAGCTAAACAAACCTTTAGTGTATATATTTTGAGAACTTAAAGGATAATTTGTTTACATTAAGCATGCCTTTTGTATGTAGCTTTTAAACTTAAATCCTTCCAGATCCTATGTGCTTGTCTCTGCATACTAAGTATTGGGATCAAGACCTGTGGTTCCCAACTGATATCGAGACATGCCAGCTCCTGACAGCATCCCCTATTCCACTCCAAGTAGAAGATGAGCATCGAAGAATCTCCAGTGTGAGATGGTTGAATTAGTGGCAAGCCTATCTCTTGCCAAAAAAAAAAAAAAAAAAAAAACAAAACAAAACAAAAAAAACCCCTTGCTTCAACTGTAGACAGACTGCTGTCCAAAAAGGACAAAACTTGGAAGCAGGTAAGTCAACAGCCTAGCTCTGCCAAGACAGGGTAGGTAAGTCCTTCATAATTCCTGCTCTACAATCAATGTCTGTCAGAGAAATGGGCCCAAACAACTGAAGACTGATGCTGTAATGTATGGAGAGAAAATGGGATATGTCAAGGCAGCCACGGGTATGTCATTTCTTAGTTTTGGAAGCTGCAGGCCCTGCACTTCCTATATAATCAGATGTATTTATCCCTCTCAGGTCTCTGAGGTAGTTGAAGAATAGATAACTAGAGTCTCATAATTAAATTTTGAGTTGTTTAGGAATCAAGAGGGTGTTCTGGATCTAAGAAGATGTTTTTAAAATTGTGATGCAAGTTAGTATGAAAGCTGAGTTAGATATAGAACTTTAAACTCATGGAGATAGTTAGATAGAATGTTAAAGTCAGGGGCCAAATACATATGGACTGGACATTGAGAATGTATGCTAAGCCATATAACTCTCAGAATTGTGTCCTATTTATTTCAGTTGTTTTGTACTGTATTTATTGTTATAAGAGAAAGAACCATTTGTTGGACTGAAAAAAAAAGAATTATGCATTCGGGGGGAAGGGTGAGAGGGTAGGAGGGTGGGGCTGGGAAGGGTGGAGGGAGAGGGCTGTGATGGAGATGTAACTTGAAGTAACAAATAAACATTAAAAAAAGAAAGAAATATAGCTTCCAAATCAACTGTACAACTTCAGAATTCTGAGCAGAAGCAATAACAAGTCAATACTGTTTTCAGATCTGATGGGTAACAAACAGGAAGTTGTTCTCATATCCACTCCCATCAGTTTACCAAATAAAACTATTTTGAATTTATATATATATATATATATATATATTTACATAATGACAGCAGTAACAGTGCAAAGTGTATAATGTTTATATTGAATTATAGATTTTACTATGTCTTTAACAACAAATATTATATTATTAATGTATAAATATTTTAAACTGCAGAATATAAATATGAAAAAATAATGGGAATATATTTATAACATAGCAAAATTATAATTACCTTGTCACAAATAACATTAATTATACAAATAAATTTTAAACTATAAAACCATGGCAGAAAAGATGAGTAATTTAATACTGACTGAAACTATAGTTTACATTTAACATCTCTGATGTAAGAAACATGGTAAATAAATTCATCTTTTCCCCAAAGTAACCTCTGTTCTTAAGGACATTACCAGATATATGAAGTTCCCAAGGAATGTCCAAGTCCCTAAGGAACTTGTTTTTCTTATTCTCTTCTTTTAAAAAATAGTTTATTTATTTTTATTTTATGTACATTGGTGTTTTGCCTACATGTATGTCTGTGTGTGGGTGTCAGATCCTGAGTTACAGAGAGTTATGAGCTACCGTGTTTGTGCTGGGAAGAGCAGTCAGTGCTCCTAACCAGTTAGTCATCTCTCCAGGCCCTCTTTTTCTCAATTTATCAAATGATAAGTGCAGATTTTAAGGCATGCAGATACAAATGACAACTGTGTTTTCTAATACATCATATTTCATATTAGGTTAATGCATACACTGTATCTTTAACATTAAGAATGATCTTAAAATTGCCCATGATGTTTATCTAGGAGTGTCCAGGATTTAAAGAGCCCTCTTATTGCCCTGCACTTGTTTGAAACGTATTATACCCTAGTTAGATTTCCATTTCTGTGACAAGGACTTTGATCAAAATCAACTTGGGGAGAAGGGGCTATATTTTACTTATGTGTTCCATCCAATGTAGGAAATCAAAGCAGGAAGCTAGAGGCAGGAGCTAAAGCAGAGTCAATTGAGGACTGCTGCTTAGACTGTTGCTTCCTCTGGATTTCCTCATTTATTTTAGTATATACTTGAGGAACACCTCTCAGGGATGACACTGCTCACTGTCACATGAACCCATCCATAGAAATTATCAATTAAGAAGAACACAGACTTGCCTGTAAGACGCAGGAATTTTCTTCAATTGGTCTTTCATCCCAATGACCCTAGCTTCTGTTAAGAAAAAAAAAAAAAAAAGAACCAACACGTATGATATGATTCACCACATGATTACAATTATATTTATTCTATGTCTCTCTAAACTTTAGAGTTTCACTGTTCTATACCTCCACTCTTATTTATTTTCATCGTGGATTAGGTGGTAGTAGTCTTAATGTAAGAATTTCCTTGCTTTTAGATCCTCATTATTTACTCCAGAATCTTTGTTCAAACTTCTACTTAGATGCAATATTGTCTTCGAAGAAGTTACTCCTAACCTATTTACATTGACAAATCAAATTTTCTTTCATCGCTCTGTTCTCATAACATTAGTTTCCTGTATTTGCCTTTGCACTTACTCCAAGGAATTGCCTCAGTCTGTCATTCTTGTTTGAGAAAAAATATGAAATGAGTGATACTTGCCTTATTTCTCTCCGAATAATTTTTTCTAGGCATGGTACATTCTGAAAATTTAAAAAATTTTAATATTTCAGTTTCTGATTATCAAGCAGTTTTGATCCTTTTAACTTTGTTTTTTTGCTCTGAGAAAGAAGTCCTCTGAAAACATGAATACCTGTGAATTATTTTTTTTATAATTTATTTTTTATTTCTTCAAGTTACATCTCAATCACAATCCCCTCCCTAATCCCCCCTCCAGGCCCACCCTTCAACCCTCTTGCCCCTCAATCCCCCATCCTCTACCTTTTTTTTCGTTAGTTTAATGTATAACTTTTCCCCACAACAGCTCCCCCTTTCAGTCCAAAAAATGGTTCTTTCTCTTATAACAATAAATACAATACAAAACAACAGAAATAAATAGGCCACAATTATGAGAGTTATATGGCTTAGCATACATTCCCAATGTCCAGTCAATATGTATTTGGCACCTGACTTTAACATCCTACTATCTAACCATCTCCATGAGTTTAAAGTTCTATATCTAACTCAGCTTTCATATTAATTTGCATCACAATTTTAAAAACATCTTCTTAGATCTAGAGCACCCTCTTGATTCCTAAGCAACTCAAAATTTAACTACGAGACTCTAGCTATCTATTCTTCAACCACCTCAGAGACCTGAGAGGGATAAATATATATGATTATATAGGAAGTGCAGGGCCCGCAGCTTCCAAAACTAAGAAATGACATACCAGTGGCTGCCTGGACAGTTCCCATTTTCTCTCCATACATTACAGCATCAATCTTCAGCCGTGAATTATGTTTTAACTTGAACATTTTGTTATATATTAGTTAGAATATCCTCAAATGCTTCTATCATATTTCTCTCTCAATTCTAAGCATCTCTGTGATTTATGATATGTAAGAATCTATATAGTGACAGCACCCCCATTCTACCCCAAGTAGAAGATGAGCATCGAAGAATCTCCAGTGGGAGATGATTGAATTAGTTGCAAGCCTATCTCTTGGTAGGAAAAGCCCCTTGCTCCAACTTTAGACAGAATGCTGTCCAAAATGACAAAACCTGGAAGCAGGTAAGTCGACAGCCTAGCTCTGCCAAGACAGGGTAGGCAAGTCCTTCATAACCCCTGCTCTAAAATCAATGTCTGTCAGAGAAATGGGGCCAAACGACTGAAGATCGATGCTGTAATGTATGGAGAGAAAATGGGAACTGTCCAGGCAGCCACTGGTATGTCATTTCTTAGTTTTGGAAGCTGCAGGCCCTGTACTTCCTATAAAATCTGATATATTTATCCCTCTCAGGTCTCTGAGGTGGTTGAAGAACAGATAGCTAGAGCCTCATAATTTAATTTTGAGTTGTTTAGGAGTCAAGAGAGTGTTATAGATCTAAGAAGATGCTTTTAAAATTGTGTTGTATGTTAGCATGAATGTTGTGTTAGATATAGAACTTTAAACTCATGGAGATGGTTAGATAGTAGAATGTTAAAGTCAGATGCCAAATACATATGGACTGGACATTGGGAATGTACTCTAAGCCATATAACCCTCATAACTGTGGCCTAATTACCTCTGTTGTTTTGTATTGTATTTATTATTATAAGAGAAGGCCATTTGTTGGACTGAAAGGGGAAAATGTAGGAGGAAATAAGATATACCTTAAGCTTAAAAAAAAAGGGAGGAGGATGGGGGGTTGAGGGTGGGTGGGTGTGACTGGAGGGGGGAATAGGGAGGGGACTGCGATTGAGATGTAACTTGAAGAAATAAAAAATGAAGGAAAAAAAACACAAAAACACTCACCACTGAGGAAAGGGCGGTTCCACATGTATTCTCTAGGGGTTTCTGGCTACAGGCCTGCGCACAATGATAAATCCTAGTAGACCTGGATAGACCCAAATCCATGACTGGCCTGCAAAGTGCCTAGAAAATGAATAAAGCACACCTTTGATTTTTCTCTGTGGAAAAAAAACAAAGAATCTATATAGTGGAAACATTCCAAATGTCACGTAAATTGTCAAGAAATGGCCAAGTGGCTGGTGGCAGGAAGTCAATATATGGTGTATCCAAGTGGCCATTGCATAAAGCTGCAGAAGTGAACTGTTGGTTGCATTGCATATCAGAAGATTATGAATATTGTATGACATGGAAAATGGAGATAGAGAGTAGAGCTAGCCCAAAGGAAAGAAGTATGTGGCAAGCAGTAATCTGGAAAGCAGAGTCACCCAAGCACTTTGACATCAAATATGGAACTAAAGTATTTGATATTTGCTCTTCTGAGTTCTTGCTTTGGTCTTCAACTTTTTTTTAATATGCTTCCTTTTCCATCTTTGGGAATGGTAATTTACATTCTATTTCATAACTTGGTGGAAGTGCAGCATTTGCTTTTTTGTTGGATAAGGTCTAATAACATTGCTTCTGATAGGCTGATTTCAATGCTGAGATTGGTTACTGCCCCTTCTGAGGCATTCTCTTGATTGGTTAATTAAAGTCGCTTATGGCCAATTAGCTGGGCAGAAGCAGTATAGGAAGGCAGGAATTCCTGAGATTAAAACAGGAACCCTGCGTTTTACACAGTGGATTAGCTCATTCCACCACCAGACATGGAAGCAGTCCTTCATAATTCCTGCTCTACAATCAATGTCTGTCAGAGAAACGGGGCCAAACGGCTGAAGATTTATGCTGTAATAATGTGTGGAGAGAGAATGTGAACTGTCCAGGAAGCCACTGGTATGTCATTTCTTAGTTTTGGAAGCTGCAGGCTTTGAACTTCCTATATAATCAGATATATTTATCCCTCTCAGGTCTCTGAGGTGGTTGAAGAATAGATAGCTAGAGTCTCATAGTTAAATTTTGAGTTGTTTAGGAATCAAGAGGGTGTTCTGGATCTAAGAATTTTTAAAATTGTGATGCAAATTAGTATGAAAGCTGAATTAGATATAGAACTTTAAACTCATTGAGATGGTTAGATAGTAGGATGTTAAAGTCAGGGGCCAGATGCATATGGACTGGACATTGGGAATGTATGCTAAGCTATATAAACCTCATAATTGTGGCCTATTTGTTTCTGTTGTTTTGTATTGTATTTATTGTTATAGGAGAGAGAACCATTTGTTGGACTGAAGGGGGGAGCTGTTGGGGGGAAAATGATCTACCTTAGACTAAAGAAAAAAAAGGAGAGAGGATGCGGGAGTTGAGGGGGAAGAGTCTGGAAGGGTGGGACAGGAGGTGGGAGTAGGGAAGGGATTGTGACTGAGATATAACTTGAAGAATTAAAAAATAAATTATAAAAAAAAGAACACTGGAAGGTAATCACAGGCACATGGCGATTTGGATTAGGTGATCTGAGTTCATTTAGAGTAGCTAATTGAGAGTCTGCCCAGCTAAGGGTTAAGCATTGAAACGTTAAAAGGTCTTGGTATATTTAATTATTGGGGAAAAGACCCCGGCAGCTTATAGGCCATCAGTCCAAGCATTCCAGTGCAGTCAGACTCTGGTCAAATTCTCGTGAATCTCCCGCCAAGCTACTGGTAATTCTACTGGGCTAATATAACAACTTATATTACTTAATAGAGTGTAGGTTACAGGTGGCATAGGCCACCCTTGGTCTGGGGCTCTTTCCCCAGGTTAAATCAGGCCGCAGATTGAGGAGGTCCAGGGCCGTCAAGTGACAGGGTGATATTCCCCCCAGGCCGCCTGCTGCTCTGCCAAACCGCCAGGTGCTCCACTGGCCTAATCTTACACTTTATACTTATTAATAAATACAATTGATGCCAGGTATGGTGGTGCATGCCTTTAATTACAACACTAGGGAGACAGAGGCAGGCAGGCCTCTGTGAATTCAAGGCCTGGTTACAAAGTGAGTCCAGGATAGTCAAGAATACACAGAGAAACCCTGTTTCAAAAACAAAAACAAACAAACAAAAAAAACTAAATAATAGATAGATAGATAGATAGATACAATTGATAATTAAAATGCAGTTTCACCTTTGGATTTTACAAAGAGTAATATGAGAATGCCTTCTGTCTCAGAAGAGACATTGAATTTTCAAAAGGGTTGATACTGAAAGACTATTGGAGTTTTTGAAGTTGTAGTAAGATACATTTTGCATTTTGATATGGTCAGCCCTGCCACCACACTTCACTCTGCCAGTACATATTCTAACCTCCAAAAACCTAAGGGTAAATAAACATTTCCTTCTCTAAGGTGATTTGTCTATGATGTTTTATCACCATGGTAGAAAAGTAGCTAATATAACACTCAAAAAGAAACTAGTGTAACTTGTTTTACAAGACAGTCAACTTGACTATACAATGGTATTAATCATAGTATTTAGGCAAATATAATCAGTAAAATAATATTCAAGTCAGAAAGGATGAAAATAAGAGTACTTTTCCAAGACCACATACTGAAAACTCAATGATTTTACACAAAAATAAAAATGATTGAACTATACTAAATTAAAGTAGAAAAATACAATATATGAGTCAACTTTTGAAGAATGATACAAATAAGTTGAAAGGTATACTATGTTTATAGAATGAAGTCTTAGTGTTGTTAAAAACATTGTCTTTTCCAAAAACAAAGCAAAAGACTATAAACTCAAGTCTTGCAATATTTTTAAATAAATGTCCACAAAAACCTCAAGAATTTAAGGCAATCCTGAAGAAAAGAGATATAATTTGGGTACCTCATTTTATTAATTTCAGAATGGGACTGTCACAGGAATTAATTTCACTATTCAAGGACATGGATATTATGAGAATAAGAGAGACTACTCTTCATTGTTATTTAATGATTGATAGTGTTATATAAAGCTTCAACATTTTATATATTATTTTATACACATGATCAGTCAGTGGTTATACATGCTACTTAGTTTCTGTAGATATTTTATCATTGGAAAGATATGGGTATGATCTCTATATTGTATATTTAGTTTTCTTTTTAATAAGTCACACTTAGAACAAAGTTATTCATTTCATTTACCAAGAAAAAAAAAAACTGAGGGTTAAGATTCTTTTTTCTTTCTTTCTCTTTATCTTTTTGATAATTTCTGTTAGAGATGAACTGCTCTTTCAACTAGGTTTATCTGATAATGCCTTTATATTGTCACTCTGCATGTGAACTATAAATAAACCTATTAAGTTTGTTATCATGATGCGGGGGGGCATGGTTTCTAGAGCCACATTCTTTGGTTTACAATGCAGGTATACACTACTAACTGTGAAGCTTTAAGCAAGTTACATTTTCTCTTTGAGGAAATTGAAATCATTAACCAAAACTACCACTGTGACACCAGTGAAACAAAAGAGATTAAAATGTTAAAAGCATACAGTACAGAAAGGGAGATGAGAACCAGGAAGTAGTTGACTTGATGGGTGTTCCCATTTCTGGTACAATGAGCTTAGGGATGGTATTTTATATATGCTTTCCTTTGTGAGTTTATTTTCCTTTAAGATTGATTTTTTTCATTTCATTCCCTAGGTTCTCAAGATCTCCTGGGTATAAGTGTTTGAAGGGAGACATGATGAAGATGTCTGTCAGGAGTTGAATATGGCAAGGAGGGGTAGAAATGATCAAAATACATCATACATATGTTATGATATTCCCAAAAACTGCATTAAAAATGAATCTGAGCAAAAAATCATGCAGAAACAAAAATAAAAAAGACATTGATGCAAAATATACTGAGAAGATCCCAGTTGTCATTAGGGGATCCTCAACAACTCAATAGATAATTGCTAACAAGGGATATTGGCTCATTTTTAGGGAATTAGATACATAGATAGAATCATTACAAGATATATGTGTAATCTTCTGGCTGTGCTGCTAGGTCAAACCTCCTTAAAAACAGCTTTCAAAAGAGTCAAAGAACAGGAAGAAAACAGCAGACAGAAACCTTCCCCTGAGACATTAAGCAGTAGGCAATGGTGAGAGACAGGATCACAAGGCAGTAGTGTAAGCATGGAGCTGTAATATTTTGAAAATACTGTTCCCTTCATGAGTTGTTTCTCTGTATATTAAAATTTGAAATAAAAGTGTCTGAAAACAAAAGTGTTACCACTAATTAGAAATAGCATAAGAAGCAGCCAAAAATGCTTTACACTCAGCTGGAAATCTTTGGGAATAAGAAAACCATTCAGGGAAGAAAACAAAACATAGAGGAAGAAAGTCAGAATTGTGTGACTTCAGAAATGAGTTCCAAGATTACCGAAGCACAGTGTATTAGCTTCATGACAAGAGCCATTAGCTCTCCATGGCCAGGCACTTTTTCTGTGGAACTTCACAGCACAGAGATGTGAAGGCTCAGGAATAAAGTAGTGCCTTCTCACCAGTTATGAACCACATTCATGCCACCGATTTTCTGTTACTATACTCATCACCTGACACAGTTCAAAGGCTTGGTATTTCATTCTGTGGGGTGCACATCGTGACAACAGAAAGGAAACCCGAGGCAGAGGTTACCATTTATTTTCTTATGACTTGCTGAATCTCCCATGGAAAGGACTGCCTAAGTAACTACTGTGGGGAAGAATTTCCTAAAAACCTTTTCAGAGTTCTTTATCCTGAGTCCTTTTCACCAGTTGTGTTTTTCATGCTTTCAGGGATTCTGTTCATTGTCAAAAGAAGTTACTCTCTTTCTCTCTGCAACAGAGTGAGCATAATTGTATTGTTCTAAAGTCAACATCAATCTTAACATCAGCCTCTTTAAATGGAGATCATACTTCACATGAAATTTGGGGAGTAATTCTTACTGACCAATGTCAAGAGGGCCTGGACACATACCTCAATGAACAAGCATCCTTGGTGTGTTCAAATTCCAGCACTGACATAAAATGCAGAGCAATGGGTCCTGGTCATGGCAAAACTGTCATCAATGTGTTATGACAATAGGACACTGGAGGACCTCTAGGGCTTTTTGATTTCAATCTAGATGCAGGGTCAGTGACAGAGAGACTGTCTCTGGAAAGCAAGAGATTGATAATCAGGACACCCAAGGTCCTCTTGCTTTCCAGGATGTGTGCTTTAGGTTTGCTCAATTTATATGTATATAGCTTATGTGAGTTGGGCACGATGTTGGCAGAGCAAGAATATTTATATTTTAGTTATATTCTCCTACCATTCAGGAGAAATATGAATGTAAGTTTTGTGTAAATATTATATATTCAATCAGAAAAATGTCAGTGAAGCTTAATCAATGAAGAAGGCAATCTCAGGTTAGGAGAGGTTGAGGCTCCTTAGATTCTACAGTCAAAGATAAAAACTGTCAGGCTTTCTAATAAAGAGTAAATAAACTTTGTCTGCTGATAGTCAAAGGAAATGTCTAATGACAATGAAATTCATAATTGACAATGAAAACTGAGACCCACATTCACAAATTTTGAAATACCTCCATTTTCATTGGTATTGATAATATTTTTATCACAATATGAAATGAAAACAACTAAGTGATATATTTACAGAAGAAAATATGCTTTTTTGTTATTTCTAAAGTAATTTGTGACATGTTATCTTAAGAGAAGAAAGTTCCAATGAACAAAGAAACAAAAAGAAATTAAATGTCCATAAAGTGTCTTGCATATTTTATAAAGTTCTTTATGTTATTTAATATCTAAATATTCTTAAATCTTGTTTTCAAAGAAAATTTGACCTATTTATCATGATTCATTCTGAAGAGTATTTCCAAACACTGCAACTGAACCAAAAGTTTATTAAGTGTATGTGTTCTACTCTGGAAGGATCTATCCCCTAACACATTTACCCTTGCTTGGAATTCAAAGAAGCGCTAGACACATTATAACTTGAAATAATTACTTTTCCTATGAAAACAAAATATTAAACAGCAAACAATAAAAGAAATAAACAAACAAATTCACAGTATCTCCTTATCCCAGCAAAGCGGTTATTCCAGAAAGATAGGTGATAATCTCATTGGTACAGCATGTGCATTACCTGAACAAAGGCATAGATTTGTAATGCAGGACCACAAGAATGTAAAGTCATGAATTTATGGGCATATAAACACTCTGAAAAACATTCAATGTGGAATATAAAAGTATTTCAAAATTATAAGTTAACTACTTCATGATATAGCAATTCCACTCTGCCATGGCTTAACATCACTGGACATAGATTTCACCAGCTCATGTAGATTGGCTGACCAATTAGCTCCAGGGGTCTGTAGTTACTCATGAGCACCACAGTACCAATAAATGTATGTATTTATGTGGATATTGTTCAATGACAAAAATGAAATCTAATTTGTGACAATATGGGTGAGATAAAGTAGCTCATGCTAAATAAACTAATCTGAGCACTCATCAACTAATGCATATGATATTACTGCTTTAATCTGAAAATATTCATCTCATAAATGTAGAAAGAAGAATAAGGGTCACCAGAAGTTTAGAAGACTGGAAAGATAGGAGAAATTTTTAGTGAGTAAAGTGTTACAAGTAGACAAGATTATTTTTACTTAGTTAAAATAGAAGACAAATCAGACATTTCATTCTTTTCATAGCTTCCAAACCACCAAGAATACGCCCTGCCTGGAAGTCTCTGCAATATCAAATTTTGTTACTAACCTCATTGCTTTGATATATTCCACCCAATTCTCTCTACTAAGATCCTCAAAATTAATTTCCTCATTTTCTTAACATGTATTTCATATACACGTCTATGTAGTTGCACTATCCTTTCTTTTATGTATTATGGATATGCTCAATATATTCTTCCTATGTATGTATATGGGGATTGTATATGTTTCATTTGTGAATATATGCATATGGAAGAGTTTGACATTTCATCTCAAACATATTATTGTTTTGAGACAAAGTGTTTTACTGAGTATGGAATTTAGTAGCTCAGGCATATGGGCTTCATAACGATCTCCAGGAATCTGTACTTTTCCAGCACTAGCACATCCTCCTAGCACTAGAGTTACACTTGAATACCACTTTTTCCTTATTTTTATTAAAATTAATATAACAATTATATTATTTTAAACAATATATTCTGATCGCTGTTCCTCTCCCCTACTTCCTCCCAGATCTTCCTCCACCTATCCATCTAATAATGAACTTTCCACTACCTCTTTTTCCTCATATCTTATCACTTCTATAACATCATTCTAAATTATCTAATGTACATGTTTTAGGACGTATTTTAATTATTTTACCATCATAAATATTAAACAATGTATATTTCTTTGCATCTATCATATTCCATACTGTGTAATACATATTAGACAGTAGATATATTTATTATTGAGATTAATTAATTTATTGAATTTTGTAAGTTGTTTGATCTTAAATTATATTTTTTCTCTCTGATATATTCATATTTCATATTTTATATTTTAGTATTTGTAAAGAAACAATGCAACTCAAATCAGTGATTTTATAATGAAATTGACTGAGGACGGACATTAAAAAGTGTTCTAGAAATATTATACCTTGGCTATAAGTTTTTCCACTGGAAGCACTTTAGTATACATCCGATTTGATGTGAGTAACTGAGGATTCAACATGAAAATTTGTCGTCATACATTGTTAAATGATAGTGGGTTTATCACTCACAGAAGATGAAGAATACAAATACTTGTGATAATAAACAGTAGTGAACTATGTAAAATGGAAAAGAAGCTATTTACAGGTGTGCTGAGGTGGCAGAAATGTGGAACGAACATCCCCAGCACTCTAGTAAAAAGACAGTCATAAAATCCTCATACTCATAACATTCCAGTTCCTATTAAGCTGGGATTATAGATAGTCCTGGAGTTTGAAACAGAATAGCAAACACCACCACTAAGGAAAGATTTCCCTTTTTAAAATGACATTTGAGGTTTTTAGATTGAAAAGAGATTCTTCTCTCTTACAATATATCGCAACCACAGATTTCCCTCCATCCACTTCTTCCAGCTTCCCCCAACCTCCCCTCTACCCCTCTATCTCTTCTTCTATTTTCCTTCAGAAAAGAGCAGGCTTCCAAGAGACAACAAAGAAACAGAACAAGATACAATAAGACAACGCCAAAGCCCTCATACTGAGGCTGGACAAGGCAATATGGGAAAAGAGGTGCCAAAAGCAGGCAAAAGAGTCAGATACACACCAGTTGCCAGTGGTAGGAATCCCCCCAAAGCACCAAGCTTACTGACATAACATATACACAGAGGGCATGGTACAGACCCTCGTGGCCTCATACTTGCGGCTTTGGCTTCGGTCTATGTGAGCCCATCTGAGCCCTGCTTAGTTGATTCAGTGGGTCATGTTCTACTGGTATTCTTCCTCACTGCTAACTACCACAGCCTTTCCCTTACTCTTCCACTGGGTTTCCTGTGCTTGGAGGAGAGGGACCGATAGGAAACTCCATTTAGAGTCTCTCCACATAATGTCTGGCTGTGGGTCTCTACACTTGCTCCAATATACTGCCAGAGGAAGTCTCTCTTATGATGACTGGACAAGGTAACAGTCTATGAATATAGTAAAATATCATTAGGAATGAGTTCATTGACATTTTTCTTTTTATTTATTCTTATCTCATAAAATAAATCCTCACCAAATCCTCCTCCTTCCACTCCTCCCAGTCCCCACCACCTTTTCTGCCCTCCAGATTCACTGCTTCTCTATTTCCTTCCAGAAAAGATCAGGCCTTCCTGAGACAGGAACTGAACACAACATAGCAAGATTCAATAAAACTAAGCACAAACCCTCATAACAAGACTGGAGAGGCATCCCAGTAAATGGAAAAGGATCTCAAGAACAGGTAAAAGTGTCAGAGATACTCCAAAGCCACAGTTAGGAGTCTAGAAAACAAACCCAAAGATAAACAACCACAATATATTTACAGAGAACCTACCTGTGGCTGTCTGTACTTACTCCCATCTGCTGCTTGAGGAAGCCTCTCTGATGGCACTGATCTTTGAATATAGCGGAAATCATTAGGAATCTTTTTTTTTTCTTTGTTTTGTCTGGTTCTACCCAGGACCCTGGACTATCCAGTCTCCAGTTCCTAGACATCCAAGCAGTATAGGGCATGGGCTGTCTTTCATGGATTGGGCCTTAAGTTAAACCAAGCATTGGTTGGCTGCTCTCATAAGTGTGCTACTTTTGCCCCAGACATCTTGTAGGTAGGACAGATTATAGGGGAAGGGGTTTGTGGATGGGCTGGAGACATGTTTCTCTTTAGGTAGCCTGCTTAGTGCCTAATGGCACCAAAGAGACTAGAATACAGTGTTGAAGGCTCATGCAGGCACCAGCTAGACCTATTTGCATTCAATGAGCTGTGTGGATCTTGTCCTTGGCAATGGGGCCCCCACTGTGTGTTTTCTGGCAATAACACTCTGTCCTAGCATCAGCCAGGGTTGTTTATAGATCTCCACAAGACTACCTCAGACAGCAATTCAGCCTAAGGCATTTCTGGCCCACCACTGGAAGCCTTCCCTGGTTACAAAATATGGCCAGTTCAGCCTCTATCTCCTTCATTACTAGGAGTCCTCACCAGGGTCACCCTTGTAGATTTCAAGAAATTTCCATTGCAATAGGTTCCCACACAGCTCCCCAGAAGCCCTCAAATTGCAGCTGTCTTTCCCTGAGTTTTTCTCAGTCCATTTCCCAACACCAGATTCCTCCCTACTGCACCCAGACAAGCTTCAAAGTATATTCCATTTCTCCTTTCCCAAGGAGATCCATACATACACCCTAAAGACCTCCTCTTTATCTAACCTTTTTGGGTCTTTGTATTATGTCTTGAATATCATTATTTTAACAGCTAATATCTACTTATAAGTGAATTCACACCATATTCGTACTTCTGGATCTGTGTTGCCTCATTCAGGATAACTTTTTCTAATTGTATTCATTTGCCCGTAAATTTCATGATTTTTTTAACATCTGAGTATTGTTCCATTGTATAAAATTATTACAATTTGTTTATCTACTTTTCTGTTGTGAGACATCTAGCTTGTTTCTGTTTTCTGGCTATTATGATTAAAGCTACACTGAACATGGTTGTGTAGAGTCCTTTTGGTAGGATGGAGCATCCTCTGGGTATATGTCCAAGAGTGGTATAGCTAGGTCTTGAGGTAGATCAATTATCAATTTTCTGAGAAAACCTCAAACAGCTTAAGAGCATATGAGGAAGGCAGGCAATCTAGGAGATAAACTTTTAATTCAAATTTTAAGGGTAAAGTAAAAATTTATACATAAAGATATGTACCTAAAACATATTGTGTACCCTAAAAACATACACAGAACCCTTAATATGTAAAAAATAAATTTAAAGCTAGGCAAAAGATCTTAGCAGACATTTCTAGAGAGAAAATATTTAATAACAGTTTAGTGAAACATCACTCAACTGCAATAATCATTAAGAAATTTAAATTAACTGTACAATGATTGGTTCTGAAAAGTAAATATTTGCATTTGACAGTAACTAGTGATCTGTCATGTGTATCATATCATGTTCTGTTAGAGATGTAACTGGAAACCCACATGCTAGTGAAGGAACTATACTTTATAAGTGGATAGAGACAATAAGTGAAGTATAAAAACCATCTGTTAACCAAAGCACCAAAAGGAATAGGAACATAGACTTTGTTACCTGTTAATGAGATACTTTGCCTTAGTGTTGCTGCCATGTAGGCCCCCAGTGTATGAGGAGGCTCTTGGCACTCATATGACTGCTTAATTGGGGTGGAGAACTGATATGTAGGGACACTCCACTCCAGAGGAGTAGGATGGAAGGGAGAGGGGGTAGAGGGTGGAAGGGTGGGACTGGAAGGGGTGGAAAGAGGGCACTGTGATGCAGATGTAACATGAAGTAGTAAACATTTTTTTAAATCAGCTGTTATAGAAGAAAACAAAGTGGAGATTATGCCTAGTGAAGATAATACTGAAGTATAGCATTAAGTTTCAACAATGTGGAAGTGAAGGTCTCAAGAAAAATGTGATGCTTGGTCCAAGAACTAAGACAAATGTGTCAGCAAAACAGGAAAGATCCTGAAGGAGGCATTTTCTATAAATGATAAAGATATAACATGAGTGTACAGGTAGGTGAAAGCCTCTGTTGTAGGAAAGGAAGCCTCAGAGAAAAATAATGAAATGGATGCTGTTTAAAGCTCACAATTAATTTCTGTACCAACATCAACTTATGGTAATATAGTCTACATGTAATTTTTTCTTGTCCGGACATACTGAGTTTAAGACAGATTTGAACTCATAAATTCTTTATGACAAAAATCTAACAAGTCAACATAATGTCACTCGCAACCCCTTCTCTCCTCCCCATCCAGTCTCACCCTTCCAACTTCTTTCCCCTCTCTCTTTTCTCTTCCTCCTTGGATGAAGGGACCCACCCAGCCACATATCAGCTCCCCTCACCCCATCAGCCACAGGAGGACTAAGAGCTTCTTCTTTCATGGGGCTGGACATGGCAGTCCAGCTAGGGTAAGGTGTTCCAAAAACAGATTCCATGTGAGAGACAGCACCCCTCTCCAATTGCTTGCATCTGCATAAAGATCAAGTTGACTATCATCTATATATGTATGTGTGCAGTAGGCCTGAGTCCATCTATATATGCATTTTTTTCAGTCTCTGCAAGCCTGTAGGGGCCTAGGTTGGTTGGTTATGTAAATCTTCATATGGAGTTCTTGTTCCCTTCAGATCTCTCTAGTCCTCCTACCTGTCTTATACATGACTTCCAGAGGTCCATCTTTAACTGTGTGTGTATCAGCATCTGTTTTAATCTTCTACTGGGTGGAGTATGGATAGTTACGCTCAGTTGCTGTCTCTTTGAGTCTATGAATTGTAGGATGGTTATCCTGTGCTATCCAGTTATAAGCTATTACATACCATGTGTATTTTCTGGGTCTGGGTTAGCTCACTCAGGATGAGCTTCGCTAGTTCCATCCATTTGGTTGCCTATTGCATGATTTCCTTGTATCTGATGGCTGAGTGGTATTCCATTGTGTAGATGTACCACAGTTTTTCTTTTTTTAATCCCTTCTTTGGTTAGAGAACACCTGGGTTGTTTCCAGTTTCTGGCTATTATGAATAAAGCTGCTATGAACTATTTTAAAATGTTACATAGACTGTAATATTCAACCAACTCCCAAATACAACATAAAAATAATGTATAAAACATATGCTAAGACATCCTATCATACAGTCTACAGAAAAGAACTTCAAAGAGCATCATTTGCACCACTTGGAAAGAAAAGTCATGTTGTAAATAAAGGTGCAGACTTTCACCTTAAACAGGATTCTGCACTTGGTGTGTGATTATAATTTTTCAAAGAAATGATTTTTATCTTGAAATAGCATACTTACCTGAAAAGTTAACATACTTAAGGTCAGAAAAGAAGAGATAGATAGTAATAATAACAGCATCAATATTTATCCTGTATGATTTCTTTGGCAATTAATTATATTACATATAGAGGATTCAATGCAAGAAAGACAAAATTCACCATGAAAAGAAGTAGGGGGTGGTTTACAATACAAAAGTATTGAAATGATAGCTGGCCTTGTCTTGAACAATGCCCAGAGCTTACTGTACTATGTACAAATGATTTCACTAAGGCAGAATAAGGAGAAACAGTCCAACTGATTATTTATTAGGTTTCTATATGTTCTAAAATGACAAAATATGTTTATCAAATCTTATGGAATATGGCAAGCCATTGAAAAGTAAGATGAAATGAAACAAGCAAACAAAATCTTTCAAAAAACTGTAATCACTAACTCCACATCAGTCAAGTTTTAAAATAATGAAACTTTAAATATGCTTTGGAATTTCTATAGAAGTAAACAATTTAAATATATAACCAGTACAATTAAGAATGACTTTTGTTAAATGCTAATGTAACTTATATGGTATACTTATAAACAGTTGAAATTGAGGAAATAAAGGTTTAATAAACTTTTATTTTCCATGCAGATACTTGAAATGAAATGTAAAATGAAGTGACATAAAATTCCTAATACAGTGTCTTTAAAATTTATTATGTTTTTATGTGCATTGATTTTGCCTGTGTGTATATCTGTGTAAACATGTCTGATAGACTGAAACTGAGGTTACAGACAGCTGTGAGCTGCCATGCCATGTGGGTGCTCAGAATTGAACCTGTGACCTCCAGAAGAACAACCAGTGCTTTTAACCACTGAGCCATCTCTCCAGCCCCCTAACACTCTGTATTAATTATATAAATATTAAAAGTTCCAGTAATAACCACTAAGTATTTATATACTGGGTATCCTAAGCTGGAGAGGTGGGGAAAACTGCTATAATGGCCACGATAGATGTTTATTATCTTATGTTTTTTACTTTTAATTTTTACTAATTGCTTACATTTTAATACAATGTAATTAAAATGATGCATCCAATAAAACAAGGGATTTTGTCATCTTACAAGCAGTTTACTATAATTAAAGTATATTTTAAATTAAATTGTTAAAGTCTAAAATTAAAATTTGCATTTGAAGGAATGTAAAAGATAGGAACATATAAAAAAAACCTGTAACTATTTTAAAGGCAAATTGACTGTGTCCAAGTGAAAAATGAGTAAATGTTTATGTATTACTACAAAAGTTTTCCATATGTACATTTAAAATTATTATCTTCAATAAATTCTCAGCAAAGTCCCTTTGTAAATTTTTCATATTAACTTAATAATCCTATGTTATATTATTTAGCATTAGTTACTTAAAATGATTATTAAAAATCTTGGGGAAAATAGTTATATATGACACTTAATGCTCTACTTCAGTATGTTAATATCTATGCTACAATCAGTTTTAACACATTCTCAATTTTAAATATTATTCTTAGTTTTTTATTAATCTCCAAAGAATATTAAATATAAATTCCACTTGGCTCACTTTCAGGAGAACCTGCTGTTGGTCTTCATATATGTAATTTCATCTATTCCATCATATCATAATTCAATTTAAAATAAGAAGCATATGTAAGCTTTGGAAACAGAAAAACAGATGCTCAATACATTTAGTCATGTTAATACTTTAGAAAATGATACAAATATAAAAAAATTGAAAATCAGCACACATTGTCTTTATATCAAACAATCCCTAGAATAGTTTGTTGTAAATGTTTATCCTGAACAGCTAAGATGTTCTATGTAGACTGTAATTGGCAGATAAATAAAACTTGCTGTGAACTAAACTAGCTTACAATGTAAAGAGATGGTTACAAATGATCATTGAATGCTATCTGACATTTTGTATGAGATATAAAGTGCTTAGGAACCAATTTCAATTGAGATCATGAGACAAGAAACACTTCAAGTGCAGTCTCATGATCCATTTGGAAATTTGGTGAAGCAATTTCTTTGGATTTTCTTTTTGTTTTTTGTTTTCTTTAGCAGACTTTAAAGTAACCGTGTTTGCAGTTAGGTATTTGGAGGTATTAGGTCCACCTATTTATGCAATTTTAACTTACATTATGTGTTTTTTTTTTCTAGGCATATTGTTGGGTCTACTAGTAGCTTTATGGTTCAACACTGCACTGGACTGCACTTTGCATTTCAAATGGTTAGTCCCAAGATAGGTACTTAAGAAATACTAAATTTTGTATTAATAAAATGATTCATGATACAACAGACAAATGGTCATGAAAAAGCTTCTTTCAGTTTTATTTAGAACATGGAAACTAAAGTATTTTAGCATATTTTCTCTAATGTGGCCTAAACTGAAAGTTTCAGACATTTATGGATCTTGAGTACTTTTTTATGGAACTTAAATAATTGTGTCATTTCCAAAACAGATTCATACACATATTTATCAAGTATTTATGCCAAAATTAGGCATGAAACTAGGAGAAAATATAAAGCAGGAAATAATGCAGGGGAGAAGTAATGAAAGAAGGGAGGTAAGATAGAGGAGGGAGGGAAAGGAGGACACAGAGAGGGAGCCAGAGGGGACACAAACTCCACAAAAAGACCAACAGACTCAACAAACCTAGGCCCCTGAGAGCTTACAGAGACTGAAGCACCAACTAAAGACTCAGACATGAACTGGACCTCAGCCCCAGCTGATAGGCAGCTTGGTCTTCATGTAGATCCCTTAGCAAGTGGACAATGTCTCTGACCTGGATTCTATTGTCTGCCTGTGGTCATCTTACCCTAGCTGAACTACCTTGTTTGGTCTCAGCGTAAGAGGATGATCTTAGTCCTGTTGTAACTTGAAGAGCCCTTGTTGACTGATGGGGGGTTACTCTTTTCGGGGGAGAAGGGGAGGTAGTGGCAAAGGGTGGCAGAGTGCGGCAAGATAGAGAAAAGGAAGAGGACTGTTATTGGGATGTAAAATGAAGTAAAAAACAAAAACAACCAAAAAGGCATCTTCAAATTTAAAAAAAGAAAGAAAAAGTAAGGCTACAAGTTATTAATTTTCAAAAGATTATAATTTGTATTGAAGAAAAATATTCATTACTTAGCTTTATTAACTGATTTCATTTGCACACAAATAAAAATCACTTGCATATATGAAAACAACTGTATAGGAACACGTGATACTGGAGGTCATGTGTTGGTAGGATAGGTACTACAGAATAAGGGGAGTAGAAAGGTGGAAAGAGAGTAGAGTGATCCAGTGAAACATCTGAACTTAGTGTTGCTATAGTGATTAACTAGGTGTCGTCAATATCTAAAATGATGTTTGGGCATTCACAATAGATGCACATTAGTGACCAAGATACCTTAATATCTCAAGATACTTGAGGCAAAAAAAAAAGATTATAGTAAAGATACCGTGTACCATCCCACCCCATCACATCCAGCCTCATCAAGACTGAGCATATCCTCTTCCATTGAGGCCATGCACTGCTAGGGGGAGGGGGTCACCAAGCAGGCATCTAAGTCCATGTCAGAGACAACCCCTGCTCAACTTGCTAGGGGATTCACATGATGACCAAGCTGCCTATTGGTTACATTTAAAAATCCGGAGAACATGGATATATGCTGCACTGTGTTGTAAAGTTTAATTTGAATGTCAATTTGACTGGATTAAATAATATCTGCATTGGTTGTACTGTATCATTCTGAGATGACTGTGTAAGAATTTTATCAAGGAGACTGGTATGTTGGTGTACTAGTGAGGAATACACATTTCAGTGTAGAGCACATCATTTTGTTGGCTTAAAAAATGATTAAAAAGAAAAGAATGAAGTAAAGATAAGTCATTTCATTCTCTCCTAGAACTGACAAGTACTCTGTCATTAAGCCTGATTGTCACACAGAGAAACCCAGTCTTGAAAAACAAAAACAAACAAACAAAAAAATCAATCTGTTTTTGTAAATCAGCGTGTTCACCTTCAACTAGCAACTTATCCTCAGAGATATTATTACCTCTGGCACGATTTCATTGTTCTATAGACTTAGCTTCCTCTTTCTGCCAGAAGACAAGGAGAAAGACAGACTTGTCTAAGAGCTCAGAAGGTACAGCAAGCCACATGGCAGGTTGGGATTAGGTGATGGGGTTAATTTAGGTGAGCTAGTTGAGAGTCTGTCCAGCTAAGCCTTAAACTGTGAAACATTAAAAGGGTTTAGTGTATTTATTTTATGAGCATAAGGGCCACCCTTTATGGGCATTAAGTCTCAGCCCTCTTTACCTGGAGATATAAGTCTTGCCAGGTTTTCACCCCAGAGAAATAAGTTTGCGACCTCCTGCCAGGCCTGCCATGGCCTACTACAACACATGATAGTATTAGTCCCTACTTCTGGGTTTCAAGCTTTGTACACTAGATTCTGGTTAGTTAAGTCTTTATGCCTCAGACTGAAAACTATACTATAGGACCTCTGTTTTTAAATTTCATTTTCTTAGACTGAAATGTCAATACTGCTTACATTTTGGAGTCCTCACTTTCCACACAACACCTCATAGATTATTTTAGCTTCTGGAACCATATAAGTCAACCTTCATGAATTTTTCTAAAATGTCTTTCATCATTTCTGTGTTTTCATAGGGATACCTATGTATGTCTAATGCATCTCCTCTCTAATCTATGTATCTATGTATCTATATCTATCTACATCTATCTATCTATCTACCTATCTATCTCTATCTGTCATCTATGTACCTATCCATATAATCTATCATCTATCTAAGATCTATTATCCATATAGATTCCTAACAATTCTGTAAATCATTTATCACCTATCAACTATACTTGCATATTGATCTGTCAAATACCTATTTTCTATCAATCATTTGTCTATAATCTATCATCTATTTATCTATCATCTATCTATATCTGTCATGTATATGATACATTGGAGAATCTTGGCTAATAGGAACTGAAAAAATAACAATGGTATTAATAAAAAGAGTATATTCTTGTAGTTTTTATTCAGTTTTGATGGTCATGAAAATATTACCAAATCTAAGCTTATGGACAAATAATATTGAAAGAAAAAACAGATGAACAAATGTTTTAATTTGTTTCCATTGTATCCTTAAAGTGATAATAATAAGTATGTAACACTGTTAATTCTCACACAATGGAAAATGTATAATTTGACCCTCTGAAAATAAATGCTTAATATTTTCTGCAACGTGTTATATTTATACATAAACCTGGTTATATTTTTGCAGCCACTTTCAGATTTAAGGATTTTAAACTATAGTGTGATCAGAATTAATGAGGCCCAGTTGGCCAAAACGTCCATAGCATGATATTCTTTTATATGAAGTAAAAAATTGAAAACATCCTGTACTTTACTAAGATTCTGTCTGGCAAGGGATTACCATGAGACACATTTATGAGTTGCTTGAAAATTCTCTTGCAAATGTCTGTTCCCCACAGGATTGATATTAGTAACTGGTTCAAAAGTAAACTACCTTTCTACAATGTGCTTTTCTCTCTCTCTGATCAGAGTTTTGAGGTCAAAAGAAAACAAAATCAGAAAAGTGTTCTCAATTATTTTTGTTTCTAATGCAAACGTAGCTGGAGTTGGTTTCAAGGACAAATGAATCAATATTTCTCAAGTTAGTTTTCCAAAAATCCATGGTGAGGTAGAGCTTTTACCTTGTGAAAATCATAGATTTCTTTTTAAGTTAAAATTGGCATTTTTAGAGCTTATTATTTGCTTCCCTCTGGCAGCTGCCATATTGCTGTGAACGTTGCCGTATCTGTCATCATTCCTGACATGCTCTGTCGGAGGCCCGTCAGGAAATCTGGTCTCAGACTCTACCCTAATGCAGATTCAACAATCAGAAGAATACTGCACTTCAATAAAACATTAAAAACACCCTTAGCAGCATGAAGTCTGAATGCAAGGTTGTGTGGCTGCAAGCCCTCTGTGGAATGTTGCAGGGAGCAAGGTGAGTCCTCTAAGGGATTCTGTAGCTACAGACTTGGTCAAAGACTATGTAAGGATTTTGAACATGATTGCTTAGCCATGGCCAAACTTCTAAATGTATTTAAAATAAATCAGGCAAAATTGGAAGAACAAATCCAACTCTTACTATAATCCTTTTTATATAATCATTTTTAAATTGAAAATCATCTTTATTCGATGTATTCTGATCACATTTTCCTTTCCCCAACTTATCCCAGATCTTCGCTACCTCCCATCTATCCTATATCATACCTTCTTTCAAACAACAAAAAAAGATTAAAACAAAAACAAAACAACACACACACAATGCATGGGAAACACACTTTAAAACACACACACACATTAAAACACAAAATCAGAAGCTGTAATATACTATCAAAGGAAAAAGAAGGTAAAAAATGTCCAAATAAAACAATATAAGGCAAAAGAACAAAACAAACAAGCAAACAAAAAACCAAAACAACAACAACTTCCCAAAGCACATTAAGCTGTTCTAGCTATCAACTGCTGAGCATGAGGCCTGCCCTTAAGTGTGGATTATATACTATGTCAGCCTATGCTAGAGAAAACTAATTGCTCCTAAGACTGCTTTGTCCTGTCAGTACTGGAACCCTGTCTGGTTTTGACCTGCACAGGCCCTGTGTATGCTGTAGGGTCTCTCAGAGTTTACACGTGTGTGTATCCTATTGCTCCTGGAAGACAATGGTTCCTTGGTGTCATTCTCCCCTCTGATTTGTACATATTTTCTGCCTCTTCTTCTGCATAGCTTAATGAACTCTGAGGAAAGGGGTTTCATGAAGACATCCCATTTAGGAACTGAGTGTGACAAAGATTCTCACCCTTATAGAATGTCTAGTTGTTGGTGTCTCTATTACTTCCCTTCTACTTCAGGAAGGTGGCTTTTAATGGTGGCTGAATGAGACACTGGTCTATGGGTACAGCATCATACCAGTAGGTGACATTTTATTGCTCTGCTCTTTTATTTGGTTTTCCTTTAGGCCCAGGCATATCTAGTTTCAGGAATTTGGACACCCAAGTCATATCAGACAATGGTTCCATCTCATTGAGTGGGCCTAAAGTCCATCAGATAGTAGTTGCTTACTCCCTTCCTATCATTTTTTAAGGTGGAACTCCAGAGGAGGAAGAAATTGCAAGGTATTGTTCTCTCTGGTTTGGATACTATAAAACATGTCATCCCTTATGCCAATTTCTTGTGCTGTATTATCTGTAGGAAGTTTCTGGGAAGTTATAAGATGTTACGAAAATAAATATAATTGAAAACAAGAAAAAGAAACTGATCTGTGAAGAAGGACTAGATGAGAGTAGAAAATGACTATGTATGAAGATCATGTGAACCATATTTCGTGCTGATTTTTAGCTGTGGGAAGTGTTGGCATCACTGAAGAATGTGAATTAAAGCATATACTCCAGTTGTTTGTAGACTTAAGCAGATTAAATATGTTTATTCATATCATTATTAAAAGGAATGATGGGAATAATAGAAGAGTTTAGCCAATGATTCCCCCACAGATGTTCCTAACAATTACCTATATGAACAACTATTTGGCATTATTTACTTCAAAGTTAAAATAATTACGTGTAAAAGAATAACTGTCCACATTAGCATTCTTTCAGAAAAATAATTATGAAAGAAATAGACTCCACAGTCTCAGAGGAAAGATTATTCAGAAATATTTCTTTGCATTCATTTGTGGATTTTCTACAGAGACCAACCATACTGAAGTTGGAATACTTTGGCTTGTTGTAGATGGTAGTAAGAGTATTTCCTGGATTGACCCTACCCATTGGTTTCTGTTGCTCTACTTCCACAGTCAACTTAGGACAATAATTTGTCTAAACATGAAATTTTACTCTGGGCTGAGAATATGCTAATATCAAATTAAAATATTTAATTATCTGAGTACTGAGTTTTCTCTTTGCAAATGCCTAGATTACAATTCCTATCGACTTTTTCTAGGTTAAACATGGATGATTTAACTTTTTCAATAAGAATTATTTATTGTTATGGCTTGCTCATTCATTGCTCTGACAAAACACTTGCCAGAATCAACTTGGAGAAAAAAAGGTTTACTTTAACTTTCTGATGATAGTCCATCACCAAGGGAAGGACAGGAGTTCAAGGCATGGGCCTAGAGGTAATAACTGATGTAGAGATCATATAAGAATGCTGGTTATTGGCTTGCTTCCTCCTGCCAATGTTAATCCACATTATGTATAAACCCAGTACAACCATCCACAGTAGGCTGGCCCCACATACACCAATTTAGCAATCGAGAAATCACCCCATAGTTATCCCTACAGGTCTATTTTATGGATGCAATTCATCAGTTGTCTGCTCTTATGAACTTTCATCCATCATGAATTTCTTTAATGGTTTTTGTCTTCTGTAAAAAGAAGCTTTTTGAGTAAATTGTGAGATATGCACTTACCTGTGGGTATAAGGATACATATTTAGAATGTACTTAGGAATTACAGGTAGTATAATATTCTCCTCTAAGATCCATGACATCACTAGCAATGGGTAGTTGGCAAGATTTGCAGTATCAGACATGAGTTTAATCCTATTGAGAAGTTAACACACACACACACAGCAGAATGTTTAAATTATTTTTTACTCTTCTTGGTTAGTTTTTGTTATCAACAAAGCAATTATGACAATAGTTTTAGAAGTAACGAAGTTTAAAGTGCACATTTTACATACATTTCCATCTCCATCATTTATTTTTTATATGTAGTATTTATAATTTTGTTGAAATACAATGAAATTATAGTTGAGGTCCAGTGAGACAGGGAGAAGAGTCTGTGAAGATAGGTTTTAACAGTGTCTGGGCTTGTAGGTGGCCTTCAATAAGGAAAGACGGTTCTATCTCAATGCTGTTAGCTAATAACAGCTGCAAAATTGTTTTGACTCACAGTGGTAGTGCTCTCACAACTGGGAAAGAAATATCTCAGAAGGCAGTGGAATTACTAGTTTCAATGACATGGAGCATCACTGGTGGATAATCTTGGGGAAACTGCTCAAGAGAAGCCATAGCTTGGATATGGTGGGTCCAGATAGACAGGAACACAAATGCATGTAGCATGAGCAAGAAATACCGATCAGCCTTTTGGATAGACCCTATAGAGCAATCCTGAAGATGACACTATTGTGACCTCCAAGAGGCTAACTTCATCAGTGTCAGACTCTAGGAGAAAAAAATTTTTTTTTTGTTTTTTTCCAGACAGGGTTTCTCTGTATAACAGCTTTGGCTGTCCTGGACTCGCTTTGTAGACCAGGCTGGCCTCGAACTCACAGAGATCAGCCTGCCTCTGCCTCCCAAGTGCTGGGATTAAAGGCGTGCACCACCACTGCCCGGCGAGAAAATTTTACTAAAGGAATTTGGATATGCTTGCTTAGTATTTCATAAAAGTTTAATCACTTAGCAGACATTGCCAAAGTTTAGAGCAAACAGATATGATTATTCGGTAGAGTTTGAATTGTTTTCAGGGATGAGCATCTTATTAGTGTTCCTGTTTTATTGTCCACTCCCAACAGTCTAAACAGAGCAGCTTTTGTTGTTGTTGCTGTTTTGTTTTTTATTGTTCTTTATTACTTTCTGCTTTGGCTGCCCTGCTGCAAGATGATTGATCCAGAAAAATAACACCTCATTTCACTGCAAATTAATACAAGGGACCTATTTCATCTTGGTTTTCTGTTTATTTTGTTTTGATGTTTTGCATTTTAAAACACTTTACTAAGAAGAAAAGTAAACTATAAAAATATGGATTAGTAAGAAAGAGAAGAAAGAACAAATGACACTTTCTCAAATTCTAGTTCACTCCTAAGTCTTTATTCTCAGCAAGATCCTTTTCCATCTTCAGAACATGGACCATGGAAATATTCAGCTTTGTGAACTTAAGATCATTGGGCCTATGACTGTTTTATTCACTCTGTCTAAATTTAACCCCCACCTCCATTTCACTACTTTGTTCTGGGAAGCGTCATTGGTCCATTCCTTCCTGCTTTAGAATTAACCCGCTTACTTTAATCACAGATTCTGCTTCTCTCTCAAAGGTCTATCTCATTCATTCCAGGCAAACTTGTGTCAATGGCCAAGAGGGACCAAGTAAAACATGAATTCTGAATCAGAATCCACCAAACAACACTGTGCATTTTGAATGGATACTTCTTTTATGAACCTTGATGACAAATAGATTAAAGTAAGTATGAATTGTATAAAGCACCTAATAGTGAAGTGGTTTAAAACAAATTATGACACTCTAACTCTATCATTACACATGGTATTTTAAATATAATATTATATACCTATATAAACATCTCAGGATATGTGAAATAATTTCTTCAAAACACCTAAAATGGCCTTTAGAGTTGACACAGTTTTTCTAGAAAAGAAATTGATAATTACAAATCTTTATATGCTAGTGTCTGCTAGCTTTAAGACTCAAAGAAGACTGGCAAGGTGGTTTGTCTAGTAAAAGCATTTTCTCCAATGAGCAGAGTACCAAGAACCTGAGTTAAATTTTTATGTTCTACATGATAAAAAGAGATAACTGACTGCTACGGTTTTCTTCTGATTTCCACATATGTGTCATAATATGCATGTTTCCACCCAAAGCACTCATACACATAAACTAACACAATTGATTAATTTGTAAATTAAAATTAATGCCATTTTAAAAACTAAAGAAAACACTGAATGGAACCAAGATACAAGATAGAAGTAACCAAAATAGGTTATGTTATTTGCTTATAAACATAATTATTATTTATAAAAATGAAATTATTTATAAATTTCTATATAACCACGTATCAAATCATCAAGGAAAATTGATCAACATTTCTTATATACTTCAATATATTCAAAATATTTTTAACAAGTCTCTCACTTTAACTTAAAATTGATTGGAATTAATAGAGGCTTATAATAAACATTTCAAATAGAAGCAAACAAAAGTATAATAAAGATCTTTTTACAGATAGTGTTATTTTATTGAGATGAAAAAGATTGCAAAAATGAGATTGAGAAGTTTTTCAGTGCAATAGTAAGTATAACTGAATAAAATTCTTACATAAGCTTATGCGGATGAACATTATTCTTATTCAGTTTTTATTATGTGAGATAAATGAAATGAAAGATGAGAAAGTCCATGTGGCGAGGGCAAAGCCTTAGCTTTGTTGAGAACAGCAAGCAAAGCCTTGCTTTGTCAGTCCATGGCAGTAGGATTTTGTATCTGTTTTAAAAGCTTAGTACAGTTGATATTCTGTTTTTTTATTAAATATTTTATGTTTTTTCTTCAAGTTACATCTCAGTCACAAACCCCTCCCTATTCCCCCTTCCTGTCCCGTCCTTCCACCCTCTTTCCCCCAGAAGTTTCTCCTTTCAGTCCAACAAATGGTTCCTTCTCTAATAACAGTAAATACTATACAAAACAGCAGAAATAAATATGCCACATTTATGAGAGTTAAATAGCCCAGTATACCTTCCCAATGTCCAGTTCATACATATTTGGCCCCTGACTTTAACATTCTACCATCTAACCATCTCCCTGAGTTTAAAGTTCTATAACTGACTTAGCTTTCATACTAACTTGCATCACTATTATAACCATCTTCTTAGATCTAGAATGCCCTCTTGATTCCTAAACAACTCAAAATTTAACTATGAGACTCTAGCTGTCTATTCTTCAACCACCTCAGAGACCTGAGAGGGATAAATATATCTGATTATATAGGAAGTGCAGGGCCTGCAGCTTCCAATACTAAGAAATGACATACCAGTGGTTGCCTGGACAGTTCCCATTTTCTCTCCATACATTCCAGCATCAGTCTTCAGCCTTTTGGTCCTGTTTCTCTGACAGACATTTATTGTAGAGCAGGGATTATGAAGGACTTACCTAACCTGTCTTGGCAGAGTTAGGATGTCGACTTCCCTGCTGCCAAGTTTTGTCCTTTTTGGACAGCAGTCTGTCTGCAGTTGAAGCAAGGAGTTTTTACATGCCAAGGGATAGGCTTGCCACTAATTCAACCATCTCACACTGCAGATTCTTCGATGCTTATCTTCTACTTGGAGTAGAATAGGGGGTGCTGTCAGGAGCTGATATGTCTCGATATCAAAAAAAAATCTTAATTTAAGACAACATCTTTGAATGCCATATTCTGCAGATCTCTTGGGGTTTTTGAAGATGCCCTATCCATCTCTTGTATTTAGATAAGCAAATGTTGTTTGTCTCTTAACAACTTGATTACTGAGTAGCTTAGAGAATATCTGTGATAGACTGTCATAGTAGCTAACAAAGTGACATGCTTGCATGACTAGGAGTTTGTTTTTCTTAACTATCCTAAACAGTTTAAGATGGTTGTTATCAAGAGGCCAGAGCTTCACATTTCATTTTTAAGTATCTCTAGGTACAATACCATTAGGAAGTGTTACCTTTAATTTTGTATCAGTATACAAAGATCTATTCAATTGTGGCTAAATATACTCTTAATTTTGTATCAATATACAAAGATCAATGCCTATGTAGCCCAATACAATCTTAATATTACATCCATATACAAAGGTCAATACCATTGTGGCCAACTATAATCTTAATTTTTTATCAATATACAAAGATCAGTACTGATGTAGTCCAATACAATCTTATTTTTGCACAGTAAACAATGGTCAATACCACTTTAGCCAAATATACTACTAATTTTGTATCAATATACAAAGGTATAAGGGCATATTCAATAATCTGTCCCTTCTTCTTGGTCCTTCCTGTGCTATGTTTATGTGTCATTTTTCTCAAGTCCATGCACTCCTACATAGGAGAGAAAGAAGGATACAGAAAAGGGAAAGAAGGAATACCCTGGGTCTAACCTCCAAAACCCATTAAACAGGACCATTTAACAACTTGTAATCTCTTCCCCTAAATAACAGAGTTTTCAGTTATCCTTCAAATAACCAAAAGGTGGGATGGGGGCAGAGAAACACCCTCCCCACCCTCTGGGTATGGGACGTCGGACTCTTAAAATGACTTCCTGCTGATTTGGGTCATAGTAAACCTGTTTGTGGCACGAACCAAAATGGGAAAATGGTTAAAAATGTTAGTACAATCCTTTTATGTTCAGTCCCTCTGTTCTCAGCTGTTTAGATGTCCTGAGGAGTTTGTAGGCAGAAGCTGATCTTCCAGGCTTTACTGAGGTTCTGGCTGGGGCATTATGTAGAGCTGAATGGTCTTAGCGATATTGAGTTGTTGTGGTTGTAGGCTTTTGATGGAGACAGCTATTGAGGGAGTCTGTCAGGCTGAATCATCTGGGTCACTCGTCTTCTTTGGTGTCTGATTCTGTTTTCTGCTGAGGTTTCCGTTGTCAAGTTGTCCCTGGGTTCCTTGAATGGATGCTTTGATTCTCCAGGCGCCTCTCCAAATGGGAGTTCCCGAATCCCGGATTTAGTGGCTTCCGTGTCTGAAAGAGATGGGGGGAGAGCCTTACCCTGGGACTTTTAACAGTCCCTTGGGAGCTGTGAGTGTTCCCGGAGGGTCTAGCCCCTCCGGTTTTTGCACAGTGTCCAATAACTCTGTGTTTTTTATGGCTCTTTTCTCCCATGTTCAAAATGCGTCAGAGCAGGTCACTGCCATCTTGGACCCCCGTCTTGATATTCTTTTTGATTAATAAAAATCGTTTCATTCTTGTTAGAAGACTTAGATTGTGTTCATCATTTCTGTTGTGTTTAGCTTAGGTCTGCAGTGAGGGTTTCTTGTCTTATACTGTAGAATTTTTTGTCACATAGTGTTTTATAATGTATTTTGAGGCCACTATGTAAATTAAATAATATTTTCAAAAATCCAAATAATTGATCGCAATTTCTTCTGTAAAAACAAACTATATAGAACTAAGTAAATAAACTCATCAAAAATAATAATCAAAAATAGAAAAGAAGACAAATATTTAGTGTTCTGTTTGTTAGATAATTTCATGGGCTTCTTTTCTTTTTTATGTATTGGACCTACAAAAACACCAATGAAACTTTTCCTAAGTTATTTTCTTAGAGTTGGTTGTATAGTAGATGACATTTTTTTATGTTTCCTGTATATTGATATTTTGTATGGCCACAAAAGTCTGCCAATTTTTCTTTGACAGCTCATTGGTTAAGATATAAAGCCGTAGGATCCACTGCATTCACTGTGGCCACTCATGTCACCTATGGGACTTGGAGTTTAAAGCAACCCAGTTCAGACATAAAGCTCAAGCTCTTACTGTACCAATAATAATAACCTTCTCTGCTTTTGACCTAAGAGTCATGTGTGCTGGCATCTATGAAATTGTAGAAGCTGATTTGTGATCTTGTGAACAGTGCATGGTCATGATAATCATGGTTAGTAACATGGTCATGACTAGGATTTTATGTTTTCTTTAATGGAAAGAGTAATATAATTTAGAAGATGAAAGAAGAATATCAACTAGCAAATTATACCATTTTAGAAACTTATGATACAGTTTTAAAATTGTTTAATTAAGACTATCTTATTTGTGAACCTGATGTTGATTTAGCTTTGGTAGGTGGACTCTATCAAGAAAATTGTCCATTTTGCTTAGGTTTTCAAATTTTGTGGAGTAGAGATCTTTGAAGTAAGACCTAAAGATTCTTCGATGTCTGTTGTTATTTCTCCCTTTTCATTTCTGATTTTATTCATTTGGGTATTTTCCCTCTGCCTTCTTGTCAGTTTGGGTAAAGGTTTGTCTATTTTATTGATTTTCTCAAAGAGCCAACTCTTTGTCTCGCTGATTCTTTGCATTGTTCTTTATGTTTCCAAGTTGTTGATTTCAGCCCTAAGTTTAATGATTTTCTGCCTTCTTCTCCTCTTTGGACTGTTTTCTTCTTCTTCTTCTTCTTCTTCTTCTTCTTCTTCTTCTTCTTCTTCTACTTCTTCTTTTCCTCCTCCTCCTCCTCCTCCTCCTACTACTACTACTACTACTACTACTTTTCTAGCTCTTAAAGTTCTGCTGTTAAGCTGCTCATATGGGGTGTCACAATTTTCTTTTTGAAGGCACTTAGTGCTATAAACTTTCCTCATAGCACTGCTTTCATTGTGTCCCATAGGTTTGGGTATATTGTTCCTTGGTTTTCATTGCATTTTAAGAAGTCTTTGATTTCCTTCTTTATTTCTTCTCTGACCCAGTGGTCATTGAATAGAGAGCTGTTCAGTTTCCATGAATGTGCAGGCTTTTTATTGTTTCTATTGTTTCAGAAGTCCAGTTTTAATCCATGGTAGTCTGATACAAGGGGTTATTTCAATTTTCTTATATCTATTGAGGCTTGCTTTGTGTCTGACTATATGGGCAATTTTGGAGAAGGTTCTATAAGTTGATGTAAAAAAGTTGTATTCTTTTGTGTTTGGGTGAAATGTTCTGTAGATATCTGTTAGGTCCATTTGGTTCATGACCCCTGTTAATCTCATTATTTCTCTATCTGCTTTCTGTCTCAAATATCTGTCCATTGTTGTGGGTGGGGTGTTGAAATGTCCCACTATTAATGTGTGGGAATCTATGTGTGGTTGAAGGTTTAAAGAGTTTCTTTTACAAATGTGGGTACCCTTGTATTTGGGGCATAGATATTCAGTATTGAAATATGCTGTCATGTAGGCCCCCAATATATGAGGAAGCTCTTAGCCCTCATATGACTGCTGAATTGGGACAGAGGACTGATATGTAGGGGCACTGTACTCTGGAGGAGTAGGATAGAAGGTAGAGAGGGTAGAGGGTGGAAGAGTGGAAGTGGGTGGAAAGAGGGCACCGTGATGCAAATGTTACTTGAAGTAATCATTTGAAAAAAAGAATATCTCATTTAAAACTCACACACCTAATATTAAACACTATCTCACTTTTAAAGTTAATATTTATAACAGTAGGAAAGAATTTTAAAGAATGTTCATTGATTTATATAGGAACAGTTGCCACTAGACTTCCTTTTCTGGTTTGCATACCTGGTTGGTATATACAGTCTATGGGGTGTGGGGAGTCAAGTTAATATTTATTTCTGACTGTGATTGTAGATGAAGGGAAGCTTTAGGAGGAGAGATGCTCTTTGCCTTAGTAGAGGATGCCAGAACACAAGCGTATGGTTATTCCAGGAATAATACAAGAGGGATGTGACTTCTTGTATCAAAAAAGAAATCATTACCAAGAACCATTCAGAATGCATTCTTTGGAATCCTTTTTGGATTTTCAGTTTATTTTATAATTCACAGAAGGAAAATTACATAAAAAGTTTCTTTCCTTAACCAATCTCTTACAAAATAAATACTGTAAAAGATGTGATGGCAACTCATCCAGGATTCATTCTTAGAAGTTCATAGCATAGTAAAGCATGACATACCTACTCCCTTAAGAGACTGCACACATAACTATGGCCTCTTCTCATAGTGAAACAGTATAAAATTATTGCAGTGTCTAAAGGGTTACATGAGAGATTCTTATCTACTTAAGATAGAATTGTCAATTTTGTTTCCTCATAAAAATAACTTAAGCATGTGTAACTGAAATTATTACCTCATCCATTTACAATATCTTAGATATAGACTCTCAACATGGACTTGTTCTGTTTCATAACTATCAAATATATCTAAAAAGTACTATGTTTTATGTTTGAGACTTAAAAACACCACTGATTGTTCATTGAAGAACTGAAAATCAAGATGACATTAACAGACACGAGGAAAGTATCTCAAGAAATATAAAAGAGAGTGATGAGAGGATTATTATAGATGAAGATTGGATAAGAGAAACATTACTTCTGAGGTAACCTATGTTTTTGTTAGTTAGACAAGGCAGCAAAGAACAGGGATGTGGCCTCTGAAGGGTGAGGGATTGGAAGAAAGAAGTGAACAACCAAGTGGAAAATATTTGCAAACTTGTGCAAGACTAGGGAATTGTTTCCTAGTAATGTTGTAACATTACACTACCATATTTCTAGTTCCTAGAACAATCTCATATTTCTAATTTTTACAATAGGTATAGTACTTATTCTATAAATTTTGTTAACTTAAATTGTGTCTTATACTATGCTGCAGTTCTGAAATATTTCTCATGCCTTAGTGAGCTGGGGATAGAAAAATTAGGTTTTTCCTTTTCTTTGTTCCTTCAGTTTTACACAGCGAAGGTTAGTTGTGCATAAATTTACTTATCATTTCATAACATTGTCAAATTATTAGACAAGGACATTGCTTGGCTTAAGAATTGACTTAGTTCTGTCTGTGTAGTCTGGTGCTATGTAATCAAGTATATATTTTAAAGCTATTCCATAGTGTTCTCCACAATTGAGCAATACCCTAGGGAGCTGTGAAAGCATTGCCTGAGGTGATATCACATGTTTGCACTTATAATTGTAAAAATGGAGGTGCAGTTTCACAGAATAAACTTGTGCTGGAACAGGTCTGAAGAGCAGTATTTGCCAGAAAGTAAGGAGAAAATTGTTGGATTTACAAATCATTTTAGGTAGGTGATTCTTGCTGTAGGCAACATGGAATGTTACAGCTAGGTGATTCTTGCTGTAGGCAGTATGGAATGTCACTAGGGAAAATGAGAGTAATACCACATCAGCACTGGGATAGTAAATGTGGTAAACACCAAAGAGAAAGAAGGGAGAAGTAAAAAAAAAATAAGTTGTCTAAACCACATTAGTGCATCACCCATCTGCCTGAGTCTGGTGACAATTTTCCTAGAGTCAAATCCTTATAGAGGATACTTTTCAGGCTAAAGGACCTTGAAATAACAGGTTATTCCTCCTCTGCTCCTCCACTCTTCATCTTCTCCTTCTTCACTTCTTCTAAGAGAACCTATATCCAAGAACGAGTTAGTACCAGAATTCAGCCAGGTTTGGGACAAAAAGAGAGTGGCAACCCTCCCTCAAGGTAAGACAACATAAAGATCTTAAATCTACATGTAATTGGCTTATGACTTGACCTTGTTCCCTTTTGCACTGAATCACATTTTGATTAACTCTGTCCAATCCTACCTCTTCACTCATCTCCAGTATGCTGTGCTAAGGATACACCTTAGTAAATCTTAGGACGATAATACTCCTGTGTCCATTTATTCACATGTTTTCTGAGGATGCTGAAGTAATACACCTATAACTACTTCCTGTATGGATTTATGTGAACAGATATGTACCGGAAATAAGGATCTCACTACTGGTAGTAGGATGATGTCTAATGCTCCTGACATGCCAACTATTTATATAATATATGTAAAAGGGTTTTAGTTAAAACATGATAAAATATTATTTTTCACTTATACAGTTGATATTACTGCCAACTATTATATCATATATGTAAAAAGGGTTTCAGTTAAACCATGGTAAGATATTCTTTTTCACTTATACAGTTGATCCGACTGGTTCTTTTAGATTTATTTAGATGAATATTTTATTTTATGTAATTTTTGAGGGTACATAAAAATTAAATTGTAAATAATATAATAGATTAAGGACTAATCAGACTATATATAAAATATATTATTAAGTTTCTAATTTATCTTATACAATGCTTGGCACAGTCAAAATTGTAGTTTCTTGCATAGTATTTTTTTCTCTTCTATGCTGAGAACACCTAGAATGCAACATTCCTAGTGGGGGCTCTATAGTGGTCTCCAGCATCCTCTTACAGGCCACTGACCCTTGTGCTTTAGGTAGAAGTAACTGTTCTTAAACTAAGGGGAAAATGTCCTTAGGGAGAATAACTGACATACAAAGACCCTAAAGTAATAATGTAGTCAAGAAAAGTGACAAGAAATCAACACATTTAGATGGATTTTTATACTTGGGGTTCTATAATGAATCTTTGCAAAGAACCCCTTGCTCTACCAGGTAGGTGACAGTAATAGCCAAAGGAAAATGTAATGTTTGCCTCTTGTTAGTCACAATATAAGCCTAAGAAATTGGACTATGTAATAGCTATGTCATTAAATGCAATTCACTCTTCTGTTACCCAGCATGTTCAGTGACCCATCGTTGCATAGAGAATGTTCTGCTCCATGAAGAATGCCTAGGTACAAGCATGCAACTGAGTTTGAGGACATTTATCACTTTCCTTCCTTTTGTGTTATCAAGATTCCAATTTGAACTGAGAGAGATTAAACCTACCTAAGAACCTGTATGAAGTCCATTTAGGATTCAAACACATGGCCCATGGCAGCCCATAACAAAAAACACTGCAAGATCAATGTATACAAATGCCAAGAGAAAGAAAATATATGATTAAATTTAAATTTAAGAAAACAGAACTAAATACTAGTCAAAATTAAGTAGAGAAAATAGAACTACTATGAAATGTCTCGATAAAGGTATTAAGTGGGGTAGGTGAAGAAGATTCCCAAGGTAAAATATTTTCATACTGGCCAGACTTCAAATATCCAGGAGGCCCAGACATTTGTTTGGATATGAAAATGAGTCGAACAAGAGCCAGAGTCAATGATGAGGTGTCCCCAGAGAAGTAAATTCACAGTTCTCCAAGCACAGACAGAAACATGATGCTAACGAGAAATTCTTTTATACGACTGTCTTTCATAGCAGATTTCACAATGCCCACTCTTCCACAGAGAATTCAGAGGCTTCCGACAGGAAGATTGATAATGAAGGCAAAGCAAACACCATTACTACAAATGCTGAAAGCGTTAATAATACTGCAGTTTAAGCAAAGAGCAACCATGGCAACCTGGAAATGTGCTCCAGATGCATGCAGAACTCTGACTTCTTTGATGGATTGGGGGATATCTTTTCAGCTCAGGGAGATTTGAACTCTGCTTCCTTTTTCATTTAATAAACATTGGCCATTCACCTAGAATTTACCAAACATTTCACAGGCAATGATGTTATATCTTAAATTTTTAATTAGATTTTTGTCTAGAGTCACACTTGATTAGCTCCAAGAATCCGCAGAAAATACAATTTTGAGCATAAGTAATATTAAACTATATAAATTATATAGAATCCTAATCAATTACAATTTTCTGTAGATTCTTTTAGAATTCTTATAATATCCAGTTTTGTTTTGTTTTGTTTTGTAATTACCATGTTCATGTAATTTGTGTCCTAGAGGGCCTGCACGCTTCTTAAGAGCAGGGTGTCTAACACATTATTATGTCTTGCTGAGCAGAGGGCAGAATTTAAAATTTATCAAGAAGTACTTGTTCATGAAAACAAATAAGAACAGATTATGTCATCCTGTAAAATGCTAGAATATTCCTAGTGTTGATTTCCAATAATGAATAAAGTTGGCGGAGCTATCTGATTGTATATTGTAGTGATTTGATACAAAAGTCCTCACCTTAAATATGTAGAGAATTATGCATGACTCATTTATATGTAATAGTTTTGTCTGATCCACAGCTCATTCATTCACAATGATTACTCTCTAGTATAATCAAATTGCAAAAACAGATGGTTTCCAATTTTCTTCATTAATAACAGATTTCAAACTGTTGACTCATGTATACAGAATATTTTCCTATCTTTTGCTCTAGTTACCTTTTTAATTTCCACACATATTTGTTTAATGTTTAGTGAATTTTATTGAGAAAAGAAAAAAGTGTTAGCATTGTTTTTAATATCAAGTTTAAAATAAACAAACTACTACTACTACTACTACTACTAATAATAATAATAATAAAATCTTTCAGTGTTGTTGGAGGTTTCTTTGTCCTGCTAGGTAAAACTATGGTGGCAAAAATTGCTCCACTAAAGTAGAAGCCTCTCACTAAAGTAAATCTCTCAGCTCTGAGATTTCTTTGCTGAGAACATTTTTGCTTGTATTTATTGTCAAGGGCTCTAGGTTGAAAGCAGACTCCTGTAGACATAAATTCATACCTCTGTTTCTGTTCTCCTTCTTTAGTTCTCTGAAGCAAATACTGTCCCCTAAAATGGAGTTCGAGAGCTGTTGTTTATACACATTCAACCCAAGTTATTTTTAGGAGTGGAGTGAGGAGGAGACTGGAGGGAGCATTGTGAATGGCCCCAGTTGTGAGTATCAGATGTTTACTAAGGAGTACGGAACTTGCTGCACTTACCTGTGCACATTTTGGGAAGCCTTTTGTGTAAAGAATGCATCACTCGTGTTTCTTCTACATATGTACTCTCAAGAGAATCTATGTTATAGAAAAATAATCTTGGAACCCCCACTAGTAGCTATCCAAAGTATATGTGCTTCAGTTAGCTATTTGATTTCTCACACATCATTATTTTCAGAGTTTTCCTGTATGGGTTTGTATATGTGTGCATAAACTGAGGAAGTTTTAACAAAGTAATTGGCTACTAGCATGAGGTTAATATCAGGGTTTAGGAATGAATTAGGGTTTTTTTTTTTTGCATTTCAAGATTACAGTATGACTATCATATACTTACTGGTTAAATAATTCAGTACTTTTTTTACTTTAATTTAATTTACAATCCGCATTTGAATCACATCTTAAATCTCTTTATTAAAATAGTATAGGGAATCTACAGATGATTCTAGCATTGGCTATTCTTTTTTAAATTTTTATTGAAAATAGATTGTTCCATATATGTCCTAACTAGTTTCCCTTCCCTCCATTCCTTCTAGGCCCCCAACCTCTGATATTCTCCAGATACAATTCCTCTCTGTTTCCTCTTCAGAAAAAAAAAAAAAAAAGGCCTCCAAAAGACAACAGTCAGTAAATGTTGGTTTTATTTCCTCAGATGAGAGATTGAGATGAAGGCCATACCTAAGATTTATGGATAAGCAGCTTGGACTGAACTCAGACTGTTTCTATTTCTGCTCTATCTATCCCTATGCCCAGGCCTGGGAGCTTCTGTCCTCCATATAATCTAATGTTCTGTAAGCCCAAACTGAAGGCTTCAGCTTCTGGTCTCCATCCACTAAACCAAACTTAGAATTTGTTTTTAATTTCTGAGATTTACTGCTGAGTAAGATCACCCTTTCTCACACTTTCTGAACTCTGGCTGACTGGTTTGTCTCAGATGTTCTGCCTCAAACTCCCCTCTAAGCTGACTGATTCAATCCTGCTTCTTTTGGTTTCTGACTGAATTGGTCTGGTTAGGAAAACTGCCTCTGAACTCAATGAAATGACCTACACTGAAAGCATGAACTGAATGTAATTGAACAGAACTGTGCAAACTCAACTCTCCTGTTCCGTTCTTGTGAGAATTGCACATATCTTATCTCTGCCTCATTTTGTCAAATCTTTCTCTGATTCATCACTTTGTCTGCCCCTCAATTAGATGTCACTTTCAAACATGCATGTTTCCCTTTATAAACTAATCTTACTTTTGTTATTTGGGATTAAAATTGTGTACTAAGTACATATCTATATTCCAGCCATATCATAGTGTAATCTAGGGTATGTCCATATTCTAGCTGAATCACATAGACCTAGAAGGTATTTAGATGTGATCCCTTGCCAGAGCACCCATGTTGCAGGATTAAAATTACTCTACAAAAGCCAAAAAGGACAAAAAAAAAGATACAATAGGACAAAAACATGTCAAGTATTTAATGTTCTTAAGTTGAAATGCATAGAGCATACAATAGCTTGTATATATAATCACACTGTTCTCAGAAGAGGCTGTCCCCTGATGGGTATGGAGATGTGTTGTTATACATCTGCTGTAAAAGGGCTTTTATTGCTTGTCCATAAGGAGAATATCCATAACCAAGGGGTGATTTCCTAACAAGCAATTGATTTAAATCAAGCATCTACTATCTACTTTCCTTTATCAATTTGGCACTCAGTTGTCACCCCAAACTGAAAAAGGTACTCCGATTTCAAGTTCAGTGATCTGGATACAATTAGTCAGGAATTTCTTTGTCTGTTTTGTATGTTTGGGTCTCTGAATTAAAGAGATGGTCTATCATAGAAATGGGTTTTTTAAGAGACTATTTTTCAGTATATGTGTGCATATAAGGAAAATCAAGGCTATGACATTCAGAAGAGTGTTTCTGTAACAAGCAAATTATCCCAGGTTGAATTACCAGCCATGTATGGTGGGGGGAAGGGGTGTGGATATCAATGACCTCAGAAGATTGAACAGATAGTGAAGGCATTTGTTAGGAATGAAGTTATAAGAGGTTCCTTGAACTCAATGTTTTACCTCCCCACATCTCTGCATCCATTGCCATTGACCCAACCTTAACTTAAAGTTAAGGCAAAAAGCAGCTATATTAAGTGTTTTTCTTTTCTTATGATATTATAGTAAATTTGGATGTTCCCCCCCAAAAAAAAGAGTTTATCCATTCCTCAGTTGAGGGATAGCTGGGTTGTTTCCAGATACCTGCTATTACAAATAAGGCTCCTATGAACATAGATGAGGAAACCTCCTTGTGGTTTGGTGAGGAATCATTGGGATGTATACCCAGAAGTGGGATGGCTGGATCTTGAAGTAGAGCTATTTCAAGTTTTCTAAGATATCTCCAGATTGATTTACACAATGGTTGTACAAGCTTCCACTCCCACCAGCAATGGAGGTGTATTCCCCTTTCTTCACAACCTCGCCAGCATGTTCTGTCATTTGAGTTTTTGATCTTAGCCATTCTCACTGGTGTGAGATGGAATCTCAGAGTCATGTTGAGTTCCATTTCTCTGATGATGAAGGATGCTGAGCATTTCTTCAAGTGTCTTCCAGCTATTAGGGATTCTTCCTTTGTGAATTCTCTGTTTAGCTCTGTTCCCCATTTTTTGATTGGATTATTTGGTTTCTTGGCATTTAATTTCTTGAGTTCTGTGTAAATTTTGGATATTAGCCCTCTGTCAGATGTGGAGTACATCTACACAATGGAATACCACTCAGCCATCAGAAACAACAAAATCATGCAATTTGCAGCCAAATAGATGGAATTAGAAAAGCTCATCCTGAGTGACTTGACCCAGATTCAGAAGGATGCACATGGCATCTATTAACATATAATCGGATTTTAGCCATATAGTACAGGATAACTATACAACAGACAATGCACCAAAGGGAACAGGAACATAGATTATTTTTTACCTGTCAATGAGACACTTTGCCCCAGTGTATGAGGAGGTTCTTGGCCCTCATATTACTGCTGAACTGGGGAGGGGGACTGATATGTAGGGACACTCCACTCCCTCTGGAGGAGTAGGATGGAAGGGATACGGGGTAGAGAGTGGGAGGGCTCGACTGGGAGGTCTGGAAAGAGGGTACTGTGATGGAGATGTAGCTGAAGTAATAAATAAACATAAAAAATGTTTATTTAGCTCACATTTCTAATAACACACAGTAGAACTGGCATACCACAGACTAGAGAGAAACCTCTCTCAGGACTGAACTTCAGGACATAAACACATTTGAAATGAATGACTAAAGGAAAAGGTCTTAGAAGAGAGGGAAGAGATAAAAATGATAATGGAGTACATATGAAATGAAGTCAGAAGAACAAGCAGTTTAAGAGAAGGAGAGAGAACAGTAAAAGCAAAGTAGGGGGGATTGGGATGGATAGGAGGGAGGAGGATGAATAAGAAAAAAATATGTGAAATTGACTCAATAAACTCTCATTTCTGATGCTCACTTAAAATACTAAAAAATAATAATATAGCTATCCTTCTTCAAGAACTAAGCAAGGACTCCAACAAAAACTTAATCATTCTTTCCAAGAGTAGTGTCCATGATGGTTAAACAGTTCTCACTTAGACTGACCTATTCAAAGTCACGTGGTCTCATACCATCAGTACTCTGAGCATTGAGGTCTAAACCATAAAACATTTGTGGACATAAACAATATAGAAATCATAGGACTGACCAAGGGCCACATCTGAACAGGGAAAGACATTTTTATGTACGTGAGGGGAAGAAAGCCTTACATGTGTGTAATATGTGTGTCTCTCTGCACCTGGGAAAGGATGTGAGCCCACAGGAAACTGAGTCAGTGACAGAACTGACAGCCCTCAACGGGCTACAACAAAGCAGATTCCGATTCTCATCTCTTCACCTCAGTGGGCTCGGCTGCATAATCAGATGTTTAGTACTTTACAGGCGACAGGTTCAAACTGCGACTTTACCCAGGTAACATGATCTTTTTATTTTAAAAAAGACATAAATAGAATTTATCTCCACAATTTCTAAGATTGGTTTAGTTTAGATTGATGCTAAAAATTAAATAAATAAGCATTCCAAAAATGGAATAAAATGATTAAGAAGACCTTTGATTATTTTTCTGTGTACTTTTTACTTCAGAAATGTCTTAAAACAAGTTTTAAATTGCTGCAAAGCATGGGTCCAGTAAAATAATTCTAACAAAAACAACAAATGTATATAAATTATGAATTCAGAGGTAGAAAACAATTGCTTCCAAATGCAAGTAAGTTAAAGTGAAACAAATAGTCGATCCAACTTGGAACTAAATTTAAATTATCAGAAAAAGGGCTATCTTGCTTTGATTGGGTTAAAAGGGACAAGCAGAATCAAATAACACTAACAGAAAATATAAGCAAAGTCCCAGAGCTGAATGATAAAACTAACACTAAAAGGAAGTTGCATTTCAGATGAGAGCAGGGGAATGTTTTCTTTCTTTTTTTTGTTTTGTTTTTTCTTTTTTTTAATAATTTATTTTTTATTTCTTCAAGTTACATCTCAATCACAATCCCCTCCCTACTCACCCCTCCATTCCCACCCTCCCACCCTCCTCCCTCTCAACCCTCCATCCTCTTCCTTTTTTTTTTTTAAGTTTAAGGTATATCTTCTCCCCCCAACACCTCCCCCTTTCAGTCTTACAAATGGTTCTTTCTCTTATAACAATAAATACAATACAAAACAACAGAAATAAATAGGCCACAATTATGAGAGTTATATGACTTAGCATACATTCCCAATGTCCAGTTCATATGTATTTGGCACCTGACTTTAACAATCTACTATCTAACCATCTCCATGAGTTTAAAGTTCTATATCTAACTCAGCTTTCATACTAACTTGCCTCAGGCAGCCACTGGTATATCATTTCTTAGTTTTGGAAGCTGCGGGCCCTGTACTTCCTATATAATCAGATATATCCCTCTCAGGTCTCTGAGGTGGTTGAAGAACAGACAGCTAGAGTCTCATAGTAAATTTTTAGTTGTTTAGGAATCAAGAGGGTGTTCTGGAATATTTTCTTATGCAACTGCAGAAGGCTGTATAGTTGTGTAGCTACATCTGTTTTTAATCACCAAACTGATAACCTTAAGAGAAAAAATCCAGAGAAATTTCAACAAATTACAGTGTACTTGGGTGTGTTTCAAGGAAAAGTAAATATTGCAGGTGGTGAACAAAAAATGGTATATTCTCTGCAACAAAAGTATCACACACAGATTTTATGAAACTAAAAATAAGAGATTGGTTAAATATTTAAAAAACAGGAAAAAAAGATAGAATTATCATTTAGCATGCTTTTCATATATCTATACTGCCAATTAGGAATCTCTACTAAAAATGTCATGTCAATAAAATGCAGATATTGACATTATCAATCCCTGCTAATGAAATATAATGATAATCAGATTACAACGTTTTGATAATAAAGTATGCTGAATTTTTCAGACATATCTTATCTTTTGTTTAAATGCAAATTTCAATGAAGAATTAAATTTATAATTATTCATGAATGTTTGAAGTTTATCACTTAGGTGTTGAGTCTGGAAAAATTAGGGGAAGAGAGATGATGAAATGTCTATAAATTAAATACAAAGACAAATAAGAAATTAACTTTTCCTAGAGGTTCAGATAAAACTATAAGTGAATAGACTTGAGAAAACAGATGGAAAAGCCTATTTCATTATATCATATTACTATAATGCTTATGATATAATTACAATAGAGTTATTGGTTATTCCATGTATTGCTTAAACATTACACAACTTGTAATATTTAATGAGTGTTCATACTAACATGATTCATCTTTGTCTTCTAATTATTAGAGCATGTTGGTGATCTCGCCATTAGTTTGTCCTTTAATTGTCCACTGGGGATAATCTTCTTTAACATGGTATTTTCCAGATCTTCCTTTTGCTGTAAATGATCTTCTGAATGCTTGCTATTTCTGTGACTGTAATTCTCATCTTGAAGGTGCTAAATTTTGTTATGCCTACACATTCTACATCACCCTACATTTCTAGGTTATCTATTGACAGTTTTAACAATAGTTAGATGGAATTCTTGCTGAATTTTCTTATTTCTAAATAAGTGGGGGAGAAAAGTATACATGAACAGAAAAAAAGCTTCTTTTGTTCCTTCTTTTTCTCCTTTAAATGCAGATCCTAAATTTGTCAAGCATTATAGAAGAACTAAATAATACTTGTAGAAAAATACATCTTTTTATACTGTCTACTTATAGGTCTTCCTCTATAATTATGCCTTGAAAGGAAACTTTTATGAAAGCTACTTTTCATCCTACTTCACAAACCAAATCAATTCAGAAAATATTCCTAGTATTAAAAGCTACGATTCTTTCAGTTATCAGTAAATCCCTTATATTTTTCAATGTATTACAATAATCTTCTTTCTTCCTTAGCTTGTCTATATAAGAACATCTTTTATACTCAAGAATACACCTTAACTCAATTTTAGCTGTGAACAAGTATGCTAAGGATTTACTTGGAGCGGCCACATTTTAATAAAATTTGTAATGAACTTTTGGCTAATGTCAATACAGAACTCAACAAAGAATCACGTAGAATGATTTTTAAATTAACATTGGTTTGTCAAACTAAACTTCATTGTAGGAAAATTAATTAACATCTTATATGTATGAAATATAATCAAATATAGACATAAAATTGGACTGTTTTTTTCTTCAGACATATGAAATATTAAGCAATCACAGACACTTAAAAGACTACAGTCTTTTGATCCTGTATCTGCTTTCCCTGTGGAGTCAGAATAGAGCCCATCATAACCTATGCCTAGCACCTTGGATTTTTAGAAACAAGGTGTTAACTGGAATTTGACTCATATTATGGAAAGCAGAATAAAATTCTTTGTAGACGTAGCTATAGATATGTTTTACTTTCCCAGCCCAACAAAATGGCTTTGTAATAGCTTTGACTTTTTCATAATGAATTTAACCATGTCAGACAAGTATAACATTTATTTTCTTTTTATTAAAAAAGACAAATATACCAGGAAATTTAAATCTACAAAATATATCATACCATGCACCGTATCTTGAGAACGCAATCCTTCACATTTAATATCCAAATTCACACTCCACATGAGAGGATACTACCAGGCATCAACACAACAGGACAGAATAAGACAACACAGTTTTCAGATATATGAAGTATTTTTCAGAACTGTAACACAATTGTATGCACAGTCACTCTTAAAGTAGGTTTATGTGTGTCCCCAACTTGATATATATATATTTCTGTTTATCTATCTATCTTCTATCTATCTATCTATCTTCCATCTATTTATCTATCTATCTGATTTATTTATATTCATACATACATATTTTATATGTAAAAATACATATTTATGTTAGATAGGTATTAGGGAAAGCAACACCATTTTTCATTCCATAACTACTGCAAAGATAGTTTTAATTTAAGCTACAGGAATATATATCAGTGAATTTTCTAAACATCTGGAGTTAGTTCTTTCTTCCCACTGTAGAAAGTTTTTTCAAAGCAGATATTCTCTTAAATTATCTCCTTGTTGATCTAGCCAAGCACAAGTTCCTGAGTTTCAAAGAATTCTATTTAATAAGGGAAAAAACCTATATAGTTATAAATTAAGATCACCAACCAACATTAACAGTTCCTTTTTAATTTTGTCTTCAATAGCTTGCAGAGGATACCATGTGAAAATGAGAGAGCAAAAAAGAATTTTGAGGAAGTCATTGAAACTAGTACTAAATATATGTCATTTTTTATGAAAAGATTCAATTCAATGAATAATTGTCTGACACTTGGCATGCTATCAGGAGTACCTCTTTTTGAGCATATATGTTTGAAACCTATCCACATATATTAAGAAACAGCATTTCAATTCCATTTAATTTTCAAGAAAATTAGAACTCACAGAATCTATTTTCTTGAGGTAGACGATTAAAATGATCAACATACTGCATTCTCCAACCTTAATATAGAAAGTAGAAATTAGACAAATGTTTCAGGAAGACATATCAACCTTCCACTGGTGTGTTTTTGAATTTCAAATGAATAACTTTTATAACTACAATTCTCAGAGTCAGCAGAAGTTCATGGCATCTCAGAAGATCATTTGGCTATTTTTGATTCAGGCCAAAGCAGACAAAACAATCATTATGCATACTGTAAATCAAAGTACTCTGGAAATAAGTGTGCTTCCCCTCATCTGCTGATCCAGTAGTTAACATGCATATTCCAAACTGTTTATTCTATTGATTAAAACTTGTCAATGAATCAAGTTTGTACTAGCATGGGGGAAACGAAAAGCTCATGTTTACAATTTGGAAGAAAAATACAATTCTTAATATTCTGTATAACTTGGCAAAATAGTCTGTACAGGTGTGTAGTTTAAAAATAACATGCTCTCTTGCAGACTGGTCCTTGGTTTAAGTCCAAGATTTCTCAAGCATTACTCAACTGATGGGCTTTGGAAACCCATTTACATTTCCTAGGACACAGTTTCAAAACTTACCTCAGGTTTTGCATGAGCAGTGTGAAAATCTTATAAATACCTTAGCACTGTGTTTGGTCCACAGTGGAGTTTAAGAAATCCTTTTCTTCTCTTTTATCATTTTTCCATGTTTAGACTTAAACTTTATTGAGAACTCTTTCATGTCACAAAAGGTACAATGTTAAATCTCTTCACTAAAATGATTTGCAATCATTCTATTTTATTTATTCATTGATGTTTATTTATTACTTCAATTTACATTTAATACTAGAATAATTTTATTATCTCCAAGAGAAATCTTGGTATCAATTTGCAATTTTTCTTCATTTATATCTACACAAATAACTTCAGGCAAGCAGGGAATGCTGAGAGGAGGAGAAATAGTATTGTATAAGTAAGAGTACAATATGAAATGGTAATCATGGAAAGTAAATACACACACATTTATTATGAGGAAACTGAAATAAGGATATGTAGCAATTCTATTATTTTAGTTGTCACAGTTTTTCTGGATTAGGAGAAAGATATGGGTAACTGAACTAGATCTCTCTAGGCTTCCCCTTCTTCCTTATTTTTTAAAATTTTATTCATTTGTTCATCTTACATTCCAATTGCAACCCCATCCCTCCCTTCTTCCCAGTCCCACCCACCCAGAACCCCATTATTTCATCCCCCAACTGGTACCAACCCACTCTGGCACATCAAATTTCATCAGGACTAAGTGTCTCCTCTTCCACTGAGGTAAGACAAGACAGGTCTGCTAGGAAAATCAGGTCCAGAGGAAGACAGCAGAGACTATGTCTGAGATAGTCTTTGCTCCAATTGTTAGGGAATCCACTTGATGACCATCAGTACCAACAAATCAAATAATCCAATGAAATACTGGGGTGTAGAGCTAAACCAAAAATTCACTATAGAGAAATATCTAATGGCTGAGAAGCACTTAAAAAAATGCTCAATGCCCCTAGTCACAAAGAAAATGCAAATGAAAACCACTATGAGATTACACCTTACACCCTTCAGAATGGCTAATACCAAAAACTAAAGTGACTGCATGTGCTGGTGAGGATGTGTAGAAAGGGAAATATGGTTCCATTGCTGGTGGGTGTGTCAACTTATACAACCACTTTGGAAATCAGTATGATGCTGTCTCAGAAAATTGGGAATAGCTCTACCTCAAGACCCAGCTATAACACTCCTGGACTTATACCCAAAATATGTTTCACCAAGCCACAAGGACATTTCCCCAACTATGTTCATAGCAGCTTTATTCTTAATAACCAGAAGCTGGAAACTACCCAGATAGATGCCCCTCAGCTGGGGAATGGATAAAGAAATTGTGGTACAATTGCACAATGGACTATTACTCAGCTTTTAGAAACAGAGAGATCATGAAATTTTCAAGTTAATGGTTGAAACAAGAAAAGATCATCCTGAGTGAGGATACACAAACCCAGAAAAACACACATGGTATGTACTCACTCATAAGACAGTTTTAGCCATTAAATACAGGATAACCATGCTACAATCCAGAGACTTAAAGAAACCAAGTAGCAAGGAGGGCTTAAGGATGATGCTTGAATTCCTCTAAGTAAGGGAAATAAAATAGACATTGGAAGTGGATAGAGAGAGGAAATTGGATAGGAGCCTAACATAACTGCCATCTGAGAGGCTTTATCCCATAGATAACGGAAAAAGATGCAGAGACCCACAGCCAAACATTAGAGGAAACTCGGGGAGTCTTGAGGAAGAATAGGGGAAGGTTTGAGAGAGCTGGAGGAGTCAAGGACACCACAAGAAGTCCCACACAGCCAATTAACTAAGACAGAGGGGGGTTCAGAGAGACTGTACCACAGATCAAAGAACTTGCATTGGATGGTCCTAGGCCCTCTTTTGGCTTCTTAAGGCTTCATTAGTAGAACGTCAAGAGCCACTGTTCTTACCTAGAGGGTTCACCTGAAGCTCACAGAGGTAATTTGAAGAATTTACTTCCTTATGTTTATATGTAGGATATTTCAGTTTACTTTCCTGGGTAAGCTCTCCTGTAAGGAGTTAAAAACCTTTCCACATTCTTGCCCATAAGCATTGAATGCCAAGGCTGTTTGCTTCTTCACACTCAGTAAGACCCCGTCTTTTCTTCTGATGTCCTTGTAGGCTGGTAAGATGGAGTCTTGTACTGCAACAAGGCATTCATAACAGCCAGGGATATGTTATGCTATCAGCTTTCAATAAACATTTCCACAATAGAAAATAATTATTAAAGAAGATGGATTAAAGAATGGACACCCAGGAGAGTGTCCTAATTATGTGCACCACAGATATGAAGAAAACCAAACCAGCCCCATCATTTCCATCCTATGAGTTTTTATTCATCATAGATTTACTATCATTAAACATGATTTACTTCTTTCATGATTTTCAATCCTTGGCAGTTCAAAATAATGCAACCAAAAACATGTTAAATAATGGGAAAAAACATGTAAATACGTCACAAAATGAATGAGAATCATTTTCAGAAACACAAAGATTAGCACTACTTTGAAATGACTGATAAGTGAGCACCCAGGGTTACATCTTCTCGTCCTGCTCTGCTGAGGATTTTTATGAGGCTGGAACTTAGAAGTGGACTTCAGTAATATGCAGCGACAAGCTAGATAACTCTGGGACCACTTTAGGAGATGCGTGCTTTTGAGTTAGCTGTGACAATGTCTTGCTTCGTGTGTGAGGGTGTCTGAAACCATCACTTTCTAAAGCCTGTCGTGGAGCTGCCAATGCTTCTGGGCAGTCAGGAGTGTGAGATAGGTCACGTTATTTAGCTGCCATGCATGTGGGAGGATGAAAGCACCCATTTGAAGAGTTATGAAAATTATTAGTCATATAATGTTCAAAGTATAAGTCTAGTACATATTAGGTAACTGTCTATCATGATTCTGCCCCATATTAAAATTGTTTCTCAGAGTTGGGGAGTTTGCTCAGTGGTAGAGCACTTGCCTAGCAAACATAAGGCCCTGGGCTCAGTCCTCAGCTCTGCAAAAAAAAAAAAAAAAAAAAATTGCTCCTTAAGATAATTTTTAATATACAATTTTCTGTACTTTCAAGGAGGAAATTATTTAGCAAAGCTCCATGAATTCTTAGAAACATCATTTTCTGAGGCTATAACCAGAGCATAATTAATTAGTTAATAGTATTCAAATAATTACACTAAGATGACTAAATTAATAATTTTATATAAAGTCTCTTTAAAAAAGTCATAAATTAAAATTTACACATATAGCCGGGCGGTGGTGGCGCACGCCTTTAATCCCAGCACTTGGGAGGTAGAGGCAGGCGGATCTCTGTGAGTTCGAGGCCAGCCTGGTCCACAAAGTGAGTCCAGGACAGCCAGAGCTGTTACACAAAGAAACCCTGTCTCGAAAGAAAAAGAAAAAAAAATTTACACATATTTGTATGTGTACCTTTTGCTACCATCAAAAATCTATTAAAATCCATATATCTTGAGTATGAATGTTAGATGGTACTCACAATTTTAAGTGATAAAAAATTGAAAATTACCTGTCACCTCAGTATAACACCTGTATGCCCCCTTCACAGTTTCTTTGGGAAGCTAGAAGCACATGTCCAAGTAAATACAAGTAATAATATATCAGCTGCAGAATTTTAGCAGATCTTCTTTTTTTATTTTTTATTTCTTCAAGTTACATCTCAATGGCAATCCCCTCCCTACTCCCCCTCCATTCCCACCCTCCCACCCTCAACCCCCCATCCCCTTCCCTTTTTTTTTTTTTTTAAGTTTAAGGTATATCTTATTTCCCCCAACAGCTCCCCCTTTCAGTCCAACAAATGAATGTACGCTTAGCAGATCTTCTTAAGCAAGAAACCTTCCCTTGTGTTTCTCTCTGACTTAGGAGATGACTGGGATGCTCTTGCTTTCTAACAACTCCCTGATCCAATATCTGGCTCCAAGTTTATTATGAAACTGTAAAAATGCTAACAATGTTTCATATTGAGGTGAGGTTTCCTAATTTTCAATTTCTTCTACATTTTTCAGTTTCAGAATTGCCTTTCTTCTGGTTTAATATTTAGTCTTTCGTGTTCTAATGTTTTTTTCTGGATTGTAAAATTTTATATTATAATCTTAATTTTTACATGAATGTGATACAGAATGAACAAGTTAGAATGGATTTGTCTCTTCTTAAACATTTATAAATGTGACTGACTCTATCTCCAAGTGCCTGTAATAACACAACACAGTGATATATTAAAGGTCTTAAAATATTATAATATATTAATTATTAGCAGAGATAAAACACTACCAAATTAAATACACACCATGAACTAACCAATAGAATTTCAATGATTTATACTGTGTGTAAGATTGAACCTATGCATAAAGACATTTAACTAAAAATTCAAACTGGCCAATTTTGCATTATGTTCTTTGCATCTCTTCAAATGAAACAATGCACACACCCAGCATCCTGGAGTAGTGAGGTTGTATATTTGATGAAAGGCAGCACTAGGCCACTCTGTTTTGTCCTAATGTGCGCGGTGAAGAAGAACTCTTTCCCTTTAGCATTTCCACTGAATGAATGCAAGCACAGTCTGTGTTTCAGAGTTGGGTACTTGCCCTGGCTTCAGGAACATCCAGGGTTTCTTTGCTTATCAGATCAGTAACATATTTAGCAAAGTTTCACAAGACAAACACACACACAAACACTATACACTATATATATATATATATATATATATATATATATATATATATATATAT
>CAJQZJ010032455.1:2225111-2307490 GCA_907164525.1 Lophiomys imhausi
ATATATATATATATATATATATATATATATATATATATATATATATAAATTACAGCTTCTATCTTCAGCTGGAAGTAGTTTTTTATTTATCTTTAGTTCATTTACATTTTTATTACATAACATTAAGAAGGTATAACTGGAAGAGGGAAGGTGATGTATATACACCTTCTCTATTTAAGCCTAAACCAAAATGTTATTGGCATAAGCCTTTATAAATATAAATACAACACCAGAAAGCAATCATACTTGTTTACAATATTACATGTTCAGAGTGAATTCATCGAGATTTTCAAGAATCTCCCACTTACATGGATGATCCCTGTTTTACAATATGCCTTCATAAACTTATGATAATTCTGATCCCTTTTCTACAGTGAGCATTATTTCTGCCCTATCACAGTTGAAAGATTTCAAATTTATCTTCTGAGAGCTATCGGAATGAAATGATTTGATCCCTCCAGTTTAATGGAGCTGAAACAACCAAGTAAGTAAGAGGGTTTATTAAATTGTTTGGAATTCAAGTTTTATTTTGAATCGACTGTAAAAACAGAAATAAGAAGCAAAGACAAAGCCTTCTCCTCAACATGGGGTAATCTGAAGAGAACCAACAAATTAGCCTATAAGCCTGTTGTGACTCAGTTTGTCAACATAACTGAAGCCAGTCATACAGTTATGAGTTTGAATTGTATTCCTCAAGCAAGAATTAGTTGTCAGGGACTCATTTGAAAACTACTGAGAGAAGTGTGTGCATTGTATATGTAGCTGCATGAGACTATGACTATTATAAAATTTCTACTCTTAGTCATATATATGTTAAAATTCCATCTCAGTTTTAGTGACTCTTCTCATATTAATTTACAAAATATTATATAAAAGGTAGTCTTCGTGATTCTACTTAAAATAGAAAACATACACAGTGTATATTTATGAAGTCTATTATATTAATTAATTACATCATTTTAAGGAAGTTTCATACTTCACGCTTATGTTCTGTCATTTCTATGATAAGAAAGTTGGAAAGGTTTTTTATTTCAATGGAAAATCTGAGTTCAGCAATAGCACAAGGGACCTACACCATTGTACCATATTGCAAGATGACTCTACAGCATTGCAGGAAAGCAACCTGCATCCAGCCTGTCACTGAGTGCTTGACAAATGCATATAGCAAAGGCCAACCAGGGGCAACTTGAATGTTGGCCAAGACCCTGGCAATGGATAACTTCGGTCGCGGAATGATCACCAATAGAGGACAGTCACAGTGGTCGTGAGAGGTTCAAGAGCCTATGACACCAGGAGGGAGTTATAAAGTTTTGCCCTATTTCCATAATAAAGGAGTCTGCTTTGACTCCTTGCCTGACTCCCAGAGTCTGTGTCATTGACTCTATGACATGTTGCCTCCATCCCCAAGGGTCTCAAGTTGGGGTTACTGTAACACAGCATCACCTGTTTAAAATAAATATGATCAATGTTTTAAAGATACTTCAACGAGGAACCAGAAATTGCATATGAAGAATTAGAAAAAAATTACAAGGTACATTAGTCAATAAGACAACAGATTGTTCTCCTTCAATAAGTAGTTGCCATACTGCAAGAAAAAAAGAAGAATGTTTATATCAATGTGACTTAAGGTGCTGATCATAATACATTTTTTCAAGAACTGAAAAGGTTTATTTGGTGATGTCAGGTGTTAGAATGACATTAAATGTTTTCTTTTTCTCTTCTCCAACATGTGACAGAGCACAGTATTCCATTAGAACATATTGGAAAGCGTTTTGGAATTCATATGGAATTATTTCATTAGGATTAACAAAGTTTTTTTAAATATTTAGAAAAAAATCTGTGAATGGAGCAAGAGTTAGATATTAGTCACAGGAACTCGTTATCATTTTTTCTTTTTAAATTATATATATTTTGAAATTTTAATAGTAAAAGATGTTATATCAGAAATAGAAATGTGTATATTTTTTATTCTGTGATTTAGTTTGAGCTATTTATTTGATGTGTAAGATCAATTTGGCCATAGGAGAACGTGGCCTGACTCATGAATGTTGTCATTGAATCTGACTTATAGAAGAAAGATAGTCACTTATAAGTCATTATAATGCAGAATAACTAACTGAGAAATGTTAGAAATATGCCTATGAAATGGATACAACTCAACCTGAGGGAAGTTATTTTATTTTTTTTATATAAGTACTATATTTTTTTTTCTTCAAGTTACATCTCAGTCACAAACCCTTCCCTATTCCCCCTTCCTGTCCCAACCTTCCACCCTCTTCCCCCCCACAGCTTCCCTTTTCAATCCAACAAAGTGGTTCTTTCTCTTATAACAGTAAATTCTATACAAAACAGCAGAATTAAATATGCCGCATTTATGAGAGTTAAATGGCCCAGTATACCTTCCCAATGTCCAGTTCATACATATTTGGCCCCTGACTTTAACTTTCTACCTTCTAACCATCTCCATGAGTTTAAAGTTCTATAACTGACTTAGCTTTCATACTAACTTGCATCGCTATTATAACCATCTTCTTAGATCTAGAACGCCCTCTTGATTCCTAAACAACTCAAAATTTAGAGGGAAGTTATTTTAAAAATCCAGAAAGTTATACATATGAAATTAATTTTGTAGACATATAAGGAAAAGGAAAAACATGATGGTGGTGTATAGGGACCTATTTCTGAAAGTTGGCTGAATTTAAGATGAAAATAAAAGAATATGTAGTCAGAGTGACTAAGGAATGAGAAAAAAAATAGTAGAAGGTGGAGGTAGGATGATGAGGAATAGAAATCATCAACTGATTTCTAGGTTAACCTGAGGATTTGGGCTTTTGTTTTGAAAACAGTGGAGATATTTGAATCAATTAAGTAGAATTCAGTAATAATTATTTTGAAACCCTGACTCAACAGAAGGGATAAATGAAGTAAGGATTGTTGTATTGACTGGGAGATAGTTAGCAGGAGGATACTGGTGTCATAGGTGGCTAAGTAAAGAGTCAAACACGTATTAAACAACATATTCTAGAAGTATAGTCAAGAGAAAAGTTAGAATATTTGCCATTAAATATTTATCTTTTAATTTCTAATAATAACTTTGCATTTACAAAAAGTAAAGGTAAATAAATTACATTTTTCTGACTATTTAGGTTAAAGCTTGCCTTTATGATCATTACTGATTATATGCAGTAACAATATTAGGGAAAATTGATGGAAGCAAATATTTGAAAAATAGGGGCTAAATGTATATAAGCATATACATAAATGCATGTATTATTTTAATGAAAAGTAAATAATTTAACAGATTTAAGTAAAGGACTTACCGATTTACCAAATATATGTGGAGGAAGAGTTTACATATGATTTCTAGCTTTCTGACTTAAAAGAGAAAATAGATACAATAAAAGATTTAATATTTTTCTATGTTACCATTATGCTCTTAGGTCTGTTTAATAATACTATGAGAAGAACATTCTAAATAACAACATTCTGAATATTTGTTCAAGTGTTATCCAGTTTAAAAAAGAACAAAAAAAGTTAGTTGTATTTTTCCCTTTTTCTCTTGAATTTAAATTGTGTAACTTTGGAACTTCTTTTCTTTCAAATGAGTGAGTTGTATAAAATGGCCAAATATCCAAAATCATAAAGCTTTCATGAGTTTTTAAAATGTCCAAAATCAATGTAGAGCAATCAAGACAACTGGACTATAAAAATGAATATTGTGGAGTCCTGACTTGATTTTGTTTGGGTAGAATAGTACTTTGATTGACATCTGAAAAATGCTGTGCTCAGTATTTAACCTCCTGAGAGAATAAGGAACAGCCAGAAATCAAATAATTCCCATCTGCACATAGGTGAACTATCATCTCAAATTTACCCTTGTAAGTTTCCATTTTGATCTTAGATTGGTTTGATTATGGGAGAGAGTCTTTATTCCAATAAAATGGAATATAATTTTTAATATTAATTCATCTTAATTTGTTGTCTTTAGAGTTTGCCAACAATAACCCAAATACTTAGGGAAAATTTGCAATTTCATAACCAGTTTAAAGATAGAATGCATATCAAAAGCACCATCATTACCTCACATCTCCATTATGAAAATAAGAGGTGTGTTGGAACACAATGGAAGCTAGAAGTGCCATAGCCTTTAGTCCTTCAGTCCTGCAAACCCCCTGCTGGCCAGAGAAGCAATGGTATCCATTCCTATTTTTCGGCTGTTTCTCTTGCTGGTGATGCTGGGCTTTAGGAGAAGGCATGTCCTGTTCTCCAACTCAAGGTCACTTCCGTGTTTATGCTTTCCATACTTATTCTACAGGAACTCATCCTATACTGTTATTTCATTTTAATCACTGGTAAACATAATTCCCTTTTAATTTTGTAAAAACTGTCTGAATCAGGGTATTGACTTATTGAATCTAGTGTATGCATGACAAAAAAAAACCTTATGTGGAATACATTTTATTTTTGAAATCATATCTTGAGAGAATCCTCCAAACTTCATAATGAGGTCCTTTTGTAACTAACAAACAATGCTTCCTACCACACCTAAGTATAGTATGAGAATTAAGCCTTTTTTTTTTTTTTTTGAACAAGTAGACTTTATTGTCTTTCTTTTTCATCCTTTTTTCTTTTCTTTTCTATTTCTTCAAGTTACACCTCAATCACAATCCCCTCCATACTTTCCCCTCTGGTCCCATCCTCCCACCCTCTTCCCCCTCACACCTCCCTACCCCTGTCTGCTTCCTGTTTTGTTGTTGTTTTTTTTGTTTGTTTGTTTGTTTGTTTTCAAGGTTAAGTTATATCTTCCTCCCCTAACAGCTCCCCTTTTCAGTCCAACAAATGCCTCTTTCTGTTATAACAACAAATACAATACAAAACAACAAAAATAATTAGCCCACAATTATGATAATTACAAGGCTTAGCATAAGGACTAAGAGAAAACAGAAACTTGAAGTAATCTTCTATGCTTTGTTATGATTGGGAGCTTGTACATGTTCGTTTCTTGAATTCTTAAAAACTGCTATAATCAACCATGAACAATTTATTGTACTAAAGCAATTGATTTAGAATTAATTAAAAGTCAGATGTATACTAATAATAAAGGGGATATTATAAAGTGAAAGTGGGAGAAGAAGATGCATTCAATAATTTTATGTGACATTGTCTACATCACTCCATAAAATTTGCAATTATCTGTGGTATAAAAAAGTGTGAAACTTTATTGCAGCACCTTAAATTAGTAAGGATAAGGAGCAAAATTTCTTTAATGGGTTAATGTACAGGATGTGTTTTAACTCCCCATTAACACACACTTTTCTCCATTGTTATATCAAATTTTACAAAATAGACTTGCTAATGTGCATATCTAATATGCATTTTCTATGTCAGAACTCTCAAAAAAAAATCTATCCAAAGTTGGTAATTTGATAAAAAAAAAGTTGCTTGAATATGCTGGCGGCTTAAATAACATTATCTAGGAAGAGAGACATATTATTATGTTTAAAAGTATTGTCTGAATTAGTGTAAGATATGACACAAACTGGAATAATGGTAGACATCTGACATCAAGAAAAATACACAGAAACATTTTATTACAATAAATTAAGCAATTTTTATAAACCATCATTAAAATTAAAAGTCTTATTACTAAATAAATATTACTTAAAGTAAGAAGTATATAAGAAGTATAAAACAAGTCAATGAAGGTTAAAATGAAACTATGAAAGACATGATCTACATGACATCCACATAATATGATAGACAGATAAGAGGCATAATGAAATACAAGTGGGATACAATGGAAGAGAAAAATCAATCGTTGAAGCATAAGTTTTTTTGTTTGTTTGTTTGTTTGTTTGTTTTTTGGTTTTTTAAATAGGAAAACCTGTAACAAAGTTAGGACAAATTCTTAAAAAAGAATCCCTCTCAGGTCTCTGAGGTGGTTGAAGAATAGATAGCTAGAGTCTCATAGATAAATTTTAAGTTGTTTAGGAATCAAGAGGGTGTTCTGGATCTAAGAAGATGTTTTTAAAATTGTTAGGCAAGTTAGTATGAAAGCTGAGTCAGATATAGAACTTTAAAGTCATGGAGATGGTTAGATAGTAGAATGTTAAAGTCAGGTGCCAAATACATATGGAGTGGACATTGGGAATATATACTAAGCCATATAACTCTCATAATTGTGGTCTATTTATTTCAGTTGTTTTCTACTGTATTTATTGTTATAAGAGAAAGAACCATTTGTTGGTCTGAAAGGGGGAACTATTGGGGGGAAAAGATATGCCTTAAACTAAAAAAAAAAAAAAAAAGGGGAGAGGATGGGGGGTGGTGGGGGGGAAGAGGGTGGGAGGGGGGGACAGGAGGGGTGAATAGGGAGGGGATTGTGATTGAGATGTAACTTGAAGAAATAAAAAATAAATTAAAAAAAAAGAATGTCTTATTGGGAGGGTCTAGTGGATATCAAGCATCTGGGGAAGAGAAAGACTCATCAAGGAGCATGCAAAATAAGTGAATCGGTTCAAAGAGAGCTGACGACACATTAAATTTTCTGTGCATATTGTAATATCAGACTGTCAACTTTGTCTACAGTTTGTGACACAGAAGCAAATTTCAAAGAGAGGTCAGTGTTGATGCAGTCAGTGCTCAGTGCAGTGGCTAAGGGACTGTGAAATTATGCAGTGTGGATTTTTGTGGCCTTTATAGCTATTAGTCATTAAGCATATAGAAAATGTAATTTTAAAATCTCTATTTTTGTTATTGACTTACTTGAGCATAAAAAGAAAGATATGCCAGTCTTCATAAGAGTATCATATTTTGACTATGATATAATCTCTTCTGATTACTCAAATATTTATTTATTTATTTATTTATTTATTTATTTTTTAAAGATATATTTATTATGTATACAGTGTTCTGTCTGCAGGTATATCTGCAAGCCAGAAGAGGGCACCAGATTTCATTATGGATGGTTGTGAGCCACCATGTGGTTGCTGGGAATTGAACTCATGACCTCTGGAAGAGCAGTCAGTGCTCTTAACTGCTGAGCCATCTCTCCAGCCCACTCAAATATTTATTATTAGCAACAGTACATTCACAAGACCTTGTGCTGACTTCCTTTATTACAAACCAGTGTAAGGATAGTGATGCCAGTGTTTCTCACCCCCTTCTTCGTGGGTGTGGACTTTTTGAAGACTGATTCATCAAATGGGTTCTCAAGATTTTGATTTGTGGTTATGATTAGACATCAATTTGTATTTCACTGATCCTTAGCAGTTATAGGTTCAAAAAAAGTAATACCGTCTCATAAATTTGAATTTTATTTAAATTATATTAAACTAGAAAATGTTGCAAAAGTTGTCTTCAGTTACAATAATTTACACAGATTCATTTGTTTGTCTTATTGTTAATCTTTAAATGAGAAATGGATGCAATTCCATGAGGGCTACTCTGGCAAAATATCTTGATAATTCAAGCTCAGTACTATGCAGATTTAACTAAGTAAATTATTGAGAAATTTGTCTTGAGAAAAATTTTATATGATAGAATACAATATCGTCTCATAGAAGTTTCATCAGAAATTCTCACAACTAAATATGTAGCCATCAAATTTTCCTTCAACTGTGTAAAAAAGTTACAAACATTCCAAACAACAAAATATTTCACATTAAATTTTTTTCTTTCTCTTTTTAAATGTTTGTTTATTACTTCAAATTACATCTCCATCACAGTCCTCTCCATCCACCCCCCTCCTGGCCCCAGCTTCCCACCCTCTCCCCTTTCTCCTAGAACTCAGAATTCTTTTTTTTGAATAATTAGGCCACAATTATGGAAATTATAAAGTATAACATACATTCCCAATGTCCAGTCCATACATATTTGCCAATTGATATTAATATTCTATATCTAACTCAATTTCCATTCTAACTTGCATTAAACACATCTTATTAGACCTAGAACACTCTTTTAATTCCTCAACATCTTTATTCATGTTCACTGGAATCTGCCTTACGATGACCTGGACCCAAGTTTCCTTTGTACTTCCCAACCATCCTTCAGCATTTCTTTTTATTCCATTTCCATCCCTTTGCAACTCCCCCAAACTCACAGAGCTGCTCTTTACGGAGGACCCTAGAGACAATTACATCAGGCAAATAAAGGTTATTTTTTTACCCTTATCTAAGACTTCAAAGGAAAATAACTTGTACTTATGTGATATACATAATACTGCAATATTGAAGAAGGTTGGGTAAGAGGATCCACAGTCACAAGATAATCTGAACTATATTGAGGGACATTGTTTCAAAACAAGGAAATAAATAAAATGTCAAAATAAGAAGGGTGAAAAGAAGAGGAAAAAAATATAAGAAAGAAAAAATACAGTAAATTAAATGCTATCTCTAAATCTAAATTTCCCATAGGAAAGCAAAATCAAGTTCATCCAGTTTCTGATATTTGACATTCCTAGCTAAATAAATTTAGTAAGAGCCATGTCAAGAATCATTTACATAAGTCCATTGTTGTTCTCTATGTTGGTTCTTGCCTTGAGTTGAAAGAGTAGATTATTAGAGGAAATTTGTGAGTTCATTTTTTTATTCCATCAGTAATTAAGAGGTATGCTATAATTTACAACAAAATGCTTCTTTGCCAACGGGTGAAGGCTATGCCTATGTGTCAGTATAGGAACATATATTTAGATTGGTTTTAGCAATTATGCTGGTTTACTAAAGTAGTGATTGTACATTCTCTTTCAACGTCCGTGATTTAGCTATCACTGAGTAGTTGGCTAGGTTTTCAGTCTAATTAGAAAACTGTTGGTTATCTAACAAGTAAGCATGCCACAACTGCACCTTTAGAATTAGCATCACCAACACTGATGGCCTAAACATGTGAAGAAGGATGACACCAATAGACATGACAATGTGGATGGAGAGAGACCATGAGGCCTTAACTCTAAGTATACAACTACAGGTATGTAAAGAATATTGAGTGTGGGACAAATAGTCTTGAGCAGAGAAGAATACACCAATTGGTTATTCTGTGGTAAATATTTAACCCTGAGTAATATATATGAATAATGTTATACAAATTGAACACGCTATATTTAGAAATATATGCATACACATATACATATGTATATATGTACACATGTCACAACAATTAATGAAAAAAGAGGCTATGAATTTGAAAGAGAGCTAAAAGGAATGATATGCAGGAGAGTATGGAGATGGAAGGATAATAGAGAATTTTTAATTTTTTTTGAGACAGGATTTTTCTATGTAGCTTTGGCTGTTCTGAACTCGATTTGCAGATCAGGCTGGCCTCAAACTCACTTTAACCTCAGTGCTGGGATTAAAGGTGTGTGCCACCATGCCCAGTGCTAAATGTTTTAATTATTTTATAATGCTGAAACAATAGAAAAGATACTGTAAATAGAGCATACTAGATGGAAACACAAAGATTACAGTGTGTCTCTCTATCTCACTTTCCCACATCTCTCTCTTCCTGATCTTCAATAAATCAATTTGCTTTATAAATTTTATCCTAATTTTGAGAGCAAATAGATAACATTAATAATTGTCAATAATAGGAAACAGGATCCTTAAAAACTCTCATAATATCAGCCTTTTCTGTGTGATAGCAGCAATATAAATACAATTCTATACATTAAATATTATACTCCCATAGGTGAGTAATTGTCTGTCTATGACTAATTCATTTGTTATAACAACTAATATCTAAGTTTTTGCTTTGCCTGCAATATTTTCTTCTTTGAAATAATTTTAATAAGCTTTATTATTAAAAAAACTTGTAAAGAAATATTGCATGCCAAAATTAAATTCACCTAAAGTCTATTACTCTCAATGAATACTGTCAGAATAGGTATTCTGAAGATGTGGAACTTCTCGCTGGATTTTGTGCTATTACAATCAATATATCTTTATGAATTTATCCACCATCCAAAAGAAAAAAAGATGGAATTAAAGCTAGAAGCTTCATATTCTCTTTCATAACTTAATTCCTTTATCAACATTCTGTCCTTCTTCATGTCCTAGGAAATGCAAAATAACAATATTTTAAGATACCACTTCATCCAATCAGAAGGGCTCTTCATCAAATCTGACTACACATGCTGTGGAGGGTAGAACACTGGTGGAAAGGGTGTAAGTTAGTCCAGCTTTTGTAGAAACCTGTTTATAGATTTCTCAAAAAATAAAACTGGAGCTAGTATTTGACCCAGGCATTTCACTCCTAGGCTTATTACCAGAGAACTCCAAACACTACATTTGAAATATTTTCACTCTCTTATTTATTGCTGTTCTATCTGTTACAGCAAAGAATTGGAATCAACCATTTCACTCACTATAGATAGATGGATAATGACAAGTTGCTAGATATACAAAATGAAATATTGTTCATCACTAATAGAAAATATAATCATGTAATTTGCAAGAACATGGTTGGACTCAGAATGTATAATATTAAGTATTGTCACACAATCTCAAAAATATCAAAAACAGTGTTTTCGCATATATGTATTACCTAGTAAAACTAAATGTATATATGTAAATTAGAAAGGCTAAATACTATTTCTTTCTTCTTAAATGATTGTTTTTTGCCTGTTCCTTTAGACAAATCACCTATTATCTATCCCTTGTCTCTGAATTCTTTTGAAGAGTTGTAATTAACAGTCTTGAGGATCTGAGTTAAAAGTCAAGCTGATTTAGAGGTAAAAATATTTTTCTGAAATCATCAATTAATCTTGAGTTTCAGCAATTGATGTAAACAATGGAAATTTTGCTCAATAGTTTATGGATTATATATTTAGCAGTTGTGTGGCTTTATAACAAATCTTAGAACCTAGGGTACTAAGGATCTCTGAAAATATCTACTAAATACATAATTAAATTAATTGGAAAATATACTTCATTTACATTTAACTACAGTGTATTCTAAGGGAAATATCAGTTCACATAATTTCATACTGATGTAATTTTTATTTGCGAAAGTCAAATAACATCAATAATAACATGTTTACCATATGGAGTTCTTTCCATATGCCAGAGAGTATGGCAATGATTCTACATATTCTCACAATTTTGCACTGTTTTAAAATGTGTTGACAGTCTTTAGTCATCTTGTTTTGTGGTAGAAGTAGACCAAAAGTTGAAGTATGAGCTTATCTGAATAAAACTCTTTTCCTTTACCCAAAATCTTTATCAGATGTGTTACTGTGTCCAGATCATCATTCCTCTCAGATCGAGTTATTGCCCTTGCAAACAAGAGAAGTGTCTACTCATCATGTCTCTTTTCCAAAACTTTGAACTGTGTCTAATCTCTGACATGAAAAGAGATCTCAAGACTCATCTGTGTGTGTGCATGTGTGTGTGTGTTCATTTGTTTGTTATTTTCAGTTTCATATCCTTAAGTTCTTAAACAAATATAAATTCTACATTCTTTGTTTTTTGTTGTTATTTCTTTATGATCTGACAGTTTTGTTATTTTATAGAGAATTTGATTGTTTCAACCCTCTCTCAACTCCTTCCCTCTCCTAGGAAACTCTTCTTCCTATCAATCATTTTCATGCTTTCGTGTCTTCTTCGTGTGTGTAACTACTGAGTTCTTTAGAATTTATTTTTTTTGTGTTGAGGTTGATTATGAGATGAAGGGAAGTTTTCCTGTAATTGCATCATCTCCCACAGCAACTATTAACTGTCAATAGTCACTCAGATATGAGATTCTTAAGTCGATGATGAAAGACATAAATATATAGTATGGAAATAAAGAAAAAAAAACCTATGTTAATGATAGGCAAAATCAATTTTGTAACAGAATGTTACAAAAAATTGGTATACATAAATGTAAATCTGCATATACTTAGATGTGAAAGAGAGTAAAATTAAGTCTCTATCCAGATCAGTGGTTTCCTAACCTGCGTCATAATTAGATTTCTCTGCAGACCATTGTCAAAAGATATAACCTGGGCAGGAGTGAACAGAAGAGTGGGCACAGATCAGGGAAGTACTTAAAGAAAAGATCCCTTGGTACTTGTTACAATCAGTCATTCTTAGGGACAAAGGTTCATATTACCTTCTGCAACACATTGCAAGTAGTAAGTGTATATATTTGTTCTTATATGTTCAGAGTTAGAAGATACAGAGATGTCATTTTTAAACTATTCCTACTTATGTAACCCTACCATGATCACTTTTAATATTAACCAGTCCTAACTGCGTAAAGGTACCTAGTGTGAAGGTAGAAATAAAAGATGTTGTTATTTTCCACTTCTCTTTTGCCTAAGAATATGTTTTTAATACACACATGTGGTACACAGACACACATACAGGCTAAATACCTGTACATATAATAAAAATTAAACACAAAGATAGATCAAGAATTTACTTTGTATCCATAGTGCACTACAGTTATGTTGATATAAACTGTTTGATTTATTGTTAACATGGATGTGATGTGGAGGGCATTCTAACCTGCCTGTGGTTTCTTTCTGGATTTTTTTTTCTTTTTTCTTTTTTTTTTTTTTTGTGTTTTCTGGAGTCACATACATAAAAACCTAAGCTTGAGAAACATTTACTGGCCCCTAGAGAAGAAGGAGATGTGTTAACGATTTTCTGGTATTTGGGCAACTGAAATTTTCATTCAGTTATCTTATTATCTTATCACCCACAGATGATAGTTCATTTTAGAAGCTTAACAACTTGCATTAAGATAGGATTACCCTACATCTATTCTGAAATGAGAATTAAATTGATTTTTTGTATTAACCATCACACCTAAGTTACAGAATTTTTGGAGACAAGAGAATTGAGTGAGTTCCTTTTCTATATTCTGAGAAACCTCCCAACTAGTTAACATAAGACTATTACCCTATTGTTCTTTTTAACAGTGGCAGCAGCGTGATAGAGCCAAAGCAGTCCTGTAAGTGTAGTGGGTTGGGGCCTTTAGTGAACAACAAAATAAACATTTGTCAATTACAAACTCTTGATTTAGCTTTCATGAGAATTAATGCAAACACAAACCCTATTTTAATTAAATCATTTAAGTAAAATATGCACATTCCTATAGGACTTTATCCAGAGAATGAGGACAATTTTTCATGTTAATTTTATACCCAATATTTAATTTGAGAATTATCAATTCTTGCAAATGACTATGTCTATCATCAATGATTTTGTTATGCCATGAAAATAGTTTAAAATGGCAGAAACAGGACACTGGAGAAAAGGCTCAGCACTGGCTGCTCTTGCAGAGGACCCAGGTTGATTCCCAGAACCCACATGTCAGCCAGCTGAGAATCATCTAAAACTTAAGTTCTATGGGATCAGATGCCTTCTTCTGACCTTCACTGGCACCAGGCACATACATGCATAGAAGCAAAACAATCACATATACCATTTTTAGATTTAACAAATCTAAATGTTTCAATGGCTGAAATAAAACACTATTTTCATATTCAATTTAACTTTAACCTAGTCTGTAGGAAGCAAATATATCTGTTTCTCCATAAACATGATGCCCCTTCACTATGCATAAGAAATAATTGACTTATATTTATGAGTAATAGGAATATTTCTATCAATGTATTATATTTCCAAACCTTGATTGATTCATATTCTAATGTATGATGTAGATATTCTTTTTGTTCTGTTAGACTTCTCTAGATTAAAAACACAATCTTTTATTTAACTCAGTACGTAATACCTGCCAAACGATTTGATAAAAATCCAAGTGCTAAGATTTGATACTTAAAATTACTTAGAAGGTATGCACTGTCTTTATTGCACAGGTAAAGCTGGAGAGCACAGAGATGCTTTTTTCTAGTATCTCACTGCCTGACACTGTGAACACAGCATGTGAAGGCACATGACTGACAAGTCCTTGGCAATTATTATACCATGCAGTTCCTATTTCAACTGTGTCAAGTTTTCATACATGAATATTTCATAAACCTTCAATATAAATTTCTATTGTTATTCCTTGAGGATGCTCTGCTCTTTCTTTGTAAAGAACATATTTTCAGTGTGAATCAAAAACAAAGAAAGAGACCATTGCCTTTGAATTCACTATGAATGTGGTCATACAATTTGAGCCTCCTGTGCATGTGTTCTTTTATTTAAATTTTATTACTAAAATAACTTATTGCAATTTTTATGTTTCTCTAGGATATGAGTATTTTACTACTATAAAATTCTTTGAATTTCTTTTAAAATAATATTTTCACTAATTCACTAAGAATTTCATACACTGTATTTTGATCATATTCATCCTCCATCTTAGTCTTCCCAGAGTGACTCAACATCTGAAAACAAACATACACAAAATACTATTACCATAACCAACAAAAAAGCAAGTCAAATTTGTGCTCCCCAAATATTCTAGGAACTGTTGTCTGTCTTGGAGTATAATCTTCCTACAAGGGGGCTAGACATTTAAAGAAAAGTGTCCCTACCATTTCCAGTAGCAATAAATAATTCTAAATAAGTCTCAATAGTTCCTCAGCTAAGGGTGAGACTTTATGCCCATCTATTCATCTCCACACAAAGATTTTTGTCTGGCTTGAGCTTGCAGATTTTATCATCCTTCCAAAGAATTCTTTTGTACAACTTTCCAGTTGTGTCTGTATATCGCTATTTCATAGTCATTTATGACCATTGACTCTTACGTAATTCCTTCTCTTCTGAAATGATTTGAGAGCCTTTGAGGGAGACACATTATACAAATGTTCTCTTAAAAACCAAAGACTCCACAGTCTTTTGTTCTCTGCACTGTGGTAAGTGTCTTTCTCAGTTACCATCTGCTGTATTATGAGGTTTCTATGAGTACAGATGAGATATGCAGTAATCTGTAGGTATAGAAATGGTTAGGAGTTATTTTAATACTAATCCAATTAGCAGAATGATTGTAGTGAGCAATTCTCTAAGGGCTATGACCTGTGTAGCCACAGTTTCTTGCACCAATTATGGTCCCGGGTATGGGACCATAATCCTGTGAAGCAGCACATTAATCCAATCAGTATGTGGTTAATTATTCTAAGAACATTTGCAACACTATTGCATCAGCAAGGTATTTTGGCAAATCTGTTGTTATTGTATTTTAAGGATGGGTGCTGTGACGGCAGGATAGAGAGGATATGGGAAGGGATAAATGACACTAAAACCCTTTGAAATTACTACATGGGAGCTTACTACTCTATAAGTCCTCAAAAGATATACATACACAAATATAAAAGAGTTCAAATCAAATTAAAATATATAATTGTGACAGTGTCTATACTAGACATGCTACAAAACAAAGCAAAGCAATACAAAACAAAACAAGATATAGCCTTTGCTCTATCTTACCTCACCCAGAACTTGATGGTATCTATTACAGATAACACATATTTGAGTCATAACATGAAAAAATTAAAGCTGGTTCTGACCTTGTAACTACAGACCTGCTGGCAACCTTTTGGAGTGCTTGAAAGTGGCTATGAACTCTACTAGAGGAAAAACGTAATGAGAATTTCACTGTGAGATTTTATGTTAATAAAAATACTTAAAAACTTTGGGGTTCCATATCTCACACCATTAAAAAAACCTTCCCCTTTGAATTCCATTTAAGATAACTAATTTTTTTTCATGTTTCTTCATAACAGTGTCTTTGGTGCTAAATTGAATTTTGGTTCTATAATCTATCTATCAATCTATCTATCATCTATCTACCTATGAATCATCTATCTACCATTTATTTATCATGTATGAATAACTTAAAACTACACAAATCATTTGACATAGAGTGGCTATAGAACAAAAGACAGAAAAGGTTGATATTCAGCTTCAAATATTAATAAATACCTTCAGAAATATTTGAACTTAGTCATAATTTATATTGTACAAATTTAGAGGCAGTTATTAATTATTAGATTATAACAGATAGTTATTAAATTTTTAGAAGTAGAATTGAGTTACAAGGAAACAGATATCAGTTTTCTGTTCATATTTTTAATACTTCTTTTATACAAGGCATAAAATAAATTTATCATCAGTGAAATTTTCTATACTTATGTGCCTTTTCAATGTTTTATTTATCTTATTTATGTTTGGAATATTTGTCTTAGCCTTACTTTTCTTTAAATATTACCCTTGAATGTGAATCATATGTGAATTTTCAAAGACAATATAAATGAAAATAACTCTTTCAGAGATATGTCAATCTGAAGGCTAAGACTACTGCATACCATTTGTATTTTTAGTCTACTTTTCAACTTTCATTAAACTATGAATGTTTCAGATTGTGGCAAAGAATCTGTGAAGGGGAAGTTTCTCTCTATTACCCATTTAAATGCTGAGTGTAAACTGATGCTAAGATACTTTGTCAGGCAATATCTGGTCCAGCCACTCAGGGAAGACACAGGTCATTTTTGAAATTTTTAGGCATCTACTATTTGGATCATTGAATTATATTAAATATTTAGTTTTTAAAGAATAAAGTATTTAAAATAAAGTGAAGGTACTGAAAAGGTCATAATGTTCTGCTTCTTTCAGAGACTCACAATTTAGTGATTTTTTTACTTATTTTTATACACATTATGTGATCTTTAATGTAGGGTACTAGGGCTACTAACATTGGAATTGAAAAGGAATTCCTATTAGACCACGTGTAGCAAAGGGTGAGGCAGAGAGAGTGTTCTCTGTACATAAATCACTGGAAAGGGGTCAGGGCACTTAGAACCTTTGTTGGGCTGTATCGGGGTAATTTTATTCTTTAATCTTCACCACAAAAATATCAACCAGACAGAGTTCAAAGTGATGGGGCAGAAAATAGGCAAGACATACCTACAATATTATATTAGCAGAGCCATAACACATTTATGATGTTTCAGTGGAAACTGGGCATCACCTTTTAGGCCAAATGCCACATTCTTCAGACTGATTTAAACTTTTAGCCCTTTTAAAGCTAATCTGTACTTACATTCATTTTCAGATTTCATTTAATCTGTTTTAAAAATACTTGTTACCAATTTTATCTTTCTGTTTATTTACCTATATTTCTATGCTGATGATCCCGAACGAAAATTGAAATGAAAATAGAATTGAGGTGAAGTCTAACTGAAAGTTCTTTGCTTTGGAAGTCTTTCTAATAGTTTATTTGAATTCAAAGTCTGAATAGTTGAAAGAGAGAGCTCTTGGGAAACACTGGAGGGAAATTCCTTTGGCCCATTCCTACATTAAGATGCTGATTCAAAATTAAAGCCCACAGAACCCATTGCCATAAAAATGAAACTTTTTCTGAGCATGTACACATGGATGAAGTCAATGTAAGGAAATTTGATGATTGTTATAAGGTGGATGATTTTTTGCTGGTGTATGTCATTATAGACATTTACTTTGTCAAAAACTGGGAAAGAATTGGAAACTATTTCACTATTAATAGTGCTGTTTAAACATATGAGTTTGAACCTCAATTTCTAGTTATCATATAAACAAAAAATTATAAGTATCTAAAGAGGGACAATTTTGAAGACAAATAGAATCAAGTGTATGCATTTATTTTGACAGCAAACATATCTGAGATATGGGTCAGTGTGATATTTTCTTGTATCTGAATCTCCCCTCTGTACCATGAGATTATTTCATACTTTAGACTCCCACACTATTATGATGAAGAATATTTGCATATTCTTCCCAGTGTCCCATATCTGTTTGCTTGATATGGGACAAAGCAATTGAACTTTAACATCAAAGGAATATATTATTAACTTTGTTAATTTTAGTGATTTCATTTCAAGAACTACAGAAAACCGTTAAATGGCACAGACTCATGGTCATATGAAATAATATTGTGTCTTAATAGCAAGGATATTATAAAAATTAATGAATTCTACAACTGGATAATAAATACATGCATCTCCACTGTGTGATTTTTTTAAAAAACTTCTATGCCATTTCCTTTTAAATATAAAGCTATTTCTCACATACCCACACAATTTGAATAATAATGGAAATAGAGAACCAAATTCAGATATTCGGTTTACTCAGTCACAACTGCATTTTTTTTTTTTTTTGGTCCATTGGTTGTAGTATAGATATCCTGTACTATATAGGTAAAATCTGACTATAAGTGAATAGAAGCCATGTGCATCCTTCTGAGTCTGGGTTAGCTCACTCAGGATGAGCTTCTCTAGTTCCATACATTTGGCTGCAATTTGCATAATTTCATTGTTTCTGATGGCTGAGTAGTATTCCATTGTATAGATGTACCACAGTTTTTTTAATCCATTCTTTGGTTGAGGGACATCTGGGTTGTTTCCAGTTTCTAGCTATTACAAATAAGGCTGCTATGAACATAGATGAGGAAACTTCCTTGTGATTCAGAAAGAGTCATTTGGATGTATACCCAGAAGTGGTATGACTGGGTCCTGAGGCAAAGCTATTCCAAGTTTTCTAAGATATCACCAGACTGACCTCCAGAGTGGTTGCACAAGCCTTCATTCCCACCAGCAATGGAGGAGGGTTCCCCTTTCTCCACACCCTCGCCAGCATGTGCTGTCTTTGAGCTTTTGATCTTAGCCATTCTGAAAGGTGTGAGATGGTATCTCAGAGTCGTCTTGAGTTGCATTTCTGTCATGATTAAGGATGATGAGCATTTCTTTAAGTGTCTCTCTGCCATTAGGGATTCCTCCTTTGTGAATTCTCTATTGAGCTCTGTTCCCCATTTTTTGATTGGATTATTTGGTTTATTGGCATTTAATTTCTTGAGTTCTTTGTAAATTTTGGATATTAGCCCTCTGTCAGATGTGGGGTTGGTGAAGATTTTTTTCCCAATCTGTAGGCTGACCTTTCATTTGAATGACAGTGTCTTTTGCATTACAGAAGCTTTTCAGTATCAAGAGGTCCCATTTATTGATTGTTGGTCTTAGGTCCTGAGCTGTTGGTGTTCTGTTCATGAAGTTGTCACCTGTGCCAGTGATTTCGATGGTTTCTCCCACTTTCTCTTCTAGTAGATTTAGTGTGACCAGGCTTATGTTAAGGTCTTTGATCCACTTGGACTGAAGTTTTGTACAAGGTGATAAGTATGGGTCTAATTTCATTGTTTTACAAGTGGACATCCAGTTGGACCAGCACCATTTGTTGAAGATGCTGTCTTTTTTCCATTGTGAGGTTTTGGCTTCTTTGTCAAAAATTAGGTGGCCATAGGTGTGTGGGTCCATTTCTGGGTCTTCAATTCGATTCCATTGATCTACTCGTCTGTTTCTATAGCAATACCATGCTGTTTTTACTACTATTGTTTTGTAGTACAGCTTGAAATCTGGGATGGTGATGCCTCCAGATGTTTTTTTTTATTGTATGGACATAGACTTTTTTTGTTTTGTTTTGTTTTAGTTTTCTCTCCCTGGCAATGAGACACTTTCACCTAGTGGTGCTGCCTTGTAGGTCCCCATTGTATGAGGAGGTTCTTGGCCCTCATATGACTGCTGAACTGGGGCGGGGAACTGTTATGTAGGGACACTCCACTACAGAGGAGTGGGATGGGAGTGTTAGCGGGTAGAGGGTGGGAGGGCAGGGCTGACAAGGGGGGAAAGAGGACACTATGATGGAGATTTAACCAGAAGCAACAAATAAATAAATTTATTTAAAAAAAATAATCATGTTTGAAAAAGACAGGGAGATAGAATAGGGGATTAAAATAAAATTGTGAATAAACAAGAACCCAATAGCAAAACAGGCAAACCAGCATAGTCACAAATAAAACGCATTAATGCCCATATATGTATGAGACAGCCCACTACTTGCTCAGTGGAAGGACACCAGAGTGAGAGATAACTTCTTACCTGACAAGGTGGAAAAAATTCTAAAGCCTGACAATATCAAGTCTGGTTAGAGTTCTGCAGGAATAGAGGTCAGAGAACATTATCTGTAATAGCAAAACTCTGGAAAAGTGACAATCATGGCTTATATAACTAAGCTGTGGCATAATTGTAGAATAAATTATTATAGTACTGACAATGATTAACTGTAAATACAAGCATCAACTTGCATGAACTTCAGGGAATGATGCTAGAGTCAAAGAAAATATATGTAGTGTAAGTCTGTTTATATGAAGTTCAAAAACGGTCTACATGAACATGTGACTTCTCTAGGGTTACATGTGTCTATTAAAGAGTAAGAGGAGCCTGGGGATATGGCTCAGGCAGTACAGTGTTTGCTTGGCATGCAAGAAGAGCTGAGATTAAATTCCCAGCACCCACATGTTCCCAGCCTGTGATCCCACTACCGGGAATGTGAAAATAAGAGGAGCCCTTGAGGTGGATGGCCAGCCAGCGTAACCAATTGGTGAACAGCAGGTTCACTGGGAGACTCTGCCCTTTAAAAATAAAGTGGAGAAGTGATTAAAGCAAACACCACCAGACACATAGACACATGTGCATACAGACAGACACACAGCAGATAATAAATAATCAATATTTCAGTTTATTATTGGCTATGACAGAGAACGAGTTAACAGGGAGGCACACAGTGAATTTCTAAGGTGTCTACTTAAACCAGTAAATATTCTTTGATGTTATTTTTGTTTTGTTTTGTCGAAACAGTGCCTCACTAAGTATGTGTCTCTGACTGTCCTGGAACTCATTTTGTAGACTAAGCTGGCCTTGGATTCACAGAGATATGCTTGCCTCTGCCTCCCAAGTCCTGGGATTAAAGGCATGCACCATCATATCTGGTCTTTTTAAAATATAATTTAAGCTTCTTATATTTATTTCATGACAATAATCCATGGCATTTTGTGGATAACTTATATAAACTTACAAATCCTATACAATTCTCCAACTCTAGATCTATTTACATATTCTTATATTAAATCTACTTAAAGGCATAGATTTTTTACCTTTTGCATTTAAAATATATGGATACACTTTATGCAATACAAATTACAGTAGGAAACATCACAATCGACGCTCTTACATCTATGGTATGGATATTATCCAATGAGTATTTTTATTTTAAATTTGTCATAACACTCCTGTTAAGCAAAAGACGGTTTTAGTCTATAGAAAATAAACTTAAGTAGTAAATTCATTTTTTTACCCTGATTAACCTAATTTAATTTCATTGTGAATCAAGGGATTGGATTTTATAAGGCATGCTTAAATCTATGAATCTCTCTTCAATTATTCTGCTGTCAATAAATACAATAATGGTTCTTTTTCTTCAATAGCTCAATAATGGTTTCAAATTATAAGTTTCTTGATACTTGAGTGAGGATATTTTAGTGCACTTAAGACTAGTTAACAGAGAAACTTTAAAAAGCTCAGGAACTTCAATTAAATATTACACATATTTTTCTGTGAATTATATAATTGGTACTTACTGAGTTCATATCCCTACTTATAATTATATTTTAAAATGAAAAGATCAATTAATTGCCATTTATTTAAAAATATACCTGGGAAAATTTTAAAGAATTAAAAACTATACACTTTTAGGTACCAATATTTTTATAGTCAATTACTTTGTAAAATACGAGTAATTGAAAAAAATGCATTGTCTTTATTCAAGTGATATGCTTGTCCTAGTAAGGAAGATCTTTCTTTTTTCCAAGACAAGGTTTCTCTGTGTATCCTTGGCTGTCCTGGACTCACTCTGTAGACCAAGCTAGCCTCAAGCTCACAGAGATCCTTCTGCCTCTGCCACCCGAGTGCTGGAATTAAAGGCATGCTCCACCATGCCTGGCAAGTACAGACAGCTGTGAAGTGCCAGGTGGGTGCTGGGATTTGAACCTTTGTCTTTTGGAAGATCAACCAGTGCTCTTAACCTCTGAGACACCTCTCCAGCACCTACTGAAACTCTTATATATTCACCAAACAACATGACCTTTTGGTCAAGTCAGTAAGTATTTTGATATTAGTTTTCTCATGAATGAATTGTCTTCTTCTAAAAGTAGCACTGATAGTAATATCTAAAGAAGTAAATATTTGTTGGCTAAGTAGATAGCTTGGTTGGTAAAGTTCTTGTCTTGCAGTCACAGGGACCTGAACTCTCTCTCTAAAACCAACATACATATGCTAGGTATGGTAATGTGAACATGCAACCTCAAAATTTGAGAGGCAGAAATAGGAAATTCTTGGGGCTTGCTAGTTAGCCAGACTATACTTACTGTTGTGTTCCATGCCAGTGAGAGATCCTGCCTTAAAACTGGTGGATGGCATTCTTGAGAGGCATACCCGAGGTTCTCCTTTGAACTTGCAATACATACATGTGCATAGACACACAAGAACCCATGCCCACATACAAATTAAATGTTTTCATTTATGTGAAAGTAGTCAAGCACAATTAATTTTGCAAAAAAAAAGAAAACCTTGAATGAAATAATGCAAAACAACAAACCCAATCAATTAAAGTTTGCAGGAACCACAATAGTGCTTACAAATATTTTGCACTTTAAAAATATTAATTCAATCATTATTCTGTAACTCAAATTGTAATAATCATTTACACTGATAGATAAGGTAATTCATATTTAGACTGTTCAAGAAATATGACTCTTATTAGAGGTAGATTTCCATTTAATTCTGGGAATTTGACTCTCAAGTCACTTTGTATAACCTTATTGATAACAGAGGCTCTGATAAGTGTTAGAGAACTAAAAATTCGGTATTAAATTCAATAAATATTAACTGATTTTCAGTTATTTATAGTGACTATATAAGGATGAAAATGGCCACAAAGCCACTTCACTGTTTGTTCTCTCTTATTTTAAAACAGGGTCCAGTGGACTAGGACTATCTTCACATTCATTCAGTCATCTGGTCTCGATTTCTGGGTTTCTTGAGTACTGACTAGGATAGCAGGCATAAACTATCACAATACCAAAATGCTACTCTTAATTTTCAAAATATTACACAAAATGGGTTATGCAAGTCACAAAATTTAAAAAAAAAACCTGCAATGAAGGAACCCAAGTCTTTTTCTGTCTAGTCCCATTAATATACCAGAGAGATATCTGTAGCAATTGTCCTTATATCCCATTGCTTCTCTTTTTTACACATTGTAAACTATATGTAATAACACATACTTTTTACATTTATGGGAGAAATTAAAGGAAATAATTTTTTCTTGTTTTTCTCAAAACTATGTTTTATTCTCAACAGTGCTATTTCTTTCCTCTGATTATATATGAAAGAAATGTTGACCTTCTATAATTTCCTTTTAAGATCACAGTCTCACTGTGTATATGAACTGGAGTTTATAATACAGTGAAGAAAAGGTAATAAAGCCAGAGGCACCAATAAGTTAAAGATGATGAGAATATTTGGTTCCATTGGCCAGAGAAATATTTGTCACACAAAAGAGAAGAAAGCAAACCACTGTCCAGCTCCATAATCCTTATCTACAATGTTGTGCAGATAGTCTATTTATTCATGGTTAACAAAGAACTTTGTCTCAGATTCTCACAGGTGGATAGAAAAATAACTTGATTGATTATATGTAGGCTGAATCTATTTGCAATGGAGTCTGTGATAAATGGAGGACATTCACTCTCAAAATACTAAAATTTCTGTGCAGTTCTATATTAGATAAGAGATCTCACACACATTAAGAAAGCTATGTCATGTGAAGGTAAAAATCTTCAGGCAATGTATATTGATTGTAAGTTTATAGAATGCACAACAATAAGTTATTTCAAGGATTGTATTTTTAGAACCTAAATGATAATGGTGACAAGAGACCAAATCAAACCAAACAAAATTCTCCAAACCAAAACCTCTACAGATTCTTTGGGATGCATGGAAGCTTTTAACAGTAAAGTGACAAACAGAATACTGTCTAAACTTCTGTGTCATAAGTGCCCTTGGGCCTCTTCAGTATCACTTTTTCCAGTCTTACTTGTATTTAGTTGAAATGAAAATATTTAGTAGTGATAGAATCCCCCCATGCTGTGCTTTTAGACATTGAGGTCAAAGAATTTTTTTGTTTGTTTGCTTGTTTATTGCTTCAAGTTACATCTCCATAACAGTCCCCTCTCTCTACCCCTCCCAGTCCCACTCTCCCACCTTCTCCCCCCATCTCCCGCTTATCCTATTCCTTTGGAATGGGTTGCCCCTACATATCAGTCCCCCTCAGTTCATAAGTCATATGAGTGTTAAGAGTTTCCTCTTGCACTGGGGGCCTATATGGCAACTCTATTATGACAAAGTGTCCCACTAACAGGTAACAAGGTCTATGTTCCTGTCCTTTTGGTGTGCTTGTTGTAGGATAGTTATCCTGTACTACATGGCTAAAATCCAATTACAAGTGAATAGACACCATGTGCATCTTTCTGAGAATGGGTTAGCTCATTCAGGATGAGCTTTTCTAGTGCCAGCCATTTGGTTGCAAATTTCATGGTTTCTTTTTTCTGATAGCTGAGTAGTATTCCATTGTGTAAATATACCATAGGTTTTTTTTAAAAAGTCCATTCTTCAGTTGGGGGACATCTGGGTTGTTTCCAGTTTCTAGCTATTGAAAAATTAAGCTGAATGAACATAGTAGAGATGTCCTTGTGGTTTGGTGATGAATTATTTGGCTATATATTCAGAAGTGGTATGACTGGGTTTGAGGTAGGGCTATTCCAAGTTTTCTAAATATCTCAGACTGATTTCTATAGTGATTGTACAAGTTTGCACTCCCACCAGCAATGGAGGAGTATCCCCCTTTCTCCACAGCCTCACCAGCATGTGCTGCCATTTGAGTTTTGGATCTTAGCCATTCTGTCAGATGTGAGAGGGAATCTCAGAGTCATATTGAGTTGCATTTCTCTGATGATTAAGGATGTTGAACATTTCTTCAAGTGTCTGTTCTCGATTAGTATTCCTCCTTTGGGAATTCTCGGTTTAGCTCTGTTCCTCATTTTTTCATTGGATTATTTAGTTTCTTAGTGTTTACTCGCTTGAGTTCTTTATAAATTATGGATATTAGCACTCTGTTGGATGTGGGGTTGGTTAAGATCTTTTCCCAGTCTGTTGGTTGCCGTTTTGTTTGAATGACAGTCTTTTGACTTACAGAAGCTTTTCAGTTTCAATAGGTCCCATTTATTGATTGTTGGTCTTAGAATCTGAGCTATTGGTGTTCTGTGCAGGAAGTTGTCAGCAGTGCCAATGAGTTCGAGTGTTTTTCCCATTTTCTCTTCTATTATATTTAGTGTGTCAGTTTTTATATTAAGGTCTTTGATTCACTTGGACTTAAGTTTTGTGAAAGGTAATAAGCATGGGCCTATTTGCATTCTTTCACATGTCTACATCCAACACCAGTTTTTAAAGATGCCGTCCTTTTTCCATTGCATGGTTTTGGCTTCTTTGTCAAAAATTAAGTGACCATAGGTGTGTCGGTTTATTTCTGGGTCTTCATTTTGATTACGTTGATCAACTGGTCTGTTTCTATACTAGTGCCATACTGTTTTTATTACTATTTCTCTGTAGTATAGCTTGAAATCAGGGATGGTGATACCTCCAGATGATTTTTTTTTTTTATTGTACAGGACTGATTTAGCTATTCTCGGTTTTTTGGTATTCCATATGAAAATGCAAATTGTTCCTCAAAATAGAAACAGAAGTAACACTGCCAAACTCATTCTACAAGGCCACAGTCACCTTGATACATAAATCAAACAAAGACCCAACAAAGAAAAAGAACTTCAGATCAATATTTCTCATGAACATAGACACAAAAATACTTAATAAAACACTTGCAAACTGAATCTAAGAACACATCAAATGTATCATACACCATGATCAAGTAGGTTTCATCCCAGGTAGGTATACAGTGGTGGTTCAACATACAAAAATACATCAATGTAATCCACCATATAAACAAGCTGAGAGAAAAAAAAAAAAACACATGAACATCTAACTAGATGCTGAAAAAAGTATTTGACAAAATCCAAAACCCCTTCATGATAAAAGTCCTGAACAGAGCTGTCATATAAGGAACATACCTAGAAATAATAAAGGCAATATACAGCAAGAAAATAGCTAACATCAAATGAAATGGGAAAAACTTAAAGCATTTCCTCCAAAATCAGGCACAAGGTAAGGATGCCCACTCTCCCCATATCTCTTCAACATATTACGTGAGTTATAGCTAGAGCAATAAGACTACTAAATGAGATCAAGGGGATGAAAACTAGGAAGGAAGAAGTCAAATTATCCCTATTAGCACATGATATGATAGTATACATAAGTGCCCCCTAAAATTCCACAAGATAACTGCTACAACTTATAAACACCTTCAGCAAGGTGACTGGATTAATTCCAAAAAACAGAAGCCCTTCTTTTACAAAAGATAAATGGACTGAGAAAGAAATAAGGGAAATAACACCCTTCACAATACCCACAAACAATATAAAATACCCGGGGGTAACTCTAACCAAGCCAGTGAAAGACCTGTAGGATAAGAACTTCAAGTCCTTGAAGAAAGAAATTTAACAGGACATCAAAAGATGGAAAGATCTCCCATGCTTATGGATAGGTGTTGAGGGAAGGTCTAATATTGTTTCTGATACATGGAATTCAATGTTGAGATCTGGTTACCGCCCCTTCTGAGGCATTCTCTTGATTGGTTAATAAAAGTCGCTTATGGGCAATTAGCTGGGCAGAAAGAGCATAGGGAGGTGGGATTTCCTGAGATCAGAACAGGAACTCTGGGCACACACAGAGACTCTCCTTTCTGCTGGGAGACACAGAAGGAGACAGAACTCTGGAGAATGCTGGAAGGTACTCGCAGGTACATGGTGGTTTGGGATTAGGTGATCCAATCCTGGTTAACCTAGAGTAGATAATTGAGAGTCTGCCTAGCTAAGGTCTAAGTGCTAAAACATTAAAATGTCTTGGTGTGTTTAATTATTGGTGAAAAGACTGTGGCGGCTTATAGGCCCTCAGTCTAAGCAGTCCCAGACCTTGGACTTCCAGACTCTCAGACTCCCCTTGAGCCCAGGCGAATCTCCGGCCAAGTCACTGGTAATTCTACCTGCCTAATATAACCACATATATTAATTAACAGAGATTAGGTTACAGGTGGTGTAGGCCACCCTTGGTCCCTGGGCTCTTTTTCCAGGATAAGTTTGGCAACTAGTTAAGGTACTAGGCAAAGGCCGCCTACTCCTCTGCCAAGCCGCCACCTACTCTGATGGCTTAATCTTACAGTTTATACTTACTAATAACTACAATAATTAATTAATTTGCAGTTTCAGATAGGTAGGATCAACATAATAAAAATGGCCATCCTACCATAAGCAATCTACAGATTCAATGCAATTCATATCAAAATACAAATATAATTCTTTACAGACCTTGGTATCATGTCTTAAAAATAACTCAGAGTCTAAGGCATGTAATTTTTCATAAATTGTATTCTAGGATTTTTATTGTGTTAAGTTATAAATTAACTTTGTAATTTATTTATTATCTATTTTTGTGACATCATTGGAAATATTTTTTTCATTAAGTTATCTCTGTCCATAGTTAACCAGTAATTAATACATTGAAATACTTCAGAACAGTTATAAAATTTGTACTTTTCTTTCATATTTTTATTTTTTCCTTATTTTTATTTCTTGAAGTTATATCTCAATCACAGTCCACTCCCTATTCCCCCCTTCAGTCCGACCCTCCCAACCTCAACCCCCCATTTTCTTCCCTTTTTTTTTAAGTTTAAGGTATATCTTATTTCCACCTACAATGTCCCCTTTCAGTCCAACAAATGGCTCTTTCTCTTATATTAATAAATACAGTACAAAACAACAGAGGTAATTAGGCCAAAGTTACAAGGGTTATATGGCTTAGCTTACATTCCCAATGTACAGTCCATATGTATTTGGTACCTGACTTTAACAGTCTACTATCTAAACATCTCCATAGGTTTAAAGTTCTATATCTAACTCAACATTCATACTAACTTGCAACACAATTTTTGAAAGTATCTTCTTAGATCTATAACACTCTCTTGACTCCTAAACAACTCAAAATTTAATTATGAGACTCTAGCTATCTGTTCTTCAACCACCTCAGAGACCTGAGAGGGATAAATATATCTGATTTTATAGGAAATACAGGGCCTGCAGCTTCCAAAACTAAGAAATGACATACCAGGGGCTGCATGGACAGTTCCCATTTTCTCTCCATACATTACAACATCGACCTTCACTCGTTTGGCCCCATTTCTCTGACAGACATTGATTGTAGAGCAGGGGTTATGAAAGACTTGCCTACCCTGTCTTGGCAGAGCTAGGCTGTCGACTTACCTGCTTCCAGGTTTAGTCCTTTTTGGACAACATTCTGTCTACAGTTGGAGCAAGGGGTTTTTCCTAACAAGAGATAGGCTTGCCACTAATTCAATCATATCCCACTAGAGATTCTTCGATGCTCATCGTCTACTTGGGGTAGAATAGGGGGTGCTGTCAGGAGTTGATATGTCTTGATAAAAAAAATCTAAAGATACGAAAACATCTTTGAATGCCATATTCTGCAGATCTCTTGAGGTTTTTGAAGAGACCCTATCTATCTCTTATATTAGGATAAGCAGATGTTGCTTGTCTCTTAGCAGCTTTATTTCTGATGTGCTTAGAAAATAACTATAATAGGCTGTCATAGTACCTAAAAGAATGACTGGCTTGTGTAACTGTTAGTTTGCATTTATTAATTATACTAAACAGTTGATGACAATTAGTAGTAAAAGGCTGAAACATCACACTTCATTTTTTTTCTTTATATCCTAACCCTTCCATCCCATTTCTCTGGGGTGAGGTGTCCTTATATAACAGTCCTTCATCTCAGCTGAGAGGACATATGAGAGCCAAGAGCTTCCTCATTCTTTGGGGGTCTACGAGGCAGTACAATCAGTGAAAAGTGTCTCATTGCCCGGGAGAGAGAACTAAAAAACAAACAAACAAATAAGCAGACAAATAGATAAAAAAGACTAAAAAATAGAAAGAAAATATAAAAATTTATAATAAATAAATAAATAAATAAAAATAAAAAATAAAAAGTCTATGCCAAGTTCCCTTTGGTGTGTTAGTTGTAGTATCGATACCTTCTACTATATAACTAAAATCCTACTATAAGTAAATAGATGCCATATGCGTCCTTCTGAGTCTGGGTTAGCTCACTCAGGATGAGCTTTTCTAGTTCCATCCATTTGGCTGCAAATTGCATAATTTCCTTGTTCCTGATAGCTGAATAATATTCCATTGTGTAGATGTACAACAGTTTTTTAACCCATTCTTCGGTTGAGGGACATCTGGGTTGCTTCCAGCTTCTAGCTATTACAAATAAGGCTGCTATAAACATATATGTAGAAACTTCCTTATGATTCCATGAAGAAACATTTGGGTGTATACCCAGAAGTGGTACGGCTGGGTCCTGAGGCAAAGCTATTCCAAGTTTTCTAAGATATCACCAGATTGACCTCCATAGTGGTTGCACAAGCCTGCAGTCCCACCAGCAATGAAATAGGGTACCCCTTTCTCCACACAATGTCCAGCATGTGCTGTCATTTGAGCTTTTGATCTTAGCCATTCTGAGAGGTATGATATGGAATCTCAGAGTGGTCTTGAGTTGCATTTCTCTGATGATTAAGGATGTTGAGCATTTCTTCAAGTGTCTCTCAGCCATTAGGGATTCCTCCTTTGTGGATCCTCTATTTAGCTCTGTCCCCCATTTTTTGATTGGATTATTTGGTTTCTTGGCAGTTAATTTCTTGAGTTCTTTGTAGATTGTGGATATTAGCCCTCTGTCAGATGTGGGGTTGATGAAGAATTTCTCCCAGTCTGTAGGCTGCCGTTTTGTTCGAATATCAATGTCTTTTGCCTTACAGAAGTTTTTCAGTTTCATAAGGTCCCATTTATTGATTGTTGGTCTCAGGTCCTGAGCTGATGGTGTTCTGTTCAGGAAGTTGTCGCCTGTTCCAGTGAGTTTGAGGGTTTCTCCCACTTTTTATTCTAGTAGGTTTAGAGTGACCGGCCTTATGTTAAGGTCTTTGATCCACTTGGACTTAAGTTTTGTACAAGGTGATAAGTATGGGTCTAATTTCATTCTTTTACAGGTGGACATCCAGTTGGACCAGCACCATTTGTTGAAGATGCTGTCCTTCCATTGTGCCTTTTTGAGTTCTTTTTAAAAAATGAGGTGGCCATTAGTGTGTGGGTCTATCTCTGGATCTTCAATTCGATTCCATTGATATACTTGCCTGTTTCTATACCAATACCATGCTCTTTTTACAACTATTGCTCTGTAGTACAGCTTGAAGTCTGGGGTGGTGATACCTCCAGATGTTTTTTTACTGTACAGGTTTGATTTAGCTATTCTGGGCTTTTTGTTGTTCCATATGAAATTGAGAATAGCTCTTTCCAAGTCTATAAAAAATTGTGTTGGTATTTTGATAGGAATTGCATTGAATCTATATATTGCTTTTGGTAGGATGACCATTTTTATTATGTTGATCCTACCTATCCATGAGCATGGGAGATCTTTCCATATTCTAAAGGCCTCTTCCATTTCTTTCTTCAAGGGCTTGAAGTTCTTGTTCTACAGATCCTTTACTTGCTTGGTTAGAGTTACTGCAAGGTATTTTATGTTGTTTGTGGCTATTGTGAAGGGGGTTGTTTCCCTTATTTCTTTCTCAGCCCATTTGTTTGTTGTATAAAGAAGGGCGTCTGATTTTTTGAATTAATTTTGTATCAAGCCACTTTGCCGAAGGAGTTTATCAGCTGTAAGAGTTCTCTGGTTGAATTTTTGGTGTCGCTTATGTATACTATCATATCATCTGCAAATAGGGATAATTTGACTTCTTCATTTCCAATGTTTATTCCCTTGATCTCCTTTAGTTGTCTTATTGCTCTAGCAAAAACTTCAAGTACTATATTGAAGAGATATGATGAAAGTGGACATCCTGGTCATGTCCCTGAGTTTAGAATAAATGCTTCAAGTTTCTCTCCATTTAACTTGATGTTGGTCACTGGCCATCTGTATATTGCCTTTATTGTTTCTAGGTACGTTCCTTGTATGCCCGTTCTCTCCAGAACTTTTAGCGTGAAGGGGTTTTGGAATTTTTCAAATGCTTTTTCTGCATCTAGTGAGATTGTCATGTGGTTTTTCTCTTTCATCTTGTTTATATGGTGAATGACATTGATAGACTTTCGTATGTTGAACCATCCCTGCATTCCTGGGATGAAACCTACTTGATCATGGTGTATGATACTTTTGATGTGTTCTTGAATTCGGTTTGCTAGTATTTTATTAAGTATTTTTGCATCTATATTCATGATGGAGATTGGTCTGAAGTTCTCTTTCTTTGTTGGGTCTTTGTGTGGTTTAGGAATCAGGGTGACCGTGGACTCATAGAGTGAGTTTGGCAATGTTCTTTCAGATTCTATTTTGTGAAAAAGTTTGAGAAGTATTGGTGTTAGCTCTTCTTTGAAGGTCCTGTAGAATTTTGTGCTAAAGCCATCTGGCCATGGGCTTTTTTTGGTTGGGAGATTTTTAATGACTGTTTCTATTTCCTTAGGTGTTATAGGGCTGTTTAATCTGTTCATCTGATCTTGATTTAGCTTCAGTAGGTGGAATCTATCAAGAAAATTGTCCATTTCACTTATCTTTTCAAATTTGGTGGAGTATAGATTTTTAAAGTAGGATCAAAATATTCTCTGGATTTACTCAATGTCTGTTGTTATTTCTCCCTTTTCATTTCTGATTTTGTTGATTTGGGTTTTCTCCCTCTGTCTTTTAGGTTTTTTTGCTAAGGGTCTGTCAATTTTGTTGATTTTCTCGACGAACCAATTCTTGGTTTCATTGATTCTTTGTATACTTTTTTTTGTTTCTAAGTTATTGATTTCAGCCCTAAGTTTGATGATCTCCTGCCTTCTGCTCCTCTTGGAAATTTGCTATTTTTTTTTTCCAATTCACCCAGTTTAGCTGTTAATTTGCTAATATGAGCTGTCACAATTTTCTTTTTGAAGGCACTTAGTGCTATGAACTTTCCTCATAGCACAGCTTTCATTGTGTCCCATAGGTTTGGGTATGTTTTGTCTTCATTTTCATTGGATTTTAAGAAGTCTTTGATTTCCTTTTTATTTCTTCCCTGACCCAGTGGTCCTCTAGTAAAGAGTTATTCAATTTCCATGTGTGTGTAGACTTTCTGTTGATACTTTTGCTATTGAAGTCCAGCTTTATTCCATGGTGGTCTGATAAGATACAAGGGGTTATTTCAATTTTCTTGTATCTGTTGAGGCTATCTTTGTGTCCAACTATATGGTAGATTTTGGAGAACATTCCATGAAGTGCTGAGAAGAAGGTATATTCTTTGGTGTTTGGGTGAAACGTTCTGTAGATATCTGTTAGGTCCATTTGGTTCATAATCTCTGTTAGACTCATTATTTCTCTGTTTGGCTTATGTCTTGATGATCTGTCCATAGTTGTGAGTGGGGCTTTGAAGTCTCCCAGTATTAAAGTGTTTGGATCGATGTGCGATTTAAGTTTTAGAAGCATTTCTTTTATAAATGTAGGTGCCTTTGTATTTGGGGCATAGATGTTCAATATTGAGATGTCCTCTTGGTGGATATTTCCTTTAATGAGTATGTAATGCCTTTCTCTGTCTTTTTTTATTAAGTTCAATTGGAAGTCTATTTTGTTTGATATTAGTGTGGCTACTCCAGCTTGTTTCCTGGGTCCATTTGCTTGGAAAACCTTTTCCCAGCCCTTTACTCTGAGATAGTGTTTATCTTCAATAGTGAGATGTGTTTCTTGTATACAGCAAAAAGATGGGTCTTGTTTACGGATCCAGTCTGTAAGTCTGTGTCTTTTTATTGGCAAGTTGAGTCGATAGATGTTGATGGATACTAGTGACCAGGGATTGTTATTTCCCATTATTTTGGTATAGCTGGCTCTCTTGTGTTTCTTTTTGTTTAGTTGCTGTGGAGGTTTCTATTTCCTCTGTTTTCTTGGGTGTAGTTATCTTCTGTGTGTTGGAATTTTCCTTCTAGGATCTTCTGTAGGACTCGGTTCGTGAGGAGATATTGTTTCAATTTGATTTTGTCATGTAATATCTTATTTTCTCCATCTATGTTGATAGAGAGTTTTGCTGGGTATATTAGTCTTGCTGGACACCTATGTTCTCTCAGGGCTTGTAGGACATCTGTCCAGGCCCTTCTAGCTTTTAAAGTTTCTGAGGGGAAGTCAGGCTTGATTCTGATGGGTCTGCCATTGTATGTGACTTGGCCTTTTTCTCTTACAGCTTTTAATAGCCTTTGTTTGTTCTCTACATTTGGAGTTTCTATTATTATGTGGCGAGAGGAGTTTCTTTTCTGATCTAATCTGTTTGGTGTTCTGTAAGCTCCTTGGATTTTTACTGGCACCTTTTTCTTTAGGTTTGGGAAGTTGTCTTCTATGATTGTGTTGAAGATATTTCCTGGACCATGGAGTCGAGAGTCTTCTCTTTCCTCTCTGCCTATAATTCATAGGTTCCGTATTTTCATTGAGTCCTTGATTTCTTGGATGTTGTGGATGACATATTTTTTTAGCCTTCTCATTTTCTTTGGATGTTGTACTGATTGCTTCCATCGAATCTTCTTTCTTTGTTGTTTCTATTTCTATTTTCATGTCTTGAAAGGTGTTGTTCGTTTTGTACATTTCCTTCTCCAGTGTGCTTGTTTTTGCCTGGAAATCTTTCATTGCTCTGTCCTTTTCCTGTTCAAGCTGAGTCACCTTGACTTGGAGCTCTTTAATGGTGTTATTCATTGTTTTAACTTGTAAAATTGTTGCTTCTTTGAATTCCTTCATAGATTTATGTTCTTCTTGAAGGGACTTTATCACTTTTCATAATGTAGAATTGTCATCGTTTTCATATGTTTCAGTTTTGGTGAGGTGGTTTGGGCTGGATGGAATAGAGTTGTTTTCTTTTGTTGGAGACATTTCGCTCTTTTTTTTTTTTTTTTTGGTCTGGGGCCTCTGGCCATGTGGAATTTTTTTGCTGTCTTCTGGACTTGGGTTCAAAGGGGGCGCTTTGGTGTAGGATTCGAGTTGCCTTACTCCACCCCTATTAGGTGAGTCATTCACCCTCGCCTCCTAGGTGGAGACCTAACTAATCCAGGTGTTGGAGCTGTGTACAAGTAAGCTCTGGTTCCCCACCAGAAGGTCCAGTACTAGTACAAAAGTCCGATATACGACAGTTTCAAATATCTTGCACTTTGCCCGGGGTTGGTTCCTGTAGTGGGTAAATCTGCCCTTCAGCCCTAATAGCCTTTCCACTCCCAGGGCTCTGAAAGTGGCCAGTGATGTCACATCAGTGGGTTGCGATCTGGAGTCTGAAGGCACTTTGCAGCTGAGCTGCGTTCACTTCCAAGGGTCCCAACCTTTCGCCAGATAGTTGGATCATCTGTGCGAGACCTGGGGGTACCCAGCAGGGTGGAGATAATCTGTGCGTGGGATCTGAATTTGCCTGCTGGGTATTTGATTGGAACTTACTGGGAGTCTCTCCTGGTGGGGGATGGGGGATCCTGAGTCCTGGGACCAGAGGCTTCCTTGCGTGTCTGAGAGTGGGAAGGAGCATCCTGCCCAGGGACCCTCCGTGGTCCCTGGGTAGCTGGATGAGATTTAGAAGGGGTCAAGCCATTTTTACAGCATCCTGCAACACTTGCCGCCTTGTGACTGTTAACACCGAAATCAAAATATGTCCTCACAGGCCGCTGCCATCTTGGATCCTCCTCTCTTTCATATTTTTAGATCAAAGCTCATTTTCATCAAATCATTTTCATTCTTGATATAAAATAGCTCAGAAAAAAATTAAAGAAGGGTTTGACACCCTATTTCATAGATTTCAGCTCACAGTGAGCAGACTCCATGTTTCTGTGGCAGACAGAGAAGTTACAGGAAAGCATCTCACTCCATGGAGGCCATAAAGCAGAAGTTGAAAGAAAGTGACGCAGGAAGAGATATGTCTTTGACAGGCCTGCCTCTAGTTTCTGTCTTCCTGCTGCTAGGAACCACCTCCTAGCCTCTAACAACTCCTCATAGTGGCATCAAATTACTAATCCATCAGTTTACTAGTCATTGGTTATTTCAGAGATATCATGATCCAAGTAGCTCTGAAAATCCATCAGCAGACCATCTAGCATTTTAGGATCATTTCCATTCAAACATGAAAAATCATTAACCATTCTTGCTAATTTTATGATTTTTTTTACATGATTTTGCTCTGTTGTACAATGTCCAATCTTTTTTCAGATACGTTAAGTGATTTTCATTTTCACTATTGCGTTATGTCTCTTGGATTCAAGATAATACTTTTATTTTAGGATTACAAGTTGTAATACTTGATTTTATTCTTCCTCAGCAATGAATTCATGAATCGTGTATACAGATAACAAATTTTAAAGTCCTATTTTTCTTGTGGTTGCACTCTATTTCTAATAAATATTATTTCTCCACTTTTATGTGGCCATGGTTTCTGCTCTTTTTTCCTCTCTAAGAAATAAAATTATGGTTAACTATATATACTATGAAATTTTATATAGTGTACTTAATCATCCACTATTTCTGTATCCAGAAAAGTTATTGGACTAACTTATCATAGATACTGAAAAGTGATTTCAAATATAATGACCCAGTGTAGATAAGAATATATATTAAGTCCCATTTGTAAAAAAAAAAATGAAAAAATATCTTGTAGAAGCCAAATGAGGTTCATATCCCTCTACTATATAAAAAAGACAAAAGGGACACACTTTCCTCATAAAACACACTTAAAAGTAATGTATTAAAATGAGAGTCTTCCAAACTTTAATGATCAATGTTACTTTCTCCAAAATTTGATCTTTATTTATATAAGGATTATAAGGAGCTTAATACTTACCCTAATTTTGTCACAATATTATTTCAAATTAATCAGTTTTCAGTCTAACAGAATTAATATTTAAACGTTTCTACCAAATCTAAAAATACTTCAGTGACCGTACAGTGATTGTTTAGATAAATATTACAATATAAGTCAATTTATAAGTATTTTTAAAATTAAAATTAGTTTACAGTCATTGACTGAGAGAAGGAAAGGATGAAAATGGAAAAATAATGCATTTTACCATTTACTGTACAAATCATGCCAATAAACTTTCTGTTATCAGTATTTAAAGGTATATTATTTCATCAGAAACTATGTACATTTCATGTTTGTCAGTAGCAATTTTCAATTATGCATTTTCTGGAATGGATTAAATCTGAAATATTTACCCTTGACACAAAGTATAAATCAGGAAAGGAAGTGGGGAAACAATGTAATTACATTAAAATCTCAGTTTTTCAAAACAATTAGAATATTGGTGTTCTGTTCAGGAAGTTCTAACCTGTCCCAATGAATTTGAGGCTTTTCCCCACTTTCTCTTCTATTAGATTTAGTGTGTTAGGCTTTATGTTAAGGTCTTTTATCCACTTGGACTTAAGTTTTGTGCAAGGTGATAAGTATGGGTCTAATTAGCACAGGCTCTAAGTACAACAATCAGTAAATGGGACCTCATGAAACTGAAAAGCTCTGTAAGGCAAAGGACACTGTCATTAGAACAAAATGACATCCTACAGATTGGGAAAAGATCTTTACCAACCCCACTTCTGACAGAGGGCTCAATCCATAATTTAAAAAGAACACAAGAAATTAAACTCCAAGGAACCCAATAATCCAATCAAAAAGTGGGAAACTGAGCTAAACAGAGAATTCACAAAGGAGGAATGTCTAATGGCAGTGAGATATTTGAAGAAATGCTCAATATTCTTCATCATCAGAGAAATGCAATTCAAGACTCTGATTCACAAATGCAATTCACACCTGTCAGAATGACTAAGATCAAAAACTTAAATTATAGCACAGGGTGGCCAGTTTTTGAAGAAAGGGGAACACTGCTCCATTGCTGGTGGGGGTGCAAACTTGTACAGCTACTATGGAAATCAGTCTGGCAATATCTTAGAAAACTTGGAATAGCCCTACCTTAAGACCCAGCCATACCATTTCTGGGATTCTACCCAAGCGATTTCTCACTAAACCATGAGGACATAGCCTCATCTATGTTCATAATAGCCTTATTGGTAATAGCTAGAAACTGGAAACAACCCAGATGTCCCTCAACCGAATAATGGATTAAAAAACTGTGGTACATCTACACAATGGAATACTACTCAGCCATCAGAAAAAAACAAATCATGCAATTTGCAGCCAAATGGATGGAACTAAAGAAGCTAATCCTGAATGAGCTAATCCAGACTCAGAAGGATGCACATGGCATCTATTCACTTGTAATCTTATTTTAGCCATATAGTACAGGATAACTATTCTACAGCCAACAAACCAAAAAAACAGGATATAGACTTTGTTACCTATTGATGGGTCAATTTGCCCTAGTGGTGCTACCATGTAGGCCCCCAGTGCAAGAGGAAGTTCTTAACCCTCATAAGACTGTTGAACTGAGAGGGGCTGATATGTAGGGTCACTTCACATAGGAGGAATGGGATGGGTGGGAGAGGAAGGAAAGATTGGGAGGGTGGAATCAGGAGGGGTGGAAAGAGGGCTCTATGATGTAGATGTAACTTGAAGCAATAAATAAACATTAAAAAACAATTAGAATAATATGAAGATACAAATTAGTATGATTAAAAAGTCTCTCTTTAATCCAGAAGTGGTGGCACACACCTTTAATCTTAGCACTCAGGAGGCAGAGGCAGGTAGATTTCTATGAGTTCAAGGCCAACTTGGTCTACAAAGCAACTCATAGACAGTCAGGACTACACATAGAAACCCTGTCTTTAAAAAAAAAAATCTCTCTTATTTTTTATGGCTCTGAACATTTTATTACAGTTGCTCTCTTTTACCCCTCAAAATATTCCATTGGAATGAAACATGATAATATTTTAGTTAATGTATGAACTTTGGGAATGTTAATCAGGCTCCAACTCCTCTAACAATATTTTCTTGCCATCCACTTCTGAGATTCCCTAAGATATGTATTTATATATTTATTTGTTCATTTACTTTTTATTATGCTGACGAGGGGATCATCTGTATTCTTATCCTGACTGAAAATTTAGAGAAATTCCAGTACTTCCACTCTTTACAATTGGTTGTCTTGTATTATAACTTCAGGTTCCACGAGTAAAAGTTTGAGGTGACTGTATATTCGTTGGTTTATGAATTCTGAGAATCTCAGATTAACTAACATTCTCTTTCTGATATAACAAAGCCAAGTATTTTCAAAAATATTGCAGTTTGTAAGATGTTTTCATGCAAATCATATTACAATTTTCATTCTTATGAAAACACTTCATTTCCTCCTTTCTCAATAAGGGCGAATGAGCCTCAGTCATACATCAGTTGTGAATGGAATGTTTTAAACAAATCTGATCTAGCCAAGGCAATATTCAAACTTTCCCTTAGGAACCTGGTATTTCTGCAAATATCTGAAGCCTATTTCAAGTTCAATGTAGTTTTGAATGTCTTTAATAATTCATGGTTATTTTCATTGGTCATTGCCCTTTGTTTGACCCTACACTGAAAAAGTAAAACTATATCTTCTTTTGGCTGAAAAATCAACTGGAAAAAAAAAACAGTACCCTGGTCTTTAAAAAGGAGTTGTTTATATTATACAATACAATTTCACATCTTCATTGCTGCACGAGATATGTTTAACCTCATAGGAATAGCATTGCTGCACAGAGATATGTTTAACCTCATAGGAATAGCAATAGATGGGTCAATTACAGTTTGAAATCTGAGCTAGTAGTCATTACAGTATGGTAGCCTGTTCTTTTAGTAATATAATTTGTAGTAGCTTGTTAATGAATGGAGAATGTGTTAAAAATGCTATTTCTAAATTGTTATTCAGAGTTTTCAAATATAATACTCAACTTAGTACCTTCACGCTAAAACAAGCAAACAAACAAACACAAAAACCAAGGTCATGCTAAAGGAGGCTGATATATTTTTTATATTAATTCCAAATCTATTTTCTTTGTATTATATTAGAGTTACACTAAGGTATCCATAAACATTTTGCTAATAATTTTGGCTTCTCATCTGGGGTTTCTGTTTATCTACTTAGTAAGTATGAAAGAGGCTCTTATGAGTTAAGAGTGAACAGTGAAGTATGGCCATCCACATGTGGGCTTTCTGTAGCAGCCTTCAAAATCTGATGATACTTCCTCCACATTTCCTTTCTTTTTGGACTAATCCATTGCCCTAATAGTAAAGACTGCAGCATTGTTTGAGGACATTTTCTTAGTCACTCATCTATTGCCAAGAAGAAACAGCATTACCCAAGCAACTCTTGTAAGAAAAAGAATTTAAGGGGGCTGTTTATAGTTTCAGAAGCTTAGACCATTGTCAGCATGGAGGGAGCATGGTGGCTCATATAACACTAGAGCACTAAGCTATATCCTGATCCAGAGAGAGAGAGAGAGAGAGAGAGAGAGAGAGAGAGAGAGACTCTGACCTAGTCATGGGATTTTGAAACCTCAAATCCCACCCCCAATGACACACTTCCTCCACTATGGTCACACCTCCTTATTGTTTTAAGTAGCACCCCTCCTTGGTGATCAAGCATTTAAATCTATGAGCCTATATGGGAAATTCTTTTCTTTTTTAATGAAATTAATTTATTTATTCATTTTATATCCAGAATGTAGCACCCTCCTTCCCCGTTAGTTACACAGGTGTAGGGGAGGCCTAGGTCCATTTAACTCATGCTCTTTGGTTGTTGCTTCCATCACTCTGTGCCCCCATGGGCCTAGGCTAATTGTCTCTTTTGGTCTTATTGTGGAGTTCTTACCCCCTCTGGGTCTTATTCAAATTTCCACGGATATTATGGAAGATATTTAGTTTGAGGGAAAAGAAACAGTTGCTATGCTAAGCCAAAAATATGTGGAGACTGTTGGTCGTTCCATAATCTAATTAATCTTGACTGACATGTGCATGAAAAATAAAACAAATCATTTATTACAAGAAATGACAAAGGTTGTATGTTTTATACCAACTAACTTACTCTCACACATTTCAGATCCTACATCCTAGCACCTAAAGGTGTTGTTATAGTTGGGAAAAAAAAATCTCTGAAGATACAACTAAAGGACCTTGAAAAGCAGATACTATTGTGGATAAATCAAGTATCTTCCTACTAAAATTAGAAGTAATTTGGTAAAAGAATAGCAGGAGGTTTAATATGGTGCACAGAGCAGTTAACATAAAAGTGGAACAGAGGATTTGAAGATAGAAATGATGTAACCACCATCCAATGAAATTGTCAAGCAGAAAAGCCAAAGCAGACAATAAATTGATCCTCCTCCCCCTAAAAAAATTAAGCTTATGGAAGTAATCATGTTCAACATATTAGGCTATTTTAGATCAGTGATATTGGTGCAGATCTTCTGGTGTTCAGAATATTGAAAAACATTCTGTTGTTTTAAACAACCAAGTTTTAGATAATTTTTACAGTAGTCTTAAAAGAACAAATACATTTGTATTACATTTTCAGTAAATGGCACTCAATAAAGTATGCTTCAACTCTAGGGATATTAGTTGCATTTGAAAATAATTATTATAAAACTATTTCACACATTCTAAAAGTCTACGGAGCAATCAAACTAAATTTCCCTGTTTATAGTAAATGTGTTCTTATTTGGATAAAGTTATGTATTTATTATATTTGCTTCACTATGATGCATATCTGAGAACATTAACTTATGAGAAAAGTTTCCTTATAACTCAAGGTTTTACTTATTTCAGTGAATGATCCATTGACCAAAGTTTAAAATCCTTGAAGAAGTATTGAATTGTGGAAGAGTCACATAGTGTAGTAAAGATAATTACCTTTCAGGTCAAAGAAACAAAAAAAAAGGTGCTGCAGAGTCTGAGACCCCTAATCTCCCTCAAGGGCATGCTTCTAAAACTCAGAAGTTTTCCAAAGATTCTACCAACTAGTAGTAGTAGATACTGTTTCTTGTGAGGCAGTCCATTAACCCAGATTTCAAACCACAGCTATTCATTTGTTAAATATTATATATGTATGTGTGTATACTTTATTTTCTATTAAAAGTTTCATGCAATACTATTGAAGATTTTGTGTAAGTATTACTTCAGAGGAATTATATTGGTTTTCAAGCTAAATATGATCTCAATACAATTTGAAAAAAATGTAGAAATCTTTTTTGTTTGTTTATTTATTGCTTCAAGTTACATCTCCATCACAGTGCCCTCATTCCACCCCTCCAGGTTCCACCCTCCAACCCTCTCCTCCCTACTTAATTTACTTTCTCTCCCAATAGGTATCCAGAGTCTTTACACTATTTACTGCTGCCTCTGACCACTTGTTAGGAACCACTAATACATTTGCATTACAGAGAATGACAGAAAACTCTTCCTGAAAAAGGTTCATTGCAGACTTGTGGGCAGAGGCTGCTGTATCACACAGCAAAAGTTGCCCCAATGCCATTCATTTCCTCGGAATCAAGTGTTAGTGATTATGTCTACATCAAAAGCAGGAGGATGAGAATCATGACTCTCAGTTCTACCACTGCATCACAAAAACGTCTGGTCGACATGTGAGATAAAAATTCTTATAACAATAATATCTCTATTTTTATGTGTGACTTCCTGTTTCCCTTCCTATCTCTCTATGTATGCACACACATATGAAAAGTCTGCATAACGTACACACTTTATGTATACATACATGTATATCATAGAGAATGAGAGAGTGCATTTATACACACATATAAGAAATACATTGTTTTAGTCCGAACAGGCTATGGTCAAGGTACCAGGGTAGGCTTAGTTAATAAGTAATTTGTATTTGTCAAAATAAATTGTAATTAAAAAGTGAGTAGCAGTATCTTACCTTGTGCCCAGATGTCCCTTTTCAAAGAAGTAACATCGTTAGGTCATAGATAGACCAAAGAATGACTAAGATACTTATAAACAATTTAATTATATTTTACTTCACACATTTTAATTTTGTTTGGTTATGGCTTACTATTTACCACATTTCTCTTTTTGTCCAAATTTGTTTCTCCTGATGTTGTAACTGGATTTGCATTTTGAAAAATGTTAACAGTTTAGAAGCAAAGAAAAAAGGCATATTCTTACTATTTTCCATTGTGTTCAAGGAAAATTCCAACACAGAGAAGATAACTACACCCAAGAAAACAGAGGAAACAAAAAACTACACTGCAGCTAAACAAAAAGAAACACAGAACCACCACCTACACCAAAATAGTAGGAAATAACAACCTTTGGTCATTAATATCCATCAACATTAATGGACTCAACTCCCTATTTTGTTTGTAGAGTGTCTTAGACATCAACTTCTTCATGTAGTATGTACCAATATTACTTGCCTGCATCAATATTGAAGGTTTTTAGCTAAAAACATGCAGAGTAATAGAGTTTATATAGAAATTTATAAATGTAAGAAACTGACTTAATGCATCATCTTTTCTATATTCTTGAAAATCAAATCTAATAGGATCATTATAGATCATTTATGCTAAATCTGATAGTAATTGAACTCATTAATGTACAACTATATTCACATACGATAAAAAATATCAGTGTAATGGAAGGGTTGTTCAGAACCTCATCAGCCTTTCAGATTTTAAAACACATATTCTGTTTTATCCACTCACAATTCACGCAGTTCTGCCCTTCACCATAGATTCTCTGCTTTTGTTCTCATCTTCAAAGTTTTCTTTTGTGTTCAACACCCTCTTCATTTCTGTTATATTCATATACATCTCTGAATTCATCTTTGAGGATCACTTTTATTTTTTCCATATTTATATATTTTAAAACCATGAAGGAACACACTTGAAAAGCAATTGCTATGTTTATGGGTTATCATTGTCTTCATCTATCTTCAGTGGAGATTTTGTTTTAAAAAATAAAATAAAACAAACAACTAAAACCAGAATGATTTTTCTGAAATCCCTGAAGCACTTGTCCATTTCCTTCGTTTTACTGACATCTGGCAGATAAGAACACTGGAGTAATTTCTCATAAAGGCTGCTAGATATGACACTAGAAAAAGTACAAAGCATACGTTCTTGTTGGCTACAAAAAGCATAAGGGCAAATGACATCCATAAATGCGTGGAGAAAGCAAGTGAGGACATTACTGCGAATAGGCGTGTTGTCAGGTGCTTGATGAAATGGACTGGAGCTGTCAAGAGAAACCACACTCCTGGGTTAGACCCTATTCTGCTCACACATGCATTATAGCCTCCATTTTTTAGTACAGCCCCACTCTAGCTATGCATTTCTAACACTACAAGGAACTCAAGGGGATATATTTCCACAGAATGTCTGAAAAAAAGAGAAAGACATCAAAGATATGCATTTCACATTCTATGGTTTAAACATGTTTTGTGTGTTTTTCAAAGTTTCATAAAGTAGAGTGACATTTCCACTTCAAAAGATTAAGACAATGGAAGTTTAAAACAAATACAGTGTCTGTGTATTTGCACTATGGGGAAAGTTATAAAGCATTTCCCTGAAGGTTGTACTGTGGTTGAAGGCAGAAGATTCGGGAGGTTATAAAACTCACAGGAGTCACTGGATTTTTTTTTCTTGATATTTTTAAGTGTTAAAACAAATTTGGGGTGTGGTGGTTTAAATGAGAAATGGCCCCCAAAGACTCACATATTTGAACATTTTGTCCATGTTTGGTGGTACTATTTGGAGGCTGTGGGGAGTGGTAAGATAAGCCTTATGGTGGCCCATAGGGAATGGCAAGTGAGGCGTCAACAGCTCCTAAGGATCCTGACCCACTGAACACAAGGTTGATCTACTAGACACTCCTAGCACACTAGTGATGTCTCAAAATGTATCTGAGACTAGGGCTGTGACTGTTTCCCTCTTCTTTATGAAAGTCTCCTGAGTTGACCACCCCTGACTCCCAAATTTCCTCATGACTGATTGCTGTTATTGCTGACTCTTGCATGGGATAATCTAGCTATTATAAGCCATAGTAATTGCCTTTCAATTGTATAATGGCTTGTGTACTGAATAATAAAGTTAGATCTGTACCTTGAGTCTGGTCTCCAGAGTCTGATTCCTGGGATTTTGCATGGGCTCCTCTGCCATTCACACCTTTCCCCCCAGTTCCTGATCCCAACAGGAGACATTAAGGAATATTAGAATGTGGAGTCTTCCCAAGATAAATATAAAGCTGTGGGTGGGATTTAATAGTACATAGCCTCACCCCACTTTCAGTTTGCTTTCTTGTTTTGTGGGGTTGAAATGTGATTGCTTGGCTCCCTGCTTCCTTGACTAAATTGTCATTGGGCTCTCCTGCAACTATAAGGGAAAATATGCTCCTTCTTCAGTTGCTTTTGGTCATGGTGTTTTACTCTAGCTATAGAAAGTAACTAATACATTGGGGATGGGGAGAATTCTTTGATGGAGTACTTACCTATAACTTGTACTGGTTTCTTTACATACATAGCTTGCATCAGTGAACATCAATGAAAGGGTTAGTTACTGAGTAATGCAGTTGCCAAAGAGTCACCCATACTGCTACAAGGAATTTCATTAAATTCGTTAAATCACAAAGCAAACTTGGATGGAATACTTCCAATGGATTTTCTTGCTTTTTCTACCTCACATGAATACAAACAATCCCTGGAAAGATACTGTACAGCTAGAAAACATTAGGATTATAGGATCATTTTTCCTTTGATGAGTGATGAGTATGCAGTGTCATTGCTGATTTGTTAAGATCAGTTTTGGATTGAAGTCTATTTTTTTAAATGTTAAAATCATTATGCTAGTTTGCTTATAGGTCCATTTGCTTGGAATAACTGTTCCAAGCCTGTACCCTGATGTAATGTCTACTCTTGAATTTGAGATATGTTTTTCAGATGCAGCAGTAGGATGGAACTCATTTTTTAATCCATTTTGTTAGTCCTTGTATTTTTATTGAGGAATTAATAGCACTGACATTGAGAGGTATCAGTGACCAATGATTGCTGATTCCTGTTGTTTTGTTGTTTGTTGTTGATATTGGTCTTGTGTATCTGAGTGTGTGTTTGTGTGTGTGTGTGTGTGTGTGTGTGTATGTGTGTTACCCTTTTGATCTTACGTGTGTGTGATTATTTATTTCCTGTGCTTGCATTGGTGTAGGTAACCTCTGTATGTTGTAGTTTTCCTTCTACACCTTTATAGACATGGATTTGGAGTTAGATGATGTTTAATTTGATTTTATCATGGAATATCTGATTTTCTCCATCTATGGCAATTAAAAGTTTTGTGCTGGCATTTTGATCTCAGAATTTGCAGCACATCTTTCCAGGCTCTTCTGGATTTTTGATACTCCATTGATAAATCTCAGGTAATTCTAGTAGTCTGCGTTATATGGTGTTTGTTCTTTTTCCCTTGCATCTTTTAATGTTCTTTCTTTGTTCTTCATTTTTATTGTTTTGATTATTATGTTGCGGCAAAATTTCTTTTTCTTGTCACAAATTTTATACATTTAACATTTTCTTTAACCAACGTATTTCTTTCTTCTATTGTCTTCAATTCCTATGATTCTTTCTTCCATATTTTCTATTCTGTTAGTGAAACTCACCTTTGTAATTACTGTTTGAATTTCTCCTGCCCCTTGCCTTTTGCAGAATTTGCATAGTTTGTGTTTTTGTTATTGCTTCTATTTTCATTTTCTGGTCTTGAACAGTTTTATTCATTGTTTTAAACTGTTGGTATTTTCTTGGCTTTATTTAAGGGACTTTTTTAATTTATTCAGTAAGGATATCCAACATCTACATATAGTGAGTTTTAAAATCCTTTTTTTTTCTTGTGCTTTAATTAGGTTGGAATATTACGAACTGCTGATGTAGAATAACTGGGCTCTTATGGAGATATTTTTATTTCCTTGGCTGTTGTAGATTGTATTGTTCCATGGTGTCATGTCACTTGTGTCTTGGATGATTCAATGTCTAGGTGATGGCTTCTAGTTTTGTCATTGATGGATAGAGATGTTTTACTTCTTACTTTCTATTTTCTCTAGGGATTTTCAAAGAATGTGATGACTGCATATTGCTCTTTTCTTGGCCTCTTTGGTTAGTATGTTCACAGGCAATGTGTTTTGTGTTGGAGGGTGGATAACTGGAGTGAGTTGTGGGAAGGAAGGTTGAAGGAGTAGGTCTTTGTGATCCATTGGAGATGGTGTCATAGAGGAAAGAGAGACAACACTGGTTTCCAGCTGTAGAGTTGTGGATGATACATGAGGGAGCAATAGGAGCACTATGTGTTTAAATTCAGGCTACTTATTGCCCTTCTGTTAGCAGACCTGCCTGCTGAAGTTGGGGTCTGGACAAAGTAATAAGTAGGTAAAGATAAATAGGAGGGGGATGATTGTAAGATACATAGGAGATATGAGGATGTGGAAGAGAAGGCAGCAGCTAGTGTTCTGTTCCAGTGGTAGACATGAATGAGACTAGGAGATTGATTTGGGGGGAAGAGAAAGAAAGGATAAGGCCTCTGGAAAGATTACCTGGTTTTCATATATTTTAAATAAAATAACATATATTTTATTTTATTTTTTTCTTTATTTTTTATTTCTTCAAGTTACTTCTCAATTGCAGTCCCCCCCAATCCCCCCTTCAGTCCCACCCTCCCATCCTCAATCCCCCATCCTCTATTTTATTTTAAGTTTAAGGTATATCTTATTTCCCCCTACAGTTTCCCCTTTCAGTCCAACAAATGGCTCTTTCTCTTATAATAATAAATACAATAAAAAACAACAGAGGTAATTAGGCCACAGTTATGAGGGTTAAATGGCTTAGCGTACATTCCCAATGTCCAGTCCATATGTATTTGGTACATGACTTTAACATCCTACTATCTAACCATCTCCATGAGTTTAAAGTTCTATAGCTAACTCAACATTCATACTAACTTGCAGCACAATTTTAAAAGTATCTTCTTAGATCTATAACACTCTCTTGACTCCTAAACAACTCAAAATTTAATTATGAGGCTCTAGCTATCTGTTCTTCAACGACCTCAGAGACCTGAGAGCGATAAATATATCTGATTTTATAGGAAGTGCAGGGGCTGTATCATCCAAAACTAAGAAATGATATACCAGTGGCTTCATGGACAGTTCCCATTTTCTCTCCATACATTACAGAATCGATCTTCAGTCGTTTGGCCCCGTTTCTCTGAGTAGGGGTTATGAAGGACTTGCCGACCCTTTCTTGGCAGAGCTAGGCTGTCGACTTACCTGCTTCCAGGTTTTGTCCTTTTTGGGCAGCATTCTGTCTACAGTTGGAGCAAGGGGCTTTTCCTACCAAGAGATAGGCTTGCAACTAATTCAATCATCTCCCGCTGGAGATTCTTTAATGCTCATCTTCTACTTGGGGTAGAATAGGTGGTGCTATCAGGAGTTGATATGTCTTGATATAAACAAATATAAAGTTATGAAAACATCCTTGAATGCCATATTCTGCAGAACTCTTGAGGTTTTTGAAGAGGCCCTATCTATCTCTTATATTAGGGTAAGCAGATATTGCTTGTCTCTTAGCAGCTTTATTTCTGATTAGCTTAGAAAATAACTATAATAGGCTGTCATAGTACCTAACAAAATGACAGGCTTGCATAACTATTGGTTTGCATTTGTTAATTATCCTAAACAGTTTATGACAATTAGTAGTAAAAGGCTGAAACATCATATTTCATTTTTTTCTTTACCTACTAACCCTTCCATCCCATTTCTCTGGGGTGGGGTATCCTTATATAACAGTCCCTCATCTAAGTTCAGAGGTTGTATGAAAGCCAAGAGCCTCCTCATTCTTTGGGGGTCTACGAGGTAGTACCACCAGTGAAAAGTGTCTCATTGCCCGGGAAAGTGAAGTACTTAACAAACAAACAAATAAGCAGACAAACAGATAAAAAAGAATAAAAAATAGAAAAAATATATAAAAATTATAATAAATAAAAGAATAAAAATAAAAAATAAAAAGTCTATGTCTGAGTTCCCTTTGGTGTGTTAGTTGTAGTATTGATACTTTCTACTATATAGCTAAAATCCAATTATAAGTGAATAGATGCCATATGCATCTTTCTGAGTCTGGGTTAGCTCACTCAGGATGAGCCTTTCTAGTTCCATCCATTTGGCTGCAAATTGCATAATTTCATTGTTCCTGATAGCTGAATAATATTCCATTGTGTAGATGTATCACAGTTTTTTAACCCATTTTTCGGTTCAGGGACATCTGGGTTGTTTCCAGTTTCTAGCTATTACAAATAAGGCTGCTATAAACATAGATGAGGAAACTTCCTTATGATTCCATGAAGAGGCATTTGGGTGTATACCTAGAAGTGATATGGCTAGGTCCTGAGGCAAAGCTATTCCAAGTTTTCTAAGATATCGCCAGACTGGCCTCCATAGTGGTTGCACAAGCTTGCATTCCCACCAGCAATGGAGTAGGGTACCCATTTCTCCACACCCTCACCAGCATGTGCTGTCATTTGAGCTTTTGATCTTAGCCATTCTGACATCTCAGAGTTGTCTTGAGTTGCATTTCTGTGATGATTAAGGATGTTGAGCATTTCTTCAAGTGTCTCTCAGCCATTAGGGATTCCTTCTTTGTGAATTCTCTATTTAGCTCTGTCCCCCATTTTTTGATTGGATTATTTCGTTTCTTGGCATTTAATTTCTTGAGTTCTTTGTAGGTCTTGGATATTAGCCCTCTGTCAGATGTGGGGTTGGTGAAGATTTTCTCCCAGTCTGTAGGCTGCCGTTCTGTTCGAATATCAGTGTCTTTTGCCTTACAGAAGATTTTCAGTTTCATGAGGTCCCATTTATTGATTGTTGATCTCAGGTCCTGAGATGTTGGTGTTCTGTTCAGGAAGTTGTCACCTGTGCAAATGAGTTCGAGGGTTTCTCCCACTATCTCTTAGTAGATTTAGTGTGACCAGCCTTATGTTAAGGTCTTTGATCCACTTGGACTTAAGTTTTGTACAAGGTGATAAGAATGGGTCTAATTTCATTCTTTTACAAGTGGACATCCAGTTGGACCAGCACCATTTGTTGAAGATGCTGTCCTTCCTCCATTGTACAATTTTAGCTTCTTTGTCAAAAATTAGGTGGCCATAAGTGTGTAGGTCTATTTCTGGAACTTCAATTCGGTTCTATTGATCTACTGGTGTGTTTCTATACGAATACCATGCTGTTTTTACAACTATTGCTCTGTAGTACAGCTTGAAATCTGGGATGGTGATACCTCCAGATGTTTTTTTTTTTTGTTGTTTTGTTTTGTTTTTTTGTACAGGTTTGATTTAGGTATTCTTGTCTTTTTGTTGTTCCATATAAAATCGAGAATAGCTCTTTCCAAGTCTATAAAAAATTGTGTTGGTATTTTGATAGGAATTGCATTGAATCTATATATTGCTTTTGGTAGTATGGCCATTTTTTTATGTTGATCCTACCTATCAATGAGCATGGGAGATCTTTCCATCTTCTGATGGCCTCTTCCATTACTTTGTGCAAGGGCTTGAAGTTCTTGTTGTACAGGTCCTTTACTTGCTTGGTTAGAGTTACCCCCAGGTATTTTATGTTGTTTGTGGCTATTGTGAAGGGGGTTGTTTCCCTTATTTCTTTCTCAGACCATTAGATTGTTGTATAAAGATTTTTTTTTAATTAATTTTGTATCCAGCCACTTTGCTGAAGGTGTTTATCAGCTGTAAGAATTCTTTGGTGGAATTTTTGGGGTCGCTTATGTATACTATCATATCATCTGCAAATAGGGATAATTTGACTCCTTCGTTTCCCATGTTTATCCCCTTGATCTCCTTTAGTTGTCTTATTGCTCTAGCAAGAACCTCAAGTACTATATTGAAGAGATATGGTGAAAGTGGACATCCTTGTCTTGTCCCTGAGTTTAGAGGAAATGCTTCAATTTCTCTCCATTTAACTTGATGTTGGTCACTAGTCTGCTGCATATTGCCTTTATTATTTCTAGGTATGATCCTTGTATGCCCGTTCTCTCCTGCACTTTTTGCATGAAGGGATGTTGGCTTTTGTCAAATGCTTTTATGCATCTAGCGAGATTATCATGTGGTTTTTTTCTTTCATCTTGTTTATATGCGAATGACGTTGATAGACTTTCGTATGTTGAACCATCCCTGCATTCCTGGGATGAAGCCTACTTCATCATGGTGTATGATATATTTGATGTATTCTTGAATTCGGTTTGCTAGTATTTTATTAAGTAGTTTTGCCTCTATGTTCATGGGGGAGATTGGTCTGAAGTTCTCTTTCTTTTTTTGGGTCTCGTGTGGTTTAGGAATCAGGGTGACTGTGGCCTCATAGAATGAGTTTGGCAATGTTCTTTCAGATTCTATTTTGTGAAAGAGTTTGAAAAGTATTGGTGTTAGCTCCTCTTTGAAGGGCCTGAAGAATTCCGTGCTAAAGCCATCTGTTCCTGGGCTTTCTTTGGTTGGGAGATTTTTATTTCTGTTTCTATTTCCTTAGGGGTTATAGGGCTGTTTAATCTGTTTATCTGATCTTGATTTAGCTTCGGTAGGTGGAATCTATCAAGAAAATTGTCCATTTCAGTTAAGTTTTCAAATTTGGTGGAGTATAGATTTTTAAAGTAGGATCCAAATATTCTCTGGATTTCCTCAATGTCTGTTGTTATTTCTCCCTTTTAATTTTTGATTTTGTTGATTTCTGTTGTCTCCCTCTGTCTTTTAGTTATTTTTGCTAAGGGTCTGGTGATTTTGTCAATTTTCATGAAGAACCAACTCTTGGTTTCATTGATTCTTAGTATAGTTCTTTCTGTTTCTAAGTTGTTGATTTCAGCCCTAAGTTTGATGATTCCCTGCATTCTGCTCCTCTTGGGAGTTTGCTTCTTTTTTTTTCCAATACACCCAGTTTAGCTGTTAATTTGCTAATATGAGCTGTCACAATTTTCTTTTTGAAGGCACTTAGTGCTATGAACTTTCCTCGAAGCACAGCTTTCATTGTTTCCCATAGGTTTGGGTATATTGTGTCTTCATTTTCGTTGGATTTTAAGAAGTCTTTGATTTCCTTCTTTATTTCTTCCCTGACCCAGTGGTCCTCTAGTAAAGAGTTGTTCAATTTTCATGTGTGTGTAGACTTTCTGTTGATTCTTTTGCTATTGAAGTCCAGCTTTATTCCATGGTGGTCTGATAAGATACAAAGGGTTATATCAATTTTCTTGTATCTGTTGAGGCTATCTTTGTGTCCAACTATATGGTCGATTTTGGAGAAGGTTCCATGACGTGCTGAGAAGAAGGTGTATTCTTTTGTGTTTGGGTCAAACATTCTGTAGATATCTGTTAGGTCCATTTGGTTCATGATCTCTGTGAGACTCATCATTTCTCTGTTTGGTTTTTGTCTTGATGATCTGTCCATAGTTGTGAGTGGGGTGTTGATATCTCCCACTATTAAAGTGTTTGGATCGATGTGCGATTTAAGTTTTAGAAGCATTTCTTTTATAAATGTAGGTGCCTTTGTATTTGGGGCATAGATGTTCAATATTGATATATCCTCTTAGTGGATATTTTCTTTAACAAATATGTAATGCCCTTCTCTGTCTTTTTTTTTACTAACTTCATTTGGAAGTCTATTTTGTTTGATATTAGTGTGGCTACTCCAGCTTGTTTCCTGGGTCCATTTGCTTGGAAAACCTTTTCCCAGCCCTTTACTCTGAGATAGTGTTTATCTTCAATAGTGAGATGTGTTTCTTGTATACAGCAAAAAGGTGGGTCTTGTTTACGGATCCAGTCTGTATGTCTGTGTCTTTTTATTGGCGAGTTGAGTCCATTGATGTTGATGGATATTAGTGACCAGGGGTTGTTATTTCCCATTATTTTTGTATAGCTGGTCGTCTTGTGTTTCTCTTTTGTTTAGTTGCTGTGGAGGTTTCTATTTCCTCTGTTTTCTTGGGTGTAGTTATCTTCTCTGTGTTGGAATTTTCCTATTGGTTCTTCTGTAGTGCTGGGTTTGTGGGGAGATATTGTCTGAATTTGATTTTGTCATGGAATATCTTGTTTTCTCCTTCTATGTTGAGAGAGAGTTTTGCTGGGTATAGTAGTCTGGCTGGGCACCTACGTTCTCTCAGGGCTTGTAGGACATCTGTCCATGCCCTTCTAGCTTTTAACATTTCTGAGGAGATGTCAGGTGTAATTCTGATGGGTCTGCCATTGTATGTGACTTGGCCTTTTTCTCTTACAGCTTTTAATATTCTTTCTTTGTTCTCTACATTTGGAGTTTCTATTATTATGTGGCGAGAGGAGTTTCTTTTCTGATCTAATCTGTTTGGTGCTCTGTAAGCCTCTTGGATTTTTACTGGCATCTCTTTCTTTAGGTTTGGGAAGTTTTCTTCTATGATTGTGCTGAAGATATTTCCTGGACCATGGAGTCAGGAGTCTTCTCTTTCCTCTATGCCTATGTTTCTTAGGTTCTGCTTTTCATTGAGTCCTTGATTTCTTGGATATTGTGGGTGAGAGTTTTTTTAGCTTTCTCATTTTCTTTGGATGTTGTATTGATTTCTTCCATCGAATCTTCCATGCCTGAGATCCTGTCTTCCATCTCTTGAATCCTATTTTTGGTACTCAAATCCATAGTTCCTGTTCTCTTCCCTCGATTCTCCATTTCCATTTTTAACTCTGACTGTGTTTTCTTTATTGTTTCCATTTCCATTTTCATTTCTTGAGTGATGTTATTTGTTTTGTACATTTCCTGCTCCAGTGTGTTTGTCTTTGCCTGGAAGTCTTCCATTGCCCTCTCTTTTTCTTGTTCAAGTTGACTCACCTTGTTCTGAAGTTCTCTAATGGTGTTTTTCATCACTTTCCTATGTTCAATTGTGGCTTCTTTGAATTCCTTCATAGATTTAAGTTCCTCTTGAAGAGACTTTATCACTTTCCATAATGTAGAATTGTCATCGTTTTCATGTGTTTCAGCAGTGGTGAGGTGGTTCGGACTGGGTGGAATAGCATTGCTTTCTTTTGTTGGAGTCATTTCACTCTGGTTTTTTTTTTTTGGTCTGGGACTTCTGGCCATGTGGAATTTTTTAGCTGTCTTCTGGACTTGGGTCCAAAGGGGGCGCGTTGGTGTAGGAGTCGAGTTGCCTTACTCCACCCCTATAAGGTAAGTCATTCAGCCCCGCCTGCTAGGTGGAGGCCTAACTAATCCAGGGGGTTGAGCTGTGTACAAGTAAGCTGTGGTTCCCCACCAGAAGGGCCAGTACTAGTAAAAAAAAGTCCGATATACAACAGTTTCAAATAACTCGCAATTTGTCCGGGGTTGGCTCCTGTTGTGGGTAAATCTGCCTTCACCTCCAATAGCCTTGCTGCTCCCATGGCCTGGAAACTGGCCAATGACATCACCACATTGGGTTGCAATCTGCAGTCTGAAGACACTTTGAAGCCAAGCTGCGCTCACTTCCAAAGGTCACAACTTTTCGCCAGATAGGTGGATAGTCTGTGGGAGAGCTGGGGGTGCCCAGTAGGGTGGGGATTATCTCTGTGTGGGATCTGATTCTGCCTGCTGGGTATTAGTTTGGAACTTACCCAGTGTGTCTCTCCTGGTGGGGAATTGGGGGATTCCAATTCCCAGATCCAGGGTCTTCCTTGCATGTCCAAGTGTCGGGGGAGCATCCTGCCCAGGGAGCCTCAGTGGTCCCTGGGTAGTTGGGTGAGATCTAGTGGGGTCGAGCCTTTTGTACAGCGTCCTGCAATTCTAGCCACCCTGCATCTGTTAACCCCGAAATCAAAATATGTCCACACAGGCCGCTGCCATCTTGGACCCCCCCACACACATATATTTTAAATAAAATAAAAACAACAGTTCTTTGATCCACTTAGACTTAAGTTTTGTGCAATGTGATATGTGAAATTGCAATTTAATTAATTATTGTAGTTATTAGTAAGTATAAACTGTAAGATTAGGCTGGCAGAGTAGTTGGAGGCTTGGCAGAGGAGCGGGCAGCCTGACCAGTTGCATGATTTGTCCTGGGGAAACAGGCCCGGGACCAACGGTGGCCTACACCACTTATAACCTAAACTCTGTTAATTAATATAAGTTGTTATATTAGGCAGGTAGAATTAGCAGCAGCTTGGCAGGAGATTCGCCTAGGTTCGAGAGAAGTCTGGGAGTCTCGAAGTCTGGCAGTTCGGGACTGCTTGGAATGAGGGCCTAAAGGTCTCGGCAGTCTTCTCCCCAATAATTAAATACACCAAGACCTTTTAATGTTTTACACTTAGCCCTTAGCTGGGCAGAGTCTCTATTAGCTACTCTAAGTTAACCCAGATCACCTAATTCCAAACTGTCATGTGCCTGTGATTACCTTCCAGCGATCTCAAGACATCTGTCTCCTTCTATGTCCTGGAATAAAGAGAGAGAATACCTGTGTGTGCTCAGGGTTCCTGTCTAATCATAAGAAGTCCGGCCCTCCTATACTCTTTGTGCCCAGCTAATTGGCCATATGTGACTTTTATTAACCAATCAAGAGAATGCCTCAAAAGGGGCAGTAACCAGATCTCAGCATTGAATTCAACCTATCAGAAGCAAGTATATTAGACCTTCCCTCAACAGATAAGTATGGGTCTAATTTCATTCTTTTGCATGTCAACATCCAGTTAGGCCAGCACCATTTGCTGAAGATGTTGTCCTTTTCCATTGTACAGTTTTGGCTTCTTTGTCAAAAATTAAGTGACGATAGCTGTGTGGGTTCATTTCTGGGTCCTCAATTTGATTCCATTGATCCACACTGGTCTGTTTCTATGCCAGGACCATGCTGTTTTTATTACTATTGCACTGTAGTATAGCTCGAAATCAGGAATAATGATACCTCCAGATGTTTTTTTGTTTGTTTTTTGTTTGTTTTTTGGAAATTACTGATTTAGCTATTCTGTTTTTTTTTTTGTTGTTGTTGTTGTTGTTATTCCATATGAAGTTGAGAATTGTTTTTACCAGGTCTGTAAGATTTGTGTTCATATTTTGACAGGAATTGCACTGAATCTGTATATTGCTTTTGGCCGGATGACCACTTTTATTATGTTGATCCTACGTAACCATGAGCATGGGAGATCTTTCCATCTTCTGATGTCCTCTTCAATTTCTTTCTTCAAGGACGTGAAGTTCTTGTCCTATAGGTCTTTCACTGGCTTGGTGAGAGTTACCCCCAGGTATTTTATATTGTTTGTGACTATTGTGAAGGGTGTTGTTTCCCTAATTTCTTTCTCAGTCTATTTATATTTTGAATAAAGAAGGGCTTCTGATTTTTTAATTAATTTTGTATCCAGACACCAAGCTGAAGGTATTTATCAGTTGTAGGAGTCCTCTGGTGGAATTTTTGGGGGTCACTTAATTGACAAAACTTAAGTACAAGTGTATCAAAGACTTTAACTTAAAGCCCAACACACTAAATCTAATAGAAGAGAAAGTGGGTAAAAGCCTCAAACTCATTGGCACAACCTGAACAGAGCATCAATAATTCAGGATCTAAGACCAACAATTAATAAATGGGATCCCATGAAACTCAAAATCTCTGTAAGGCAAAGGACACTGTCATTAGAATAAAATGGCAACCTACAGATTGGGAAAAGATCTTTTAAAACCCCACTTCCAACAGAGGGCTAATATCCATAATTTATAAAGAACTAAAAAACTAAACAACAAGAAACCAAATAATCCAATCAAAAAGTGGGAAACAGAGCTAAACAGAGAATTCACAAAGGAGGCATCTCTAATGGCAGTGAGACATTTAAGAAATGTTCATAATCCTAAATCATCAGAGAAATGCAATGCAGGACAACTCTGAGATTCCACCTTACACCTGTCAGAATGGCTAAGATCAAAAACACAAGTGACAGTACATGCTGTCCAGGTTTTGAAGAAAGGGGAACACTCTTTCTTTGTTGGTGGGAGGGCAAACTTGTACAAACACTATGGAAATCAGTCTGGCGATATCTTAGAAAACTTGGAATAGCCCTACCTCAAGACTCAGACATACCACTTCTGGGTATCCACCCAAAGGATTCCTCAGCAAACCATAAAGACATATCCTCATCTATGTTCACAGCAGCCTTATTTGTAATTTCTATAAACTGGAAACAGTCCAGATGTCCCTCAACTGACAAATGGATAAAAAAAAAAAAAAGTGTGGTACGGTACACAATGGAATACTACCCAGCTATCAGAAATAAGGAAATGATGAAATTCCCAGCCTAATGGATGGAACTAGAAAAGTTCATCCTGAGTGAGCTAGCTAGCCCAGACTCAAAAGAAGCACATGGCATCTACTCACTTATAATTAGATTTTAGCCACAGGATAACTATCCTACAACCAACACATCAAAGGATCAGGAACATAGATTTTGTTACCTATTAATGTGACAATTTGCCCCAGGGATGCTACCATGTAGGGGCCCAGTACAAAAGGAAGGTCTTAGTCCTCATATGACTATTGATCTGAGAAGGGCTGATATGTAGGGACACTCCACATTGGAGGAGTGGCATGGGTGGGAGAAGGAGGAGAGGGTGGGAGGGTGGAACCAGGAGGAGTGGAAAAAGGTCACTATGATGGAGATGTAACTTGAAGTAATAAATAAACATTAAAAAATAATAATAAAAGAACTAAAACACATTCTTTAAAAAATTTCATACATTAAAAAAAAATAAAATGAATAAGGTTTTCTCTTTCAAATATTTAAAACATATCTGCCCTAAAATTTTAGCAAGAGTATATTACCTAAGAGAAAAACAAAAACAATAAAGCACAAAGAATCATTTTGACAATTTGCTCTATATCTCATGGACTACAGTAAAATAGTCTTTCCTTAGACTGTTCTTTCTAATTGAAATCCTGTCTGTTTTTATTTTCCTACTTATTGCTTTCTGTCACTACAGAGGGCGAGACTTTCCACATTAAAACTTGTCAGATTAAATGCAATTCAGTCTGCCCATCCTTTAAAAGTCCTGCTAGAAAATATATATTTCATCAAGGAGCACCACATTCTTTTCTTTATGTGTTCCCTGTAGAGATGAGTGAGAATAAAAGAAAAGCAGTTCTAAAGCTCTCAGCAAAATATATTGTCATCTGTTGTGCTTAAGTGTATTAATAAGAACTTGAAAAGTACATTTTGTCAAGTGCATAAGATGCAGCAGAGAAGTTGCTGCAGTGACTTATCATATTTTGCAAATATACTTTCATAAAATATGTTGCTCATTGTGATAAGTATGATATGAATTCCCAATCTTTCACATGAATGATAACCTTGAAAGCGACTTTCTTATATAATGATAAACACTATTCTAGTTTAATAATTTTTAATAAAACTGTCATAATTGCCCTCTAATATACCATGGCCTTACTTTTAACTTTAGCATTTTGTTGATTATATACCATAATTTATCATAAAGTATGCTCTCACTTTGAAAGTCTCCTTCCATATTACTTTTTTGATCTTATTGAATATATGATTTTGTTGTCAATGATGGTAACACAGCTCCGGGTTGCTGCTTGCAACTTGAGGGGTTTTTCTAATTTTGGAAAAAACTTGCGTTTGGAGCTAATCCTTGACTTTGCCACAGAAAATAATTTAAGGATGAAGCAATATGAAGTAAATTTATAGTTTATTAAAACATCTTTTAATTACACATACTGAGATAGATTGAGCATATTGGAAAAAAATATACATGTACAGAAACATACATGTGGGTTCCTCAAAGTTGAATCATACTTCATTGTCTTATAAGACTCATATATATGATCTTGGTCATTTAGGTGGTGTGTTATATTTAAGGATGAGTAAGCAATTTAAATGAAATTACATGGTGGTATTTGATATGTGCATGATGAAATTATAATTTATATGGTGACATTTGTTAACACAGGAATGCTGAGATATAGGCTTTCTTTGTTGGAAACACAATAGTAGTCTTGTTGGTGAGATTTTCAAAAAGCATCCCAAAAAGAATTGAAAAACTATCTATATAATCAGGAAGTCAGTCTTGCTTATTGCTATTTTAATATTTATTTTAGAAAATATTTCTATATTTCTATAGGTCAGTGACCTTCATAGCAAATGTGGAAATTGTACTGTAAGTCAATCTCCAGTGTAGGAACTCCCTTCTCCCCATGTCCCTGTAATTTTCCTGTTTTTATATTCAGTCTTATTTCCTTTCATCAATTCATTACCAAATTATTTTTTTAATATATCCAACTTTTGCATTCCATACTCCCCGAAAGAAAGAAATGGAGAATATATGTTTATAAGCATAAAATTGATCAGACTAACTCTTCCTTTCAGACTTTAAAACACAGTAATTTATTTACTATATAAAATTATTGAAATATTTATACTAACAGTAATACTTGGGGAATCATTCTTCAAACGAAGGGATCATTGTCCCTCATAGCGTATTATCATTAATATAGTGAAGAGAACAGCAAAAATGCAACAACTTGTCTAGGAAAGATCATCAATATTTTACTTAAAAAAGAGAATATTGTACACTTATCCTTTCCTTATTTTTGACCAGGTGCATATTGTCCTCATTTGTTGAACCATTTTTAAAAACGATGTAGCAATAATAATCATATTTGTTTCAAATTTAAATATTCAGAAATACTTTGCAAATATTTCCAATTTAGTGTATAACCATTTATCACCATAAAGCATAATCTGAGACTAAAATATTGGCAAAAATCCATGAGTTTTATGAACATTTCAAGGTTTTACTGGAAGAAATCAAATAAAAAATGACTAAGGCACTTATCCAAACTTAGATTTTGTATAGAGTAAAAAAAAAAATCTCTGATTGAAAAGCAATTTTGGAATCAGTATTATCTGGTATGGAAATATATCTATTTCTACCACATATATCATCTTCACCACCACAAACAAGCCACTCTAAGGCATGACAGAAACTGCTATAATCAGCCTCCATTGCTGGTGGGAGTGCAAACTTGTACAACCTCTGTGGAAATCAGTCTGGTGATATCTTAGAAAACTTGGAATAGCTACCTCAAGACCATACCACCCACTCCTGGGTATACATCCAAATGATCCTCACCAAACCACAAGGACATCTCAACTATGTTCACAGCAGTTTTATTTGTAATAGCAAGAAACTGGAAATGATGCCGATGTCCCTTAATGGACTACTGGATAAAAATGTTGTGGTACATTTACATAATGGAATACTACTCAGCCATCAGAAAAAAGGAAATCATGCAATTTGCTGCCAAATGGAGCAAACTACATAAGTTCATCCTGAGTGAGCTAACCCAGATGCAGAAAGATGGACATGGCATCTATTCACTTATAACTGGATTTTAGCCATATAATATAGGCTAACTATCCTACAACCAACAGATCGAAAGGAATAGGAACATGGACTTTGTTACTTGTTAGTGGGACATTTTGCCCTACTGGAAGCTACCATGTAGGCCCCCAGTGCAAGAGGAAGCTCTTAGCACTCATATGGCTGCAGAATTGAAAGTAGCTGATATGTAGGGCATCCTACAATGGAGTAGTAGAATATGTAGGAGAATGGGGAGAGGATGAAAAGGTGGGTCTGGGAGGGGTGGAGGGAGGATTCTGTGATGGAGATGTAAATGGAATTAATAAAAAAAAGTTAAAAAAGAAATCTGTGCCAGAATAATAACATAGAATCAATAAATAAGCTTTCCATTTAGCAACTTTTCAATTCTTACAACTATCTTTATTTCGACTTCTGACAGTAAACTCTGTGTTGCTTAATTAAAAAGATAAAGACACCTTGGTTGATAAAACTGAAAAACATCCAATTAGTTTGAGTTTCAGAGAGGGATAAAATGTGACATTGTGACACATTTTCAATATATTTGAAAGCCAACCATTTAAAGTTAATGGGCAAAATAACCATACACTAAAATACTAATATATTTCTGAGTTGCCTTGTCTACTTTTGATATGAGGATTTGTGCTTGATCTTATTGCATATTGTTATGCCATTGATATCACTGGGAGGCTGTTCTTTTCTTTTCTAGAGGAAAATGTAGGGTCAATGGGTGTGGTTAAGAGAGGTCATGGGATGAAGGTACTGGAAGGAATGGAGGTTGAGGAGATTGTGGTCAATATGTATTGTTGAGAGAAAAATATATTTTAAAATTTTAAAAATACTACTACATTTAAAATGCATAATACCAAAAATTACAAAATAAACTTTTCTTTAATATAAAAATCATGGTTTTTTTGGGGGGGGTTGTTTTTTGTTTTGTTTTGTTTTGTTTTTTGTCAGTCTTTCTTTTCCACAGTTTCCTTTTTGTTTCCCCCGTACATTGCTTTGATGTTCAAAAATGTTTGTTCACTTTACTTAAATTGGCATGTGGTAATTACTTTGATTATACTATCTTTTGTTTCATAAAGGCACTATAATGATGACAGATCAAGGAAATACTATGTCACATGGGGAAAAAAAGTCTTTGTTTAGCTCATCAGAAGGAACAGTAGGGGTTATAATAACTTCAAATAAGGTGATAAGCAAAGCCTGAAAGAAAGAAGGCATATTCTTTTTTAATGCTAGTGACCAGCCTAACCACTAACATCAGTTTTTAAATCTTAGTGATTACTACTAATGAAAAATTACTTGGAAATATGGTCTACATTTGGGGGAATATATTATTTGAAGAAAACTTTTTGAAGTGAGTAATATGAGGAACGTTTAAAATTAACGTTTTAATTAAAATCAATGAAAAGCTTTTTTTTCTCTCTTTGTTCAGCTATGTACTGACAATGTATAAAACACTTTTATTAGTGCCGAGGATCATATTTTTGGGAAATAGAAATTTCAATCACATTAATTTACATTAATTTGTATTTTGATATGAGGACACAGAAAATAAAAAGAAGTCAGTAAAACAGCAATTGGAAGAAATAGGTCTCATAAAAATTACAAGATTGTAGGGTTAGGACAGAGTTAAATAGAAGACAAATCTCTAACATCTTATATTACTGAAATGTAAGGGGGAAATATCCAAAATAGCAAGTAGAGTAAATGAACATAGAGACCTACTGATGTTTAGTAGAATCTTGGCGGCATACCCACAAAATAACCAGTTTGAAATAGCTCAAAGATGAAAACATTTGAGTAATTGAATAAATATTAACTTAAGAAGTTAATGACAAAACTCTAGTCGCCATTTATTTAAATGAAGTGTTTAATTATTACAAAGGGTAAAAAAAGTAACATTTTCCTTACAAAATCCCCAAATCTATGCACAGATATCTGAACTTCAATGAGTAGAGAATATCCATCTTTCTTTGAGTATGGGTTGGATCTAGTTATGTTAGCACTAAAGAAAGAAACGACAATGAAGAAATTTAGGATAATCAACTTCATCATATATTCAAATTTAAGCTCATCAGTAATGTTGGGTTGGCATTTTATAACAGTGATATAGGAAAACCTCTCTTCCATTACCAAAGTCTCACCATAGTAAAGTTCTGGGTAAACACAAATTTGAGAATATTCTATGAATAATAAATTCTATGTCAAAAGTAAAAGCTTATGTAGAAAATAAATTTGAAAAATGCTGCTCAAAATGGACTTGAGTAAAATAACATGATATCTGAGTGTCGAGAATTTTCACTTTCTGGCTCACAAATATATTTGTAGAAAACTAGATAATCTAGACTTTAGTTACTAGTATTATGTCAAAGTTAACTTCTTAATTTCAACAAGGATATTCTCATTTGAAAGACAATTATAATAGGAAGAGATTGTGGAACTACTACTAATTTTGCAAATTTCTATGAATCTAAAATGACAGCAGTGATAATCATTTTTGTTTAAAGTGTGTGATGTATATTAGAAAAGAACAAATTATATGGAGTTAAATAAAACTAGAGAAGTTATTTAGAAAGACTGGGATACATCCAAAATGTTAGTCTGGAGTGACAATATGTTTCCGGAGATTTATTCAGTATTGAAATTTTTATAATTGGGTAAAAATAAAATGTATTGGAATACACTAATATAGTTCAGTTCCATCCTAAAATATTCATTGTTCTCTGAACATAAACATGCATACTTATTAAATATTAATCTTCAAAGTAATAAGTTCAGGATTAAAAAAAATCATGAATTGTTTTCAGTGTGAATTTGACACAATCTACAAATACCTGGACAGAGGCCCTGTGGACAGGTCTATGGGTTTTTGTCTTTATTATATTAATTATCATGGAAAGGTTCTATCTAATTTTAGTAGACACCATTCTGTGAGTTTGAGATCTTGAACTGTAGCAAATGGAGAAAGCAGAATAAATCTAAGCAAACATGCAATTAAACTTTCTGGATTCTTGATTCTGAGAGTTACTATACGCTTTGAGTTTCTTCTTCCTTGACTTCTCTAGTAAAATGGTCAACAACCTAGAATTATGAATAGAATAAGTCCTTTTGGCCATAAATTTGATTTTTATTGGTTTGTAGCACCAATAAATGAAATTAGAATAGAAATCATAATCCATCTGGCATCAATAGGCATTATAAGAGCTTATTGTCTGATTTCTGGCATTACCTGACCTTCACCTAGTTATTCAATATACTTTTCAGAAGCATGTATATTAACAAACATTAAAAATGGGAAGACAACAACGTTAGATATTGGGTGACATCTCACTCAACTAAATGGACTAGTAATTGACTTTTAGTCTTTGTGACTATTTTTTCCTTGAGATATTACTGTAATTTAGGGAAAGAAATAATTTCTATTATAGTTTTTAGATTCAAATTTACCCAGCAAGGACCTAGATTATGTTAAAAGCAACTAAACTGCCAAATGAAAGTGTTGTAATTGTACACTATGAAAAATTCATAGTTATTTAAATAATAATCATGTATTATAAGAAAGCTATTTCCTACCAAATTACATTTTTATACAAATGGTATTAAAATAAGTTTAGTTATATTTGAGCTCTACTTCATAGGGCTTAGTTAGTTGTTTTTGCTATAACTAAATGTAGAGAGATTTCAATCCAGTAGCATGGCGGCTCATACAAGGGATCACATCCAAAGACCTTGTAGATCTATGTAATTTAACTGGCATGTAAACAAGCCCTTACAACAAATCTTTTTCCAAACATTGAAGACAAGTTTAGTTTATAGACGAAAGCAATCGTGTTTGAAAGTTATGTCTCATTGAGGGGCAGACAAAGTGACAAATCAGAGAAAAATTTAACAAAATGAATCAAAGATAAGATATGCCTAACAATCATAGAACAGGCCAGAAAAGAGAAGCTACTTAAGCGCAGCCCAGGGACAGAGAGAAGGGAGTTATTAGCTAAGAGTTTCTTACTGAGACAGTTTTACAAAGACAGGTTACAGAAACAAAAAGCAAGATGTGGGTAAAAAGAGAATGAGCCATGAAATGAGCAGAATATTAAATCTTATTGCCAGAATTAACTTGAGGCCAGGCAGAACAATTCAATCAGAAGCCAAAAGAAACTCTGAATCAGTTTGGAGAGGAGTTCAGGCCATAAAAGCTGAGTTGAACCAGTTAATAAGAGTTCAAGAAGGGTCAGCAAGATTTTGGGGCAGTCCTCATCTCATCCCCACATCTGATAAAATAAAAACATTTACAATTAAGTGTCAATGCATGAATAATTAATAAATTATTTTTTTCTGATTTTAGAGGAAGTACAGGGTCTGCAGCCTCCCAAACTAAGAAATGACATACCAGTGGCTGCCTGGAGACTTCCCATTTTCTCTCCATACATTACAGCATCGATCTTCAGTCATTTGGCCCCACTTCTCTGACAGACATTGATTGTAGAGCAGGGGTTATGAAGGACTTACCTACCCTGTCTTGGCAGAGCTAGGCTGTCGACTTACCTGCTCCCAGGTTTTGTCCTTTTTGGACAGCATTCTGTCTACATTTGGAGCAAGGGGCTTTTCCTACCAAGAGATAGGCTTGCGACTAATTCAATCATCTCCCACTGGAGATTCTTCGATGCTCATCCTCTACTTAGAGGAGAATAGGGGGTGCTGTCAGGAGTTGATATGTCATTTATCCCTCTCAGGTCTCTGAGGTGATTAAAGAACAGATAGATAGAGTGTCATAATTAAATTTTGAGTTGTTTAGGAGTCAAGAGAGTGTTATACATCTAAGAAGATACTTTTAAAATTGTGTTGCAATTAGTATGAATGTTGAGTCAGATATAGAACTTTAAACTCATGGAGATGGTTAGATAGTAGAATGTTAAAGTCAGGTACCAAATACATATGGACTGGTCATTGGGAATGTACGTTAAGCCATATAACCCTCATAACCGAGGCCTAATTACCTCTGTTGTACTGTATTGTATTTATTATTATAAGAGAAAGAGCCATTTGTTGAACTGAAAGGGGAAACTGTAGGGGGGAAATAAGATATATCTTAAACTTAAAAGAAAAAAAAAGGGAAGAGGATGGGGGGTTGAGGGTGGGAGGGTGGGACTAGACGGGGAATAGGGAGGGGACTGCGATTCAGATGTAACTTGAAGAAATAAAAAATAAAGGAAAAAAATAAATTATTTTTTCCAAGCATTACAGTGATAGCTTCTGATTATTTCTTTTTTTATTTTATAACAAATGAATAAAAGTAGGGAGCTTTTCATGGTAGACCTGAGAAATTTAGCTTTGAAAACTTGTTAATGCAGCAGATCCATTTCAACAAAAATCTATTATTATCCAGTAAATCTACGAATGAATGTGCCTCACATTTTATTCACTTACCTATATATAATGAAAAGATGATTTGGGGGATTGAGTTTCCAGTACTTGAAGTCAAGGAGCTAAGCATTTCAATAATAGATTCATTTCTCAATATAGTAAATCAAAATGGGCCAATAACCTATATCTAATAGCTAATCCTCAACTATTGCATGAAAAAATGAAATACAGAATTTCATCTTGTGATAAACTTAACATCATAGTCTTTGTTCAGACACTAAAATCATAGGATAATTAAAAGTGAGAAACAGAAACCCACACACACACACACACACACTCACACACACATACACACACACACATACACTATTACTATCCAGAAAAGAAAAATATCAACAAAACAACAGCATAATTTAACTTCACTTGAAAATTGGTATGTGCATTTTGTTCATTGTTAGAGAAAAAAAAAGTTAATGGGGATAGATTCACTATTAGAGTTCATATTTAAAGGGAACATATAATGATTCCTTTATAAATTGATTTCTATTAACTGCTTTTCTTCTTCATTCTCATAGTACCTGAGAAAAGTACAGAGAAAAGTTCAAATGACAAACACATTACTGAAATAGAAGCCTGCCCTCTGGGACTACGTCCTTGGTTAAAACATCCCTGTGACTCAATATTTTCATTACTGTCTATCCCTAACCAGAGGCTTCTTCATGTTCCTATTACTGAGTTTTAGAGAAGCAGTTCTGTATTTTTTGTTTGGTATTGACACATCTTAGAACATACATTCCCTCAGCTCTCCTGTTAAGTTACCACAGAAATAAAGACAGCAGTTGGCCAAGACATCTTATAAATACAATTTTCCAGTAGTTTCAGTATATTGAGTTCATGTGAGGATTTTCTTGCAAAATTGTTTTAGAAACAAGGATCTGTTTCATCTGATCCAATCCATTACTTTTAGTGTGACTTATTAGGACTGTTAGGAGAACATCAGCAACAAAAGGAACATAGAAAAAAAGGAAATAAAACAAAGCTATTGATTTGCAGCACACATTAAGGTGAAAAGAACTGACATATTGTGTAATATATAAAAGTAGCTGAAAGAGATGAAAGTAATAGTTACAAAGCCAAAAAGTATGTGAACCTCTCTCTCTCAAACTATCTCTCTCTGTCTCTCTCTGTCTCTCTCTCTCTCTCTCTCTCTCTCTCTCTCTCACACACACACACACACACACACACACACACAATTTACAAATGAGTTTTTATTTAAAGACTTCTAAAAATATCCCTTCAGTTAATTAGATGAAAAACTAACGTGCATGGCAATTTGAGAATTTGAGATATCTCATATTATTATGGATAGAAATGGTTGGTAAACTTGATATGTTATCTAGCCTTCCAAATTTAGAGTTCTTTTTTTCTTCAAGTTACATCTCAATCTCAATTCCCTCCCTACCTCCCCTTCAGGTCCCTCCTTCCCAACCTCTTCCCCCTCACTCCCCCATCTGCTTCCTTTTTTTTTCTTTTTTAGGTTTAAGGTGTACTTCCCCCCCCCCCCAACAGCTTCCCCTTTCAGTCTACCAAATGTCTCTTTCTCTTATATCAAAGAATACAATACAAAACAACAAAAATAATTAGGCTAAAATTATGAGAATTGTAAGGCCTAGCATATATTCTCAATGTCCAGTTCATACATACTTGGCAACTGACTTTAACATTCTACTATGCAACCAGCTCCATGAGTTTAAAGATCTATATCCAACTCAGTTTCCATCCTAACTTGCATCACAATTTTAAAAACATGTTCTTAGGTCCAGAACACCCTCTTGATTCCTAAGCAACTTAAAATTTAACTGTGAGACTCTAGCTATCTAGTCTTCAACCACATCAGAGACCTGAGAAGGATAAATATATCTAATTATACAGGAAGTGCAGAGCCAGCAGCTTCCAAAACTAAGAAATAGCATACAACTGGCTGCCTGGACAGTTCCCATTTTCTCTGCATACATTACAGTATCAATCTTCAGTTGTTTGGCCCCATTCCTCTGACAGGCATTAACTATAATGCAGGAATTATGAAGGACTTGCCTACCCTGTCTTGGCAGAGCTAGGCTGTCGACTTACCTGCTTCCAAGTTTTGTCCTTTTTGGACAGCAGTCTGCCTACAGTTGAAGGAAGGGATTTTCTTGCCAAGTGACAGGCTTGCCACTAATTCAACCATCTCCAATGAATTCTTGGAGATTCTTCGATGCTCATCTTCTACTTGGAGTATAATAGAGGGTAGTGTCAGGAGCTGATATTTTCTCAACATCAAAAAATCTTGAGTTAAGGGAACATCTTTGATTGTCATATTCTACAGATCTCTTGAGGTTTTTGAAGACCACCTATCTATTTCCTTATATTTGGATAAGCAAATGTTGCTTGTCTCTTAGCAACTTGATTTCTGATTAACTTAGAAAATAACTGTGATCAACTGCCCTAGTACCTAACAAAATGACATGTTTGAAAGATTATCAGTTTGCATTTGTTAATTATCCTCAACAGTTTATGACAGTTGCTAACAAATAGCCAAAACTTCACATTTCATTTTTAAGCATTACCTAGGTACAATACCTTAAAAAGAGTTAACCTTAATTTTATATCAATATACAAAGATCAATACCAATGTGGCCAAATATAATCTTAATTTTGTATCAACATACAAAGATGGGTACCAATGTAGCCAAACATAATCTTACTTTTGTATCAATATACAAACATCAATACAGATTTTTAATGGTGATTTTAACATGCTTACAGAATGATATTAGTTTGTCTTCATTAGTAAAAACCCAATATTTTTTACTAAATGCATGAGTGGGTCAGTCTATGTTTTTCTCACTTTTTAATCACAACCAAATTATTTTATCTGGAAAGTTATAGGACTGAGTTGGTTAGTCCTCTTCCATTATTAATGTAGCATTCTATTTCATTTGACATCATGAGCAGACACAAATTAGGACATAATAGACACACCAATACACAAGTGTGAAATAAGAGTTAATGCATCTTTTGGGAATACAATCCCAATTAGAAGGTTATACCTACCATTATAAATTTTTCATAGGCATACTGCAAGTGGGATAACTATTATCATTGACATGTCTCCAAGAATCCTGTGAATACAATGCTCCTACCCTTATCATGGGAATAGGAAACAGCATTGGTAGCATTCTCAGCTGACAATAGGAACATCCTTAATGTGTTTTTTTCTCTATGAACCTGCATAATACCTTCAGGCACTATGAAAAATAGTTAGGATGGAAGAAGGTTTTTGGCCTGTTATAGATAGATTTCCCAAATTCAGGAATCCCAAGTATGTTGTATTTTCATCAATCATGCCTGACCATCTACTTGGTGGGCAATCAAGAGTAGTCACACTAGCCTGTGCTGGATGGGGTTATCTGGTGCTTCTTTGATGAATGGTGCATTCTTTATTGAATGCAGTTTTTTGATACCTAGTCTAGTTAACACAGATATCATTGTACTCTTTCTCTTTGCCTTCTCTTCCCTCAATCTGTATAGAATGACAACATAGCACATTTATTTCATCCTTTCTCTTATCAAATTTAGCAACTAAATCAGGGTCTAATATAAAGAATACTAGCCACCTGACATTTTCCCATTGTAATTTTTCTTTTTATACAAGAAAGTATCCTCTGACATGATATCTTGGCCTTAGTTTAGCAGTCATTCAATCTCTATAATAGCTTTCCAATAATCTCATCTTTTGTGTGTTGTTCCCAGGAATTTCAGTATATTCTGTATCTCTTCACCCATTATGAGAGAATCACTTTAATAATGATGTAGACCTACTCATCCAAGGGTCACCAATATATACTACATAAGGTCTTCCACCCTAGTATCCCCATCATGGACACTCTAACTTTAGGTGGTTCAGCTTTTTCACATATTTTATTGTTCATAAAAAGAAGATAAGCTACTGCATAGAAGGGATAGTCTCACATTATGCATGAGGAAATAGAGCTGTCTGTCAAATTTCTCTTCTGGATATTCTAAACTTAGACAGTCAACATCAGCTGCACACCTTCCTACCTATAGAAAAGATGATAAAATTTTACCTTTCCAACTTGTAATTATTTATGTATGATACATATTTTGTTGCCAATTTGTTGCCTTAGCTTTTCTTATAGATCCATGAACAAACAATGAAAGCCAAATGGTTACTATTTGATGACAGAACACAGTAAGTATTCTACTAGATTCTAACTTGTTGCATTAATTAATTCATTGAGCTTACTTGTAGAAACATTGACAGGTGTTACTAATAAATCACAGGTGTAAACATTACTCCCAAACATCTTTGATTTCATAAAGTTTCTACAATCTTGAATGAGAAATTTATGGAAGTTGCATTATGTACTTGCACTTTCAGTTAACTTTTCATACATCCTTGCTTCATCACTTCCAAAGATCACCCTGAGTCAAACATAAACAAGATCTGGAATCACAGGTAACAGTCCTATGACCCTCTGTGACCTCCTTATGTTATAGGTGGCTAATAACTCCACTACCATTGCCGTAGACCTAACTACCATGGCATAACTATGATATCATAGACCTACGCATGATGCTTCTTCTTAATTTCTTGAATGACTACCAGTCTAAAGCCATTTATACTTCCTAATGTGATAAACATAGCATGATCATGTTATGAGTAGGGGTAAAGCTATCCAACATATATATTCTAGCTGTTTTTGTTGTTGTTGTTCTGGTTTGTTTTCTGGAGATATCCAACAGAACTGGACAATCTTCTAGGTGCTTTATATATCCTGCCTACTCCTATTGCGCAATATTCTTGAACTGAAGAAATTTCCATTTCAGTATTACATCTTGACTTGATATATTTTACGCAGTTTTCATTCATTTAACTCAATCTCATGGAAACTACTTAATCCCTCATCCATTTTTTTTTCTAACCAGTCAGTTCCTTGAGAACTGAGTCTTGGTATAAGGCTTGTGTAAGTAGATATTAACTTCCATTCGGCATTATAATGTAAATTTCAAATTTGGAGGAAACCACTCTCAAAAACCCAAATTTCTAGAGGAAATTTATATCTTTTCCATATTTGTATGATATGCAAAAAATATAAAAAATAAAACTGGACACCCTTGTATATCAAAAGTTCACATTAGTTAACATTATGTAAACAACTTCAAATTGATGGAGCTTCCAGAAAGAATATGAACAGAATAATGAATCAAGAGAAAGGAGAATTGAAATAGTATATAGGGAGGCTGTAATAAAGGTTTTAATACAAGATAGTGAAAATCTGTAGGAAAGACTAAAGAAGATGACCGTTTTTAATAAATGAGGTGCCTTAAAACATGAACAATGAGAAGTACAAAATCAAATGCATCAACACTATGAAACAATATTATGAAATGAACACCAAGACATTTCAAATATTTATTAGTAGTAGTCCTTAATAGTTAATGAGAAAATGTTCTTTTATGATTAGAAGATTTGGGAAAATACCTTACCATGTAGTTATAAGTAGAAGACACACATCATTGACTCCTCACTATGATTTCACAAAGAAAAGAGATTTTATTTTGGAGTTTATATGTTTAGGCTTCATGATTCACAAAATCTAGAAAATTTCATTTGTTGGGGAGCTTAATAAACTCAAATAAAATACCAAATATTTTATATTCCATTATTTGATTTTCTGATGTCATTTTTTAACTTTCTGAGAGGACAATTTGATTATTTCCCAGGGCTCTAAATACAGAGTCACTTAAGTAAGATAATGAATGTATATAAAGCAATGAAAGACTTGACTATTTTTTGAAGTCTATAAAAGGTGAATAGATGCATTTCATTGAGTGTAATAGACAAAAAATAATTTCCATGAAATCATTAGATGGGCCTGTAACTAAGAATATCACCAGCTTTTACATCAGTCAGCCTGAAATATGAACAGCTGTGAGAAGGCCTTCTTCATATTAGGTCATAAAGAACTATGATGTCAGTAGTCACGTTCAAGAGCACATGAATTTTGCTAAGTGGCACATGCTGTAATTCCTGAGAATTCTCTATGTTTTATCGTTTTAAAATGATATTTTTCAAAATATTTTTTTAAATGCACATGGATCTCACTAAATCTAAAACTAAAAATCCCCTGTAATACAAATTTACAGGACATTCTGGCATTTTTTGAGATATTAAAGAAAAAATATTTATCAGTTTATTTGACTTCTAATTAAGGACTTTATAGGATAAGGATTGGTTGAGAAAGTTAAACATGGTGAGGAAAACTGTCTGTTCTTTCATGCTTGTGTGCACATACAAATTTACTCATGAATGCCAACATATAATCTTTCTTCATTTGCAGAGAACAGGATTGATAAGTAATGACCATTACAAAGTGGACACATAAAAAGTTAAAGTACAAAAAGTGGGAACCTATGAGAGGAAGGTAGAATATATCAATATTTGCAATTCTAAGAATTTCAATTGAAGTTATTATATTATGGATATAATTTATATTACATAGTATATTTTGATTGTATTTCCCTTCTGCAATCTCTGTATTTTCCATATAAATAATTATTTTCATTTAAACTTCAAAATATTCCAAGACTGAGGTTGAGAGTTCAAATTCTGTCCCCACTTCTAGGTCTCTCTCCGCTTCATGCCTGTGGTTAAAGATATGATATCTCAACTTCCTGACACTGCTCCTTTGGTTGATGCTTGCTGTCAAGCCTCCTTGCCATGATGGACTCATTCTTCTGAAGCCATGAGCCAAAATAAATTCTCTTTTACTCAACTTGCCTTTAGTCATAGTGATTTGTCACAGCAACATAAAAGTAAGTGATGAAACTCCTCCTAATCAGGCTGTGTTCATGAAGTACATCCCTCAAAGGATTCCTGAGAAAATAGATGCAATTTTCGGTTTTACTTCTGTGCTTTCGTAAAGTTATTACTGTATAATATATATTTAATTTAATTTACATTATTTTAATTATATTTACTTTATTGCATTAAATTTAGGGCTGAAATCAACAACTTAGAAACAAAAAGAACAATACAAAGAATCAACGAAACCAAGAGTTGGTTTTTTGAGAGAATCAACAAAATGGACAGACCCTTAGCCAAACAAACTAAAAGGCAGATGGAAAATACCCAAATTAACAAAATGAAATGAAAAGGTGGAAATAATAATAGACATCGAGGAAATTCAGAGAATCTTTAGGTCTTACTTTAAAAATCTGTACTCCACAAAATTTTAAAACCTAAAGGAAATGGACAATTTTCTTAATAGAGTCCACCTATCAAAGTTAAAGATCAGGTTAACAGATTAAACAGCCCTACAACCCCTAAGGAAATAGAAACAGTCATTAAAAGTCTCCCAACCAAAAAAACCGAGAACCAGATGGTTTCAGCACAGAATTCTACCAGACATTCAAAGAAGAGCTAATACCAATGCTCTTCAAACTCTTCCACAAAATAGAAACAGAAGGAACACTGCCAAACTCATTCTACAAGATCATAGACACCCTGATTCCTAAACCACACAAAGACACAACAAAGAAAGAACTTCAGAGCAATTTTTTTTTGCATTTATATTATTCACATAGAGTATAATTATTTTCATGTATGCTTACAAAGTCTCCTACAAAGTTATACAATTTTCAATAGGTAGAGGGCATCCCACCCATATGTATGGGCAGCATAAATTAAACTAGGTGTCTTATTAACAAAAAGAAAAGGAGGGGGAACGAATATGAATTTAAGAAGGCAGATAGAAATGGATTTGGGAGGTTTGAGGACAAGAAATTGGAGAGGTGGACATGATTTAAATACATTGTGTGCATGTATGAAGTTCTTAAACATTAGTGAAACATTATATTTAAAAATAAATAAATAAGTTTCAAAGTAAGGAAGACCTATGTGACTCTAGCTTTATTATAAAAACAAAATTTATGAGAGAAAAACAAGGTTTTGAAATGGTATATGTATAGAATATCTTTTTATTTTTTAAAAATGCAATGGGTTTCTTGGTTGCATAGAATTATAAATTTCTGCTGAAAATATTAAGGGCATTTTAGAAATACTTGTTTTACTTCTCTTAAAAATGATATAATTTTAATTTCTTTATATTGCCCACAAGCACTTTTATCCACTGAGCTCTCTCAGCAGCTCAAGTAACATTTCTAAAGCTCTTAAAATTCAAATTAGGTTTTATATTCAGAAAATATCACTCTGCAAGCCAGTATTATGAGTCTCCTCATGTGTTTGCCTATCACTTTTTAAGTTGTTGTGTCTCATGCTTAATTGTGTGATGCTTTCTGTGATTATGTACATAATGCTGGGAGTTAGGTTCTAAATTTCGTTTGTCTTCATATTGCTATAATGCTTTCACATTACTGTCAGTTAAATACATGTATTGTCTGCATACTTCACAAACCTTTGTGCTCAGAGAAGATATATTATACCATTCTTTATTTTTAAAATTTGTTGAGACTTGCACTTGGATTTAAATATGATCTGTCCTTCTCTTATAACAGTAAGTATTATACAAAACAATAGATATAACTATGCCACATTTATGAGAGTTAACTGGCCCAGTATACCTTCCCAATGTCCAGTTTATACCTATTTGGCCCCTGACGTTAACATTCTACTATCTAACCGACTCCATGAGTTTAAAGGTCTATATGTGACTCAACATTCATACTATCTTGCAACACACTTTTAAGAGTATCTTCTTAGATCTATAACACCCTCTTGATTCCTAAACAGTTCAAAATTTAACTATAAGATTCTATCTGTCTATTCTTCAACCACCTCAGAGACCTGAGAGGGATAAATATATTTGCTTATATAGGAAGTGCAGAGCCTGCAGCTTACAAAACTAAGAAAGAACATACTAAGTAGTAGTCCTCCGTGGCCTCTGCTTTAGTTCCTGCTTCCAGGTTCCTCGCCTAGCTTCCCTCAATGATGGACTGTAAACTATAACCCAAATAAACTCTTTACCCCCCGCAAAAGAAAATAAATAAATAAATAAATAAATATGATCTGTCTAGGAGATGGTTTTATGGATAGTAAAATCACCATGTTTACTGAGTACTTGTTTGAGTATGGAATGTTTTTGAAAATGTGTTTCAGTTCCATTTTGTTTGTAATATAGTTTATCCCTGATGTTTATTAATTGATTTTGAATCTTCCCATTGTTTGTAAGTGGAGATGTTAAGAGTTCACAGCAATTATTATTTAAGTCCATCTGTCCTTTCACTTATATTACTACTTGCTTTTTGTATTTGTATAGATTCCTGCAATTCTAATAAACAATGTGGATAGAACATGCTATCTTTGTCTATATTTGGACACTAGTGTATTTTCAATGCCTCTTATTCAGTGAAATCAATGTCAGTACTGTTTCCATGTATGATAATGGCTTAGACTTTGAGATATGGGATTGGTCCTAGTCCTTACTTCATGCTTTTATATAGTGCAGGTTCACTGAAGTTCACTGAGTGTGGGATACTTGTTATTTTATATATGGATTGGGTGTCTTAGATCTATGTAGGCAATGCAAAACCAGTGTGGCAAGACAGATGAAGTATACATCAGTTTCTAAAGTATATATGAAGTGAAGCATGCTCATTGGTGGTGATCATAGTGCATATATTATAGAAATCACTTGGAGTATCACATGCTTGCCTACTTTTAAGGACCACAGGGTTCAGTCTACAGCACTGAGCCAAGGGAGGAGCCATCAATGACAGATCTTTGTGAGCATGAATCATCTGGAGACTTATATGAACAATTTGGTCTTCTAGATGCTTCTTGTTTCCAGCATAAGGTGGACAGAGAAACTGAGCTAATTTGTAGGGCTGGATTGGTTGAGTTGCTCTTGGTAGCTCTCTGGATGCACTTGATTCTTAATCTTTTTTTTGTAACAGAATATTTTTATTTAACACAGTTATATTTATTAATACTTATCAATTACCGATAAAAACCTAAGTCCTATAACCTAAACCGTAGTAATCTATCATCTATGATCTATCCAAAAACACCCCAATATCTATCTAAGAACACTCTAATATCTACATAAAAACATCCAACTAACACTATTTTAACTTTCTTTTTTCTTTTTCTTTTTTCCTTTATTTTTTATTTCTTCAAGTTACATCTCAATCGCAGTCCCCTCCCTATTCCCCCCTCCAGTAACACCCTCCCACCCTCAATCCCCCATCCTCTTCCCTTTTTTTAAGTTTAAGGTATATCTTATTTCCCCCTACCTTTTCCCCTTTCAGTCCAACAAATGGCTCTTTCTCTTATAATAATAAATACAATACAAAACAACAGAGGTAATTAGGCCAAAGTTACGAGGGTTATATGGCTTAGCCTACATTCCCAATGTCCAGTCCATATGTATTTGGCACCTGGCCTTAACATTCTATTATCTAACCATCTCCATGAGTTTAAAGTTCTATATCTAACTCAACATTCATACTAACTTGCAACACAATTTTAAAAGTATCTTCTTAGATCTATAACACTCTCTTGACTCCTAAACAACTCAAAATTTAATTATGAGGCTCTAGCTATCTGTTCTTCAACCACCTCAGAGACCTGAGAGGAATAAATATATCTGATTTTATAGGAAGTACAGGTCCTGCAGCTTCCAACACTAAGAAATGACATACCAGTGGCTGCCTGGACAGTTCCCATTTTCTCTCCATACATTACAGCATCGATCTTCAGTTGTTTGGCCCCGTTTCTCTGACAGACATTGATTTTAGAGCACAGGTTATGAAGGACTTGCCTACCCTGTCTTGGCAGAGCTACGCTGTCAACTTACCTGCTTCCAGGTTTTGTCCTTTTTGGACATCATTCTGTCTACAGTTGGAGCAAGGGGCTTTTCCTACCAAGAGATAGGCTTGTTACTAATTCAATCATCTCCCACTGGAGATTCTTCGATGCTCATCTTCTACTTGGGGTAGAAAAGGGGGTGCTGTCAGGAGTTGATATGTCTTGATATAAAAAAATCTAAAGTTACGAGAACATCTTTGAATGCCATATTCTGCAGATCTCTTGAGGTTTTTGAAGTCAATCTTTAAAAATATTAATGCAGAACAATGGTCCAAATGAAATGCTTACCTACAATAAGTATATCTAGCACAAATTCAAATTGGAATGACTGTTTTTCAAAGTAGAATAGCCACAGATCGCAGAAAAGTTTTCTGGATTATTGTCTCTTTACTATTTTGCAAGTTTAAGGTAAGGAAAAACTTTAGTCCACAGACTGAATCAAGTTGACAGTCTGTAATAATTCTATGTTGTTTACTAGGAATCATGGTGTAAGCCTTTAATCTCAGAACTAGGCAGACAGAGACAGGCAGGCAGATCTCTATGAGTTAGAGGTCAGCCTGGTCTACAAAGCAAGTCCTGGACAACCAGGGCTTATATGGAGAAACCTTGTTTTGAAAAACAAACAAACAAAAATATCTGTGTTGTAAAACATCCATCGTTACAATAATGTTTTCATATTCTCAATGGCCATATCTTCTCTATAGCCACAGATAATTTTTATTCATTACAAAAATCTATATAATCTCCAATCATAAGTCATTTGAAAAATAATGACTCCGGAAACCTAAATTTTGGGTAAACATCTCTGATATGTGTGCCTGCATTTCCTTGGCTATGTAGAACAGGTTAGCTTCCAACTTACACAGTTCCTGCTGCTTCCGCCTTTTCCTCAAGGCATGCTCCACCACACTGAGTTTAAATGTACTTTTACAAGATTTCTATATAAAATATTTGTAGATGAATTTCATGAACTTAAAGAAAAACAAAAAACAAAATTATTGATTCTGAGTATTTTCATTTCCTTAGATATTTAATTTTTAACTACACAAGGCAAGTGGATTTGCTTACAAAACTATGAAGTATATAACTGGATTTAGTATGTTATATACTTCAACGTATATTAATACGTTGCTCATTTTATCACGCTGATAGGCCTGGAAGAGATACATTATTATTTAATAAATGTATGTGGTTAGTAGTTCATTCTTCCTTGATTTTCTCTTACAACTGGTCAGTGTCCTATGACAGATCCAGGCTTCTCAAGTGAGGCACCAATTAAACTTTTTAGTACAAGGATTTGAAAAATAAAGTTACTTCTTTTGTGTGTGAGAGAAATAGAGATGATTCCTTATACAAAGAAGATCATGTGAAGCTCATTTTGATTCTATTGAAAATGGAGGTTTAACAACATTGGAAATGTGAAACAATCGTATGTTCGATATAATAATATCCAAAGCCAGAAGCCTTTCCCTCCAATATTAGGATTTAATGACAGAAGAAAACAGATTTATAAAAATAATGCTATTCAATCTTACTTATTCCAGTGTTTGTTTCCCCTTTTCTTTAATTTTTTTTTAATATTTATTATTACTTCAGGTTACATCTCCATCTCATTGGCACAGATGACAACTTCCTGAACCGAACACCAGCAGCTCAGGATCTAAGACCAACAACCAATAAATGGGACCTCATGAAACTGAAAAGATTCTCTAAGGTAAAAGACACTGTCATTCAGACAAAACGGAAACCTACAGATTGGGAAACATTCTTAACCAACCCCATAAAATTGACAGGGGGCTAATATCCAAAACTTAACAAAGAACTCAAGAAATTAAATGCCAAGAAACCAAATAATCCAATCAAAAAAATGGGGAACAGAGCTAAACAAAGAATTCACAAAGAAATAATCCCTAATGGCTGGGAGACACTTGAAGAAATGCTCAGCATCCATCATCAGAGAAATGTTTTCCCCCTTTCAACTGACTGTTTTATCTAATCTTAATGTATTCTTGTGTAAACAATGTTTTCCCTGACAAGCACAGGGTGCCTCCCAGAGATTAGTCTGATTGAGTGTGGAAAGAAGTTGTGCTTTGTTGCCTTTAAAAAAGGAAGATGCAGATGTGAATGACCTTAAAGGTCTTTGTCCAAATCTGTTTCTCTTTTCACTCCTTGTCTTTCCACAGGAAGAAAATCAGTCGTGTCTACATAAATCCCAATTCCATTAACCTTTCAGCTATTGCTGAGGCATGGCTGTTCTAAGGTCCCTAACATCATATGTCAAAAATCATCTGACATGTCCTTTCTAAGTTTCTCGTGACATCTGATTATTTCAAACAGTTCATAGTTCAGTTACCTGTGAATATTAAGGTGTAATACAATTTTGATTTCTGGAATTACTGCTTGAACTTGAGGTCCACCTTGTGATGGGGAACAGAGGCAAACATACATTCATTAATAAACACACACACAAAGAATGCACACACACACACATTCTCAAAAATATACACATAGTATTCATTTTTATTTTCTTTATGTTATAAATATCCCTATGGTTGAAATTCATGGGAAGATAATAGAAAGGAATGGAGAATTATACTCTAAAATGTATTTTTAACTCATTTTATTTTTTAAGCAAATACAGGCGTAGGATGAATCCATGACAAATTATATAGTAGCAAACTAAATGAGAACTGGATGCTCAAATTGCAAAGTTTCCATTCTGTCTGAACATGTTATAAGATGTGGTCTTGGGAACATAACATTAACTTCTCTTGTCAATTTCTTAAAAGAAATTTTAACAATTCTGATTAAAATATTAACTGTGATGATTGAATATCTTTCTAGAAAATATCACTATATGGTAAATATAGATGAATTGATTGGTGGATTGTAAAAGTCAATTAAGGAGAGATGGCTCAGCGGTTAAGAGCACTGCCTGCTCTTCCAGAGGTCCTGAGTTCAATTCCCAGCAACCACATGGTGGCTCACAACCGTCTACATTGAGATCTGATGCCCTCTTCTGGCTGCAGGTGTGCATGCAGATAGAGCACTCATATACATAAAATAAATAAATCTTTAAAAAAAAAAGTCAATTAAATTAATGTAAAATACTTTAATAACTATCAACTGTAAAATAAGCCAAATCCACATAATAAAAACCAAAGCAAAATTTAGTAGGTTGAAGTATGCTGATCACAATGGAATCTAAAGCCTCATGTATCAAAACATAGATCCAGTGAGTTTCACTCTGATCTTAAAAAGCAGGTAACTTAGACCTCTTGAGAGTAGGTACTAATATATTAATATTGTATTAATTGTGTACAGGTTGAGTAATGTTATTACACAACTCTTCAGATTTTAGAATAAGAATGTCCTAGATATAAAATATTTACTTTACCAATAAGTCAAAATGTGATTCAACTCATTGGAAATGAATGGATCTCTAGGAGGAGACTGTAGAAAGATAATAAAATATGATTTTTTGTAAGCAATCTCATAATGCTATGCAAAATTTTCTCTCTCATGAATTTTGACTTCCTTGTTCAAGCATGTTTCCTGTGACAGTCATTAACATCTTATGTGATGGCCATAGTTAGCTAGAAGTGTTTCCTAATGAAAATAAATCAAATTCTTCCATTGCTTCTACTTCTGTACTTTGTCTCAGTTTTGAATAAAACTTGATGAAACATTACCAGAAATATCAACTTTCTCCCTTGGGTCTCTAAAAATTTTGTTTTTAATATTTCTAAAACATTGAAAACAATTTCTTTGAGATCACAAATTATCGCATTAAAATGAGATTGAAATTGTGAATTTTTTAATTTTGTAGTTATCTCAATGGTTTGATTAGGGAAGGGATGGCTGTACATTGTATTCCTAATGTTTATGGCCATGTTATTTGCTCACTTTTTTCTTCCTCTCACTTATTATTTACTTCTTTATTCATCCTTGCTGATACCTATATCCTCTATGGTCCTTAGTGTAAGCAGCTTCCCACAAAATATGATTCTAGTAATGTTTATGACAAAGTAGAGAAATAGTACTCTATTTTTTCAGTGCATTACACATCAAAAAACAACTTCTTTTTCTCCTTTGAGTCAAGGAACAGAGATTCTTGATCCTATTTATGTGAGTTAGTATGCAGACTGAAATATAGAAGGATTCATTCTACAAGATGCTGGTATTTTCTGTCCTTAAGTAAGAAACATACACCTGTGAAAAACCTTAGATGTCTTTCCACAAACAGCCTCCTTTGTTTTCTATTCTTCCTTGAGGAGGACTAAATAATGTCTTATCCATCACTCCTTCATATTCATTACCAGCCTGATCTTATTTCAGTTGTTCTCATTTACAACTTTGGCTTAAGATCAGAGTTGCTTTAGGCTTTTCTCTCTTCCATTGTAATAATACTTTATGCAATTGAAATTGAATTTCTCTTAAGTAAACTTCCCATTTAGAGAAAACTGAATAAAAAATATAATTTGTTAATAAGAATACTCAGCATGAAACAATTCTATCCCACATAACAACAACAACAAAAACCCTAGTTCATTCAAAGAAGCCGAGATTATATTATCACAATTTTTACATAAAATAACAGATTAACTTTTTAAAAATTCATCTTTTACATACACAATAAAGTCTGTGTTTCATCTTCTTCTTTTCTTGTATAGAACGAGATTTCTATTTAACATTGTTTTACTTGTACTTGACGGACTCCCTACCTTATTTCTTATAGTACATCCAGGCTGCTGACAGATTCTTCCCAATTTTTTCAGCTTCTGTGTATATCACATAGCTTTTATTATCCCCTTGTTTTGAAAGGCATGCTCCCCAGGGAGAAAATTATAGACTAATAGAATGGTTTTTTCTTCTTTCTGCAGAGTAAAGATGCGCCTTGCTGTCTTAGAGCTTCGATGATTTCTAGAAAGAAATTCCAGTGCTGTCAGTCTTCCATTTGTCCATCAGCTAATAATGAGCTTTCCTTTGTTTTGTCTACCTTTTATTTGTTCTATTCACAACTGATTTTCATGATAATTTGAGAGGATTTTCTTTTTATACCACATGACTGCTGTCACCTGATTTGAGTGTTTATATTTAGCTCCTATATTGGAAGAGGTTTGACTCTCATTTTTGTTATCACCAACCTGTTTGAGGAATTAGTGTTATATATTTACTAGGGTACTAATGCAAATGTCCCACTCCTCACCCATACATTTTGCTTCCTGAGTTTTTGTAGTTAATAATTGCAGTTTGCCTTTAATTTTGAACAGTTTTATTGTCATGATCATAAGTATTTCTGTTGCAATAAAATTCTCATTATATGTAGTACAATTTTCATATCATTTATTGTTATTTTTCATTTTAAAAGGAAATTTGTGTTCACTTATTCAAAATTTCTAATTTATGTTTGTGATTTCATTTAGAATTATGTTTATTTTCTTTGAACGTTGTGAACCTGAAAAATGTATATCTATTTGGCTAATTTTTTCTTAGGCTAAGATTAAGTGATTTACCTTCAAATATATTTCATTGATTTATTTTCATAATAGTTTTATTTTCTACTTCTTTTTTATATATGGTCTTTTCTGATTTCATGCTAAGTGTCAAAAAGTTTACCTAGTTGGTTACTAGATAACTTTTTTCATGTAAAAATATTTTCTATCAGTCTTCATAATATAATTTTCTTCTCTGATCTAATTAAGTTATTTAAAAAGGTTTTGTTCCTTTTGCAACTGCTTTTTTTTCCTTATTAAGTAGAATAGAAGCATATTTTAATGGCCATTTATTGACTTCCATGACAGTAAATGATGAGGGTTGCATCTGATGGAAATTATTCCAGATCCTTGAGATTTCTTTAATCTACCTGAGTGACTCTCTCCCCATCTTGGACTCTTTCCTCATATACACGAATGTCAGTTCTCAGATGAAATATGGACTCACAGTGACTGTAACCCTGTACCTAAGACCTGCACCAGCTCCAAGCAGAAATATTTTCAGTCATTGAGGATGGGCTCTGGGGGCATACATTATATATTCCTCCAATTATGGATCTATTGGCATTTGATTGTTACATCTCTTCTTGCTGTGACCAAATGCTTGACAACAGACAATTTGTATTAGTTACTTGACTCACTTCTATAACCAAATGCAGTGGTTAGCCCATCTAAAGCTACCAAACTAGTGATGAACTATAAAACATAGAACATTCAGATAACTATAGCAAGGTTATAGATTATCTGATTGTACATCAGGGGTAATGTTTCAAGTATGAAATAAAAAGGTAGAAACATGAAAATGAGTTAATTCCAGATGGTTTGGAAAAGGAGCCCAATTTAAAAAGATGTCTCTTTTGAAAGAACTATCACCAGATACCTCATTGGAGAAATGCCTATTAATTAGTCACAACTATATCTCTAGAAAATGATGAGACATTTACCAGCTTCCATGGTAGTAGAGATAGTTTATCAGAATAGTAATTATTTAATATTGTAATTCTATTCACTACACCACTCAGGATAAGCTAAAACTCTGATAAATCTTATTATAACTGATGAGTGAAACTGCTTCAGTGTCAGTCAGGACCTACCATAACTGGGGACAATATGAACACAGAAATAAAAGCAGAAAACAACAGAATGAAAGAAACAGGTCCTAATTTTCACAGGTAATCTTGAGGGGGGGGAGAATGCCGTTTGAGATAAAACTACTATTAACTAAAACATCACACACACACACACACACACACACACACACACACACACACACACACA